>CM056995.1:190781768-191026505 GCA_029891345.1 Dryococelus australis
CAGTTTGTAACAGAGGACTATCCACTCAACACTCCACAGCAAGTGTTACCGTGTTTACCAGCACAGGCCACTCTGCTCCTGCGAGAGGTACTGATGGCAAACCACAACATGCCAATGTCAACAAACGTACCAGACTTTGTTAGTAATCATCAGGGCTGCTAACAACAACAGTCAACACCGGCCTGGTTTCAGTCGCTGCCAACGTACACAAGCACCACCAATGAAGACTGTTGGGCTTTCCTACTAGATTGTGAAATGAGATTAAGCAGATACAGAGTTGATCAGGAGGACTGGACTCGCTGCATCTGTAAGCGGTTCTTTGGGGATGCAAAACCTGGTGGTGCAGCATTGCCCACTACGGATTGATATGGGAGGATATTCAGCCATAATTTTTAAGTGTCAGTTTGCCACAACATTTACATCTCTTCATGCACGCAGCCAAACCATCATGACAGAGCAGACAAATGAATCACTGTACGATTTTGTGACCAACAAGATTAATCTCATCCACACTTATAATCCGGAGTTATCGTTGCGAGATGTGTTAGAAGTGGTCGCAAGTTCAGCCCTACCAGAGCCTTGGCACCCACTATCCACACGCCAGAACAGGAGTTCCTGCAGACGGCGATGTTGCTGGACGCCGACGCTACCAAACAACCGTGATGCGACCACGATTTCGTCCTACCGCATCGTGAACAGTACATCAACAAAATTAAGAACGTAAACATAGGAGAAACCGTAAACAAACCACCATAATCCGTTACAGCTACAGCCAAAAATACTATTTCAAAGTCCAGTGTAACTGAAACCAACAGGACAAGTGCACCGGCTTACAAATATTCCAATGAACCAAGACAGCCCTCTCACCCATGCAGGTGTGGTGGTGGGCCGCACTGGAATAATGACTGTCCAACTTGGGCAGATTTTCCACGGGAGGAACAACATTAACTCCCACCAGTAAACAGAATGCGAGGGTAGGGCAGCCCAACGCCACTCGCCCCAGGTCGCTGCCAGGTAAACTTGGACATAATTCACTAAAAATTTCACTCTGCAAAATTGTCAGCAAAACTGACAACTTCATTCGCATTCCCATCCAAGTGAACAACATTCCGTGCAGAGAGCTAGTGGACATGGCTGCTTCACACAACTTCATAAACAGTGACCTCATCGAAACAGCTGAAATTCGAGCAACTCAACAAGCTAAACAGTTAGTTATATGCCAACACACTGGGAAAGTCACCCATTGAAGTAACGGTTACAGCAGGCATTCAAGACATAACAACTACCACAACAGATTATGTGTCTAATGACATATGGGATGATGCGATCCTAGGAATCCCGTGGTTATCAGAACAGAAGGCAGTTGGGGAACTGGCTGCATGACGTGTAAACTTCGGAGAGAAAGAACGTCCAACTGCCTACAATTTAAAGCCCCGACCAGCTGGGGATACGCCGTCCAGGGCTCTGGATATCCTTATGCATGCGGTACTGCCAGAGTCCCGCGAGAGCATACAGTGTCTGTTATCCTAATGTTTTGGTATCTTCAATTTCCTCTTTGGTCGTGACTAATGGTCAAATTCAAGGAACTCTTTGTCACTTTCCTCATATCTCTCGACACTTGTACTTTTGTTGTCACCAGATCCCGGACTCTGTACCCATCGGTGCATATCCCACCATCATTGTTGGCGAGGCTGTGATATCTAGCTTGTGTCTCTGTGAGGAAGTTTAACTGTCCATGCTTTAGCTCCGAATATCTTCACTTTTGAGAGATCTGTTTTGCCCAAGTACAGTTCTGCAGGAATTCCACCCCCCTCCTTCCTTTGTTGTTATAGGGGAGTGGTTCAATTGTTATGCCGACGTATGTATTGCCTCTCCCCATAGGTGTTTAGGTAGGTTTGTGTCCACAAACATGGTCCTCGTCTTATCTAGAAGCATTCTATTCAGTCTCTCACTGACATGCAACCCAACTCATGCAATTTGTCCCAGATCAAGAGTCTAGGCTCCTGTTGTTAATTACATTTTCTGCAGCTTCAGCTTTGGATTTAAGCAGGTATACTACACAGAAATGTGAGTGGTCATAGTTATTGTCTGATAATATTTCTCACCATTGTTAGTGGGGGTAGAGACAGGGCCCCCAACATCTGTGTGAAGTAGCTCTCCTATTCTGGAAGACCCTGGTGAAGTACTCCTTGGAAAGGCAGTCTGCTCGCTTTCCCTTGCCGGCACGAATCACAAACCTTACTTGAGGTAGGCATCTGTATTAACCTCAAACTCTTCCTGTTCAGATGACCAAATCTTTTATGCCACAGCCCCTCTATGTCTGTTGAAAAACATTTCTCGTCCGTACCCACAGAAAAAAGGCAACATAAAGTTTTCCCGATGTGCTGTACACAATCTTGAGGCCCCTGTCATCGACAATCTCAGCTATGTTAGCACTGAAAATCACCTGTTTTCCTGAACTAACAATCTTATTCACCTATAACAGATTGAGCTTGAGATTTGGAAAAATAAGTGCCTCTAGCTTTATCTTTGGGAGATCAGTACCTTCATAGTATCTTACTGTCTGCTATTGTTATGCTGTCAGTTCCTCACCATTAGCAACCTTTATCCTTATAGGTTCTTCTAGTTCCTCAATATATGTCATACTTTATTTCTGTTCTGGCATAACAAGGTGGTCAGTACATCCTGAATCTAGAACAAACAGAATGCCCTGCACACTTTCTTCCTCACTGATCAACACTGCTTCATCACCGGTTGTTGTAACGAATGTAACCTCGCTTTCTTCCAAACAACAGTAATTTGCTTTGAATCCACTACCACGATTGCTTCTTCTGTTTCTACCTATTTAACTTCTATTGCCCAGATCATGCGATCCCTCCCTGTCTGAATTTTTATATTGTGCCGAATCTCGGCTACATAATCTTCAATATAATTATTTGTCTTAAATCATGCAAATTGAATCATGGCATTGGGAGGCCAATACAACCCATTGGGAGTGAACTGGCCTATTGAGGGAGGCCTACAGCCTTCACTAGACTAGGCATTCTGGATATAGTATAATTATGGTGGCACATTCTTCAATGCTGGGAATATTGCTGGATATGGCAGACTAGAGAAACAGCCATTTGCCCATTGGCATCACAACTTTGATATCAGCAGCATCATCGTCATCTTCGTGCTTGTACCACAAGCTGTCGCCCTAACCTTGTAAATTATCGAACAGAACTTTTCGTGTCCCTACAACCTGTTCCCCCATGGTCCAGAAACACATCGCCTTCAAATGTCTCTTCAGTTTGTGATTTGAGGGTATCTGCACCATGCAAAATATTATAATAGAAAAAGTGCTTTAGATTATATACAACATAATCAGTATGATTTGATGTTTCTTGAAGTGACTCTACACTAAACAAGAAAATAATGAGTTATGAAAATTCAAAAAGTTGCATACAAAATAATTAGGAACTTGACTTTGCTTTAAAATAGAAAATGATTGATTGATTCCACACAATGCAAAGAAAATGTATAACAGTTTTCTTGAGGTATATACAAAAGTATGTTGAGTTATTAAAGTCTTTAAAAATTCCTTCAACAATACTTGTAAATTTTGCTAAAGATAAGTCAATTTTCTCTTCAATAATAAATCGGTGACTTCAAATTTTTACACATGTCATGTCTTTCCAGCACACATTTTGTGGTACTCTCACAGGGTGTGAGAAGGGGGTGCGTCCTAAGTGTTACTTTATGAATAGCAATTAACAGGCCATTATCACACTGGCTAGTTACATAATTTCGCTGAGATTAGTGGAAGAAATTTGACAACTGATACAGCTGCATGGAATTAAGCTGATGAATTTAGAGTATTGTGCAAGGATAAGTGTCCAGAATCGTTCACAATTACATAACTGCACTGTTCACTGAATTACATACCTAGGCTGTAGGTGCTTAATGTTTAGAAAGAGGGATACTGTATTGACTGCTATCGAAGTTAAGTCTGTTCGTGGGTGGCACTTTAACTGTTTTCTGCATTCTCTTCTTCGATGATTGGCCCCTTACATAAGGCTGCATGCTGTCGACACCGCCATCTGAAGTATGCAGTTGGCATCCAGGTCTGGCATCGAGCTGTCCTGGCAGGTGTGGGGCTGATGCACCTACACTCTACGTGGCAGGACCATCCATGTAATGGTTGAGGGCTGCCCCCTAGGTACCAGGGGATGATCTGTGGCTGTGCCGTTATGATGCTCTTCTGTCATCTGCATTGCCATCAGGGATAGTCTGGAGGCTGTGTCGCCTACCTCTCAGTTGACTGTGTCGGAGCTGGAGATCTGGACGTCACCTCTGGTTTAACAGCACTGATTTGTGGCCCCCTCTCTCGCCCAAGGCGAGGGGCCTGGTTCTTGGCCTCGGCGTTGGATGGCATTGTTGCCATCAGGGGTGGTCAGCAGGGTGCATTGCCTACCTCCTCGGATGAAGACACCTTCGCTGTTGAATACATAGCCGGTGGATGCAGTGGTTCTGTTGGAGTTACCACCTCTCTGGCTGCATATGCCGAAACCAGAAGCACAGGGATGTCCTCTATATCGAGGGCAGGTTCGCTGTGGATACTGTTCCTCCATCCTCATAGCTGCACTGGCAGCTTGGCCTGTGTGTCTGGCAATACCAGGCCCTTGCTGACCATCTGGGGCAGGCTTGTCGTCAGACGCTCTTGTGCTGACCCTCTGGCTGGAGACTCATTGATGGTTTTCCTTCGTCCAGGGAGCTGTGTTGGTGGAAAGGTCCTGGTGTTGGGCGACACCAGGACTATGTCAGTTGTATGAAGCGTATCGGCTGGCAGTGTGTTTCATGTGTCATGTCCGAGTTTTGATGTTAGTTTCACCCGGGAACAGTCCACCTCGAATGTGGGTATGTTTTAAGTTAGGTTTTATGTGGCAACACTTCACACCATGTGCACAATGTTTTTCATTTTATATTTTCATTTATACTTATTTAATATTTAACAAGCATTTTTATTGTGCCCCATCTCACCTACACTCCAGCTGGCCATTTCATTCCATTTATATTCATCATTTAGTACGCCGATCACAGTCACATGATCATAGGTGGGAGTTCCAGCCAACCAGCGGGCTCTGCGCCAACCCCTTAGTTAGTGGAGTCTCTAACTTCTCATTGGGGTGGCTATCGTATCGTGCCACTCTGGGCCCTATCAACTTTGTTCTCCAATCACTGTATAAATCTGTCTAATGTCATGTAATTTACTAGAACGTTTGTATTTTTGTGCCCGGAGCGAGTGCCGCCCCACCTCCCTGGCTCTTTTGTCCACGGCCAGGGGCGCAATTGCAAATTAATTTCATGTAAGCATAACACCTTATTTGTCTGATTTAGTGGCCACCCACTAAAATGGCCAACCTTTTCATGTACCTGCCCGTTCTTGAGTTGAAAGTATGAATAAAGTAACGTAAGTGAGATAAAGCATTCTTTATTTGTCTTTGATCTGTCACGAACACATAACCAGTAAAAAAATGTAGCTATGTATTTTAATAATGGCATGGGGAGGCCGACATCCCTTCGGCAGTGAGTGGCGTCTGGGGGAGGCCTACAACCCCCCCCCCCCATATTAGGCATAACAGGAATTTAACTAATCGACTTCTGCATCCTCAGTACTTCTAGCGATGGAGGACCATTTGGGGACAACCACCAGATCGTCGGCCACAGAACACCCACATCATCATGCTCGCCCTGAGCTGGTGTCCTGGGAAAACTTAAAATAAGTATGCATCGTAAGTGTCCAGTAACTTCATCCATCAAGGTCCAGCCAATCGCCATCAATTGGCACCCATTTTCTGGCCAAATCCTAACCGAGTTCCAATCCCCATCAACATAACCTTTTTTGAAATGCCGAATTGACATGCTGACAATTAATGCTCGCCTTGGTGGTTTCTTCGCCAGCCTAACCTCTTAGCATTTTCCCGTGCTCATCAAGAATATTCCTACATGCATCATGTCTTATGTATTTCATCACTGCAAATTTTAAACTGAAATATAAAACATACTAATCTGATGCATGGCCGGTGGAGATGAAGAGATGTGTTCGTGCACTGCCTTGTAGGACAGGAGTAGGGCAGTAACTGGTGATGTTGCCTGGCGGCACGTTCAGTAGAATAATTATATGGAGGGTCGTACGGTCCATGGAATATGGCAATCTATGGATCCGTTGTCAAATTA
Source organism: Dryococelus australis (assembly GCA_029891345.1). Lineage (NCBI taxonomy): Eukaryota > Metazoa > Arthropoda > Insecta > Phasmatodea > Phasmatidae > Dryococelus > Dryococelus australis. The sequence goes on from CM056995.1 coordinate 190,787,988, forward strand.
AGGAGAGTTAAGTATGATTATTAATTTTTTACACTTACTGTTGTTTGAAACCCTTTGATAAGGGACAAAGTTGTAGGCCACTTCGCATGCCGATAGTAACACTGAAATTTATCTGCTTGTGGGAGGCAGGCTGCATTAAATAAATACTTTCAATGCTGAAAAATAGACTGAAATAAATATCTGCATTAGGGCGCAATGCCCGATGATACTCAGGAGAGTATTAAGTAAATAAAAATCGCCTAGTCAATGTGTGACAGTTTTATTGATGAAGAGGTACAACCACTGTCACTGCAAAATAATGCATACCCTTTCATGACCCGGACCCGGCACTCCTGACCCTGCCGGTGTTCGTAGCTTTAAAGTAATTCGAGGGCCTTTATAGTTTTACATGATGAACACATCCTCTATAGGCGAAGTCCTGTAATATTACCTCAGCATGGAAGTCAGGCCTCCCCTTGGCTAAAGATAAAGTTAAAAAGTTCCTGAGTTACATTATACTATTGAAATGAAATATGCAGTATAAATTTATGTACCATGGGGGTAACGCGGGACCTTACCGCCTGTCCTGCTGGGTCGGTCGAGTGCTAAAGTCACACTGGTTTAAGATGGTCACAAAGTTGCCGAGGTCGACGAGATTTTCGCTGAATACAAAACATGAAAAAACATAACTGCACAACTTACATGATTAAAAGAATAAAACCTCAACATAATTATAATTATTGAGTATAAACATGATGATGAAATACCTGTGAACGTCGGAGCCCCTGATATGGCCAATAATTCTACGTCACGAGGATGTCGACTCACTTGAAGGGTCATATTAAATGAAATGATATCTTACCTGGCTGATTCTCAATGAATGTAGATATGTGCACTTTTAAAACTAATGTATGTATTCTGTATTAATGCATTATGGCGAAAAATGGGATTTAGTGTTTGCATTTCACCTCATGTGTCGTCATACACATTTCACTAAAGTTGGTGGAGTTATGTCCTGTCTTCTGTGGGATTTTGGTGACCCTCCATGGAAAAACAGTCTGCTTCCCCAATAATGAGATATGGTGCAATACTTGGAAATACTGACAGTATTTATTCTAATTAATTAATGCTGCTAGGGAGCTGCTGGCCACTTTACACTTACACTGGGAATATTCTTCCCCACCTTCTGAACCTTCTTGGGGCCACGTAGTACACCAGGTTCGGTCACATTGCTCGCAGATATATCTCGCACATAGGAAATGCGTAGAATAAAGTGGCACTGCTTACCCTAGTGTTTCCTCCAATGGCTGTTGTGCCTAATGGTCGTGACTTCATGGGAAAAAAACCCTTTAGGTCACATATCTATTCATCACGAGAGTGACCACTTGTGATGAATTAAAAATATTATGGCCCATGGTCACTTTTTGCAGCACGGTAAGAAAAGTGTAAGCATGCCGTTCTTGTCGACCTGCACTGATCGTGACCACGACCTAATGTCGATCGGTCGGGTGGTGCTGTTCTGGTTGATGTGTCTGTGGTGGTACAAATGGCACAAGGGATATGTGGATGTCTGGAACATGTCAATTTAATCTTTTTTTATTTTAAACTAAAACAAAGAACATGCCTTTAAAACTTTAATTTTAATCTAAATCAAACAACATGTCATTCAAACTCTAATTTTAAACTGAAACAAACAACACATTCAAACTTTGAAACAAACAGCATGTCATTCACATTTGAATTTTAAACTGAAATAAACAGCACGTCATTCAAACTTTATTTCTAAATTGCAAAAGGAACAGCAACTCGATCTCACTCGTGCCTGTAAATTGAAATCACAATAATGACAAACAGATACCTGTCAGAAGTTGAATAGCCTTCGCTGCCATCTCCTATGCATTTATTCTGATGGTGCATGTCGATGGCGTGAATCAGCAAAGTGTGCTGTCTTTCGCCACACCGATTATTCCTTTTCCAGACGTAGTCTGCCAGGTAGCAGATCCAAGATTTTTTTTTGTTGGTCGAAGGAGAGAATTTCATCGCAAGAGTGTGCGACGTTGAGAACAACCAGGAATACTAACTACCTTGACTGTACCCATTGTAATACAGAGATATTGCTTCCCAATAGTAGATGATAAAGGCCAATCATAGCTCACCTCACTTTAAAATGACATTTTCCATAGAAAGTATAGGATAAAAAGTCAATATCTTAAATTCGGTGGAAAAATGGTCAAAATCAATTTTGAGAAAAAAACATGCAAATTTAAGCCAAAAACAAGCAAATTTTCAATTTTTTCACAAATGGATAGTCTTCTTTATGCACTCCCCTGAAAAACCACTGGTTGTAAACTTTGCATCCTATGCGGTTCTTGCACTTGCCCAGCTTGGACTCTTCTATCTCGACCACTTTGCCAGGCCTGCCGATGCGTTTCCTGTACATGAGCACCCATTCTATGCACACTTGGATGCAGAAACTCTACCAGGCGATGACCATCTTACCCGAGCACAAAATTTCGTTCACTATAGTCTGCTGTCGAGGGTATTTGATCAGGCAACACAGTAAACTGAACTCGGCTACCTTGCCAGGAGACAAGTTTGAATCTCCCACGAAATTTCCCTGCCTCGCCAACATTTTAAAGTTGTATTTAGTTATGTTCTCCATTCTATGCCGGCACCAGTAAAACAAGCCCCTGTTGTCAACTAGTTTCGCTTCGCCTTCCCCAAATTTTTCACACCATATCACCAACTTGAGAATGTCGTGCTCGATGAGAAATGTGTTTATGTCAGGCGAGGAATAAATAACTTGCCTGGCATTCACACATATTGATTTTACATCCTGCACACACCATAGTGTGATTCACGAGAGAAAATAGTAAAGTTTTTGAAAAATGTTGCTTGGATATGCGATACAGAACAATCGGCGCCGAACCTGGATACTCTATACCGAACTTAGCTGGATGTGCGATACGGCACTGAACTGAAAAGTAAACAATTTCCATGTATACTCTGTACTCCTAAGTATTGATGTAGTCCTGTTTCTGTGTGCACGTTCCTTGTGACCATGTATGATCACGTGTTACATGATGTGTAGAGTCCAATTGAATCCTTAGGTTCTCTAACTTTTGCTGCTGGCAAAAATTTCTCCTACTTAATTTCATGGTTTTCCCTCGTTTCTGGACAACAAGAGAAACTAGAGGGATGCTACATGGCAGCAACGAGATATTGGTATGAAAAATCATTATGAGAAAACAATGCCAGGAGAATTGCCATATTGGGCCTGTGCATCGCACCATTGATCGCCGTAGCTCGCGATGTCAGCTCTGCCGCCATATTGGTCTTGTCCAATGTCCCCCATCCAACCTCATCACATCACTCCTGCAGGGACCACCTCTTCTGTGCTGCATCCACGTGGGTGACAGATGCGAAGCCAAGTGGCCTGGTGTAAACAAACTGACTTCTATGATGGCAACCTCCCTTTGTGAACTGTGTCGTGTAGGCGTCTCAGGTTGCCTAGAATGGCAGACTGTAAATGGTAGCCATATATCATTGTGCAGGAAAAACTTGCATTCCGAACTTTCGCCAGACCTGTTTTCCCTAAACATCCTGAGGGAAAACAATTGTATCTGCCCCGATCCTTCCACAGCTTCGCAACTCCAAACGAAGTGGAGTACAACGCAGAAATAGTAGAGAGATTATTGGATCATACCATAGCCGGCACACCGGAGGATGTGTGTGTGCGCTGTATGAGACTATCTCAGGTATGAAGCTTTGCTAACCCTGTCTGCATACCAGAGCCCTGCACGCTCACTGCATAACAAATAATACAAGGGCGCTCACCAACTCATTTTAGGAGAAAAATTCGAAAGTGTGCAAATCATAGTTAATGCGAAGGAACTAGCAATGCAACACTCACGTGCGCTCATTGCTTCCGCGTGTATCACATGCAGTGAATTTCATCCCAAGAGCATGCGACGTAGAGAACAACCAGGAATACCAACTATATTGACTGCACCTATTGTAATACAGAGATATTGCCTCCCAACAGTTGATGATAAATTCCGATCCTAGCTCACCTCACTTTAAACCGACATTTTCCATTAAAAGTACAGGATAAATAAGTCAGAAATTGAAATTCGTTGAAAAAAAACTTCAAAATCAAGCATTTTAAAGCTAAAATAAAAAAAAAATTTCGTTTTCAAGCAACTTTTTCATGTTTCTAGAAACATTAATTTTCGATTTTCAATAATAAGCAATTTTAAGAAAAAACATGCAAATTTAAGCCAAAAACAAGCAAATTTTCCATTCTTTTTCACAAAGGACGTGCTGGATTTGTGTCAATTAAAAAAAATTCAGCCAAAGTTAAGCAAAATAAGCTACAAGAAAATTCAAATGAAATATTATCTAAATATTTAAAACCGCGAATGGCACACAAAAATGAAAATTGAAATATGTAAACAGATAATTAATAGACACAAATGAATAGAATATATACATTTTTAGAAAATTATATTTAATGCAGAAAAAATCATACAATTTATACTTTTAAGAGAATTCTGTGTCATGCACGAAAAATCATACAATTTATACTTTTCAGTGACTAGGAAAAAAAATCTTATTCAGGTTTAACAAAAATTTTTTATTTATTCGATTAAACAACTAAACTATACATCTAAAAATTTGTAGTAATCTATCGAAACATTTTGATGTTTCTGTAAAATCGTTTACATCCTCCATTTATTAATTTTAAAAAAATTATATTTCTTCGGTAATCACTTCTTTCAAATAATCATAAGTTAGATTCATTTGGCTAATTATATGAACATTGCAAATTGTTCCTGCTTCAACAGCTTTATTAAAATCAACACTAATTTTTATGTTAGTTTTATATTTAACTACAGTTTTTTTTCTATATAAACAATCTATAACAAATAATGGTATTCACCCCCAAAATGAATAATAATTGATTTAAACTTGAGGGTTTACAGTTGGTTTATAATACAGTTTGTTATTTATATATAGAGTATATAGTTTTGATTTTGAATTTATAAAATCATTATAAGGAAGACAAATTTTATTTCAAAGGCCATTTTCAATTTCTAAATTCCAATTTTCTTTTGGAAAAATTTCATTTCTTCAGTTTTTAACATAAATATTTCTTACATTACAGTGATCAAACATAGAAGTGTGTACATACTGTTCTGTACGATCTTTTCTATTAGTTTGAAATCCTATAATTACAAAATCCAGCATGTCAAAATTTGTAAAGTATTAAACTGATATTTCATATCAAATTAAAAACAGTTGATCCAACAGGAACTTATTTTTCTAAAATTTGCCAGTAATGAAAACTAATTGAGATTTTAAGATGTTGTATAATTACTCTTTGATTGCAACGTCAGTGTTAGATTCATATTCAACTATAGGCCACACAATTTCTAATTTTTTAATTATAATTTTACCTGGATCAGCATAATCTATATCAACTGAACCATTTGTTTTCTTAGTTTGATAAATAAATAAACAATTGTTATCAGATGAATTATGAAAAAAAGTAATTTTGTAACCAAATTTCCAGTAAATTTTATTGTTATCTCGAATAAAACCAAACAGATATCTCAGAAGATAGGTTATTTCATTTGTCTTATAACTACAAACAGATTTTACCCGATATTTACTATCAACATCAGTAAACTCTAAATAGTTTTGTTCACTAGGTTATCCTGACACATTATTCATCTTTGTTGTTATTCCTGGATTATCAACAGCTTCAATAACATTTCCATGTTTTGAGATTTCTACTCTAGGAAACTGAAAAGGAAAAAAAGTTAACACAAACATCGATATTATCTAATTTTTCATATTTTTCTTCATTTCCTTCTTTATCTCTCTTTAGTAAGCGATATTGTTCATAAACATAAGCATCATTTGGAAAAGAAAAACCATCACCTATACGAATATCAAATTCAATTCTGTTATTGTAGAAATTTAAATTCCCCCTAGTTTGATCAGTCGTTGGAGGAAAAGTTAGCCATTCAAAACTCTCAATACTTTTATAACTAATTTATAAGACAAAAAATTATATATAAATTAAATATTCAACAAAGGCAGTTTCTCGAGTTAAAATAATCTCATTGCGAAATACAAAAAAAAAAATCATGAAGCAGATTATGAAAGAAATAAGAATAAAGATCTACCTTTAATTCACGACTGACGAAATATTGGTAAAAAAAAACAAAAAAAAAACAAGTAAGCGAAGAAAATAAAAAAATTAATAACAACACCAGTTCCTGTAGCAGCAAAAAAATTTAGATTATCCATCAACTCCAGAAGAAACAACACTTGAAAGAAAATGATTTCCAGAACATAAATCTCCTAATTCGAAAAAGGATATGGGAACCATCACATTGAAAAATTGCATACATACAGCATATGATTTTAATATAAAACTTGCAAAAGAAATTTCCGAAAGAATTAATTTTATTAATGCATAATATGGATTATGTAGAAATTGACAAAATTTTTACATTGGTGATACAAAAATAATGATACATTATGATAAACGATTTGTTAAATATCGAGGATATAAATTAACAGAAGGACTATCTAATATGTTAACAAATAACAAATACAAAGAACTTAAAGATAAATTAACTGATAATGACTATGAAAAATGCAAAAACATTGTTTTATCAACAAATGCAGCATTCCAAGGATATAATCCTAGTAAGCAAATAAACCCAAATAGAAGTTAGAAGTGTACAAATATAAATAAACCCATTTATGATCAGTATATAAAACCATATTCAAGATCAGAACCAAACACACCTGAAAGAATGATTGTTTCACGAACTCCTAGATATGGAGAAGGCAAAACAAAATACATTAGTTAACCAAAATAATATGTTTGGATGGGTGACGTTAGAAAACTTATCGATAAATTATTAGTTATACATGGTGAAGAAAATGTTTGAAATAACAATTATTACAATGAAAAAGTAAGCATAATAAACAATACAGTTTCTGAATTGATTATTAATGACCCAGAGGGAATTCCATATCTTATAAGAGTTTTAAATGTAATTCCACATTCATTTTGGAATCCTGAACATCTTGACAAGGAATTTTAAATTGGGCATTAAACAATATAAATTTACTTGAAATGCATTTGCATGGCTATAATTATTGTCATCCATTTACAAAACTAAACTAAAAAGACTGGAAACAGACGACACAGGAATAAATGAATTAGATGAAGCATGCAAATATTATGACATCACATTCAGAGACATAAAGATTTAGGCCTTTATTCATAGTCAGAGCTTCGTCCAAGGATGATCCAAAGATGATCTTCCCCCAAATTGGTCTGAGGTTAGTCCGGACTAAGTGTGGACTGATTATATCGGATTCATAAACCCCATCCAGAGCAGAATTAATTTTAGACGAAGGACCATGGACATACACTGTTGTCAAGTTTACTTTGCATGAACATTGCAGACTTTTGTCTCTAGATAGTACTGACTTCATTCTAATTTATTGAACTTCAATTTAATCTATTTAAAAAATGTTTTCTCTTTTCAATTTTAATAGTAATTTACAATAATCTTAATGTAAGTAACAAGAAAAAGAATATAATATATAATATTGTGCGTTGAATTGAAAATGAAAGTAGACATTTTGGGAATATAAATATATTATATACAGCAACTGTGGAATAGAAAAAGTGCATATAAAATACCTTGGCCTTTAGCATACTTTGATTATTTCCATTCAAAAGTGATACTCTTGGTAGCTTGCTGTATTATTTTTGTCAGCTCATATAAATAAATCACGTTATTCATTACATTAACGTCACTTTATTCGTTTTACCTTTGTTTTATGACTGTGTCATAAATGGCAATACTGCAGAATGGAGAACGATGAAATTAATATACTGATACCTTATTATTCCATATTGATTTGTTAAATTTTCTTAGCACACCCCTATACATTGGTAAAATGTTCTGGTTTCATTTTATTACATCACTACTGTCCTTATAATGATGTTAAATGTGTATTGCAATGTTAAATACATTACAAAAATACATCATTTACTGGTTAAAATTCGATGTCCCAGCATTGAGCTACCAATACATCTAGGTATGAATGTATACTTTTTGGGGTGTAAACTTGATGTAAGATTTTTATTACAATTCTCTTTGACTGTATTAATATCATATCTCCTAAGAATCTGTTTTCGGTGAAGGCATTTGATTTACACAAAATCCAAAAAGCATTTCTGTAGCTAAAAACAGATGTATTATTTAGTGTATAATGTATATTTCCTTTGAATTAAAATTCACGGAACATTTCATTTGTTAGGTGGGCATATTTTTGCATACAGATAAACAGTATCAGTTTTAAATATAATTTTTACGGGCCTTATTCATAGCAGTTTTAAGTCCGGACTAAGGAAAGATCATCCTCCGACCAATATTTTTCGTATTCAGAGATAATTTTTATTGATAGTCCGAGGATCATCTTGCTTTAGTACGGCCTAACTTTTAGTCCGGGTTGATGATAGGATTAACGAGGTATGAAGGTAAAAAAGAAGCATGGCGAACATAAAACACGACAGTCTCGTAAATATTACATGCCAGTGAAAGCTAGATAAAGTTTACGAAACATAAAAATTATGTTAAAAGCCGATTCTGTCAATCTGTATGCAAAAATATACCGACCTAAGAATGAAATGTTCCGGGAAAAATAATTCGAAGGAAATATACCTTATAAGCTTAATAAAACATGAGTTTGTAGCTACAGCAATGCCTTTCTATTTTTGTGTCAATTAAATTACTTCTCTGAAAACATATTCTTTTCTTACGTAACGTGATATTAATACACTCAAAGAGAATTTCAATAAAATCAATCTTTGAAAATATAGTAGTTAACAAGTCGGTCTCACTAGAGCTTCGTCAACATAAAAAATGTCACAATAAAGTCAAATGAAGATTTTAAAAAAGTGCAATAATCGTGCATTGATGTGCCGAACTATGCGAGGTGGATCTTGTCTGGGTTACAGAATTTTGACCATTTTGAGACATCTTTTTGTAATGTATTTAGCACTACAATACTCATTTAACATCATTATAAAGACAATATTGGCGTAATAAAATGAAACCAGACCATACTACAAAATATAAAAACCTAGTTAAAACGAATAAATTGATGTTAATGTAGTAGAATATAAGGAAATTGCAATTCTCGCTTAGCAAAATACTGTGGACGAGTCTACAAAGAGATTGTAATTTAAACTGTATGAATAGTGTGATATGTTTACACGAGCTGGGCAGAAAATACTAGGCATATTGACGATAATATTACTTTTGAAAGTATATAATCAAAATCAGATACGTCGAGACCTTTTATATAATCTTTTGCATCCAAAATACTTTGTAAGATATAGGTATATTTACAAAACTTATACTTTTCAAATAAGCACACAATATAACAGATTATACTTTGCTTATGCTTGCGCAGATTTATCCTTATTGAAGCTGATACAATTTTATTTAAAAAAAAGTAGCAAAAGAAATTATGTTTGATAAAATACTCAATTGGTGAAAAATTAGTTTCTGCAGCTGTGTGTGTGTGTGTGTGTGTATATATATATATATATATATATATATATATATATATATATATATATATATATAATATATATATATATATATATATATATATATATATATATTGGAAGAGCAAGCACAATTTTTAAATCTGTTGATCAAACTAAAAATAAATTTAAAAAATTAGAAGAACATATACATAATTATGCAATGGGAAATTAGTTAGGAAGTAGCTTAGTTGCAAAAAGAGGACGACCAAAAAAATTTCCATATATCAACACTGTCTAATATTGATATTGAAAAATATGGAAAAATACTAAGTATAAAAATTTTCAGAACTGTTTATATTATTGATAAATGGGTGTAGATATGCAATGGTAGACCAAAAGACTTTATTGATTATTACTGCACTCTAATGGCAAAAGGTGTAAACTATATTATAAATAATTGAAAAGTTTTTAATTCCAAGAAACACTTCTATACAGCTAATAAAGCTAAGCGCATTGGGTGGAATCTTCTATGGAAACATGCGAAATACATTTTTTAGTTGAGAATCAGAACCACTAGAGTATGTCGTAGTAGTTGATGTTAATTTACATTGTCGTTTGTAATGGCGGAAACACAGTGAACATATAGGCATATTTGTTATTGCTGTAAATATTTCAAGAAAACTCATTTTTCATTTCGGTAATAGGTGTATAAAGAGAAAGAAGAGGCCTTGTTGTGTCCCAGGATGTGCAGACAAACTTTATATAAGACATCAGTTTCCACTTGAGAGACAAAGTTTTTCGTGCTTGGTTACATACGAATAGGAATCCGAAGTTACAAAGCGTAGACAAGAAGAAAGTGTACAATACTTATCTAGTATGTGACATGCACTTCAATTATGAATGTAAATGCTGGGTCTAAGAGTCTATAAAAATGTATTTCGTGCCTTCACAACTTCTTCCAGGTAAGTTGAATGTCGTGATGTATTCTTCGCTTCAGTATATAAATTCATTGTAGGCCTAAGTAAAATTCATTTTTTGGAGTACATCATGCAGCATTATTGCCTATAAGATGTTATGAATCGAAATTAAATGTGGTTTTTCATGACGCATTATGTAAATGTAACTTAGTGCCAAGGATGTTGCTTGCAGTCTAGCTCTTACTTAAATGGTGTCATTATGGATATTGTACCATTGAATGTCCTCTTTAGTCAAGGGCTCGAGCCACTTACCCTTCTCGAACACTTTTGTTTCTGTCCGAGTGGTATTCTTTTGATTTTGTACGGTTAAGATGGCGTAACCGGCACTGGAGAAAGTAAAAAAAGTGTAAGAATTTATATTCCACACGCTAATAACATTTTAAAACTGTTAATGAGTTGATATCTTTTCTCTTAGTATTGTAGGTACTACAGAAGAGAGTTTAGTTTAGTTTTTAGTTTAGTTTATTTCGTCCATTAAATGTTCTGTGTGTACAGACTTGTGCCAATAACTGTAACAAATTAATTAATCTTCTTACTACCATTCTTCATGCTAACAGATTATCGTTTAAAGCAATCACATCTTCGCTGTACATTTCTAACCTTTGCGCAGGATGAAACAAAATAAACATGCACAGGTTCAAACAAAATAAACAAATGTCTACGGACAGTCGCGATGAGTGGCGATCAACTGTATATAATCAATTTATAAACTAAGGGTATCCAAATTCGGTATCTGCACCCTTCGTCGTGAAGGGCACAAGGGGCCATCACAAGGGAAGCATTCAAGGGTAAGTGGTCAAGGGTACTGAATTCGACCACAGCCACTGTCTGCTTAACTTAAACCACTAACTGCAATATCTACTGTGATTAGATTATGTAACTTAAGGTCAAGAACCATTACCATTACATTGCTAAAGAGTATGACACAATATCAAACTCACACTCCATTCATTTTTAATATACTGATACTTGCTTATATGCATTTGCCATTATTGTATAACCGGAATACCGGTGTATTTATCTTTTTTTGAGTCAAGTGACAATAGGCCTACAATATTCATAATGACACTATTGTATTCTCATATTCAAAATATTTACATGTATTGTTATATAGAATAGGTAAATAGCAATATTGCACAAATTTAATGTTTAATAGTACTGAAGAGATGAATCTTAGACCAAAATAAATACACTTTATATTATAGTTTCTAATGTCTTAAACATTGTTTGTTTGATTGTCAGTTTGTTTCTTTTGCAGGTAGACTAACCAAGAGAGTTTTTATTTCCTCGAGATTTTAAATATGACATATAGGTAAAAAATACAGGTGTTCCAGAAGCTCATCCTGTTGTACTACACGATTGTTTAGCTGACCATACATACAATTTAAATTGCTGATTAATGGATTCTGAACATCTTCATGCAAATCCTCTCAAGAAAGTGTTTCAGAGTCTGATGCAGATTGTTGATTCAGATGGTCTGCATAATCTAGGTAATACCCCAGGTAATAATTAAGAAAGTTTAAATATGCTGATAGTATGTGACGACAATTTTTGGGCGGCTCTTAACATAGTGGTCTTCAGAGCCAACACGGATTGAAGCGAGGTAAAAATGGAGCAGAGCCGGATTGAAAGGATAGGGAAAACAGCAGACCCCAAGAGAAAACCAACCCACCAGCAGCATTGTCCAGGATGATTACCACAAACGAGAATCTGGGAGTGACACCACCAGGAATCAAACTCGATTCCCTTAGGTTGGAGGTGAATAGTCTAAACGCTACACCACCATGGCCTCATAATATGTTGTTATTAAATAATCGAAACAATTGCTTATCTTTGAATATTTCCATTCATGATGAAGGTAGCACCTCAACAAACGGACTTGCTGGAATTATTTTGTTTGCAAGACAATATTCTGTTAATACAATATGTACTGATAATAACTGTGGCATCCGTAAATCAAAATATAAAGAATTTTATTGCACTTGGATTGAAGATGAAGCAGGAAGAGGGGCTCAAAAGATTGGTTCGTACATACAAAAACATATTCTTCATCATATATCTCCAGAAAAAACACCTTATTCTATAGTCAGACTCGTGCAGAGGCCGGAACCGCATTATCAAAATAGTTTTGTTACTTAAAACAATTATTGAGGAAAATTATGGCTTAAAAACAATAACCCAATACTTCCTGGTCTCTGACAACAGTTTTCTAAGAAACAATTCAGGCTTTTCAAACATGGAATCGCCATTGAAGCTGTAACAATGACTGTATGTTCCAGAAGATTACGTAAAAGTCATGAAGTGTTGTAGAAAGCAGAACCCGCTTCAAGTCTGCAAAATGGAGAGAGAAGACTTTGTAGGAACATATGATATAGAAGGATCTATCACAAACTGGAAAAAATCAGTTGAAGCTGAGAAAGTTAACTGGTTCAGTTTCAAAGAAATTCACCAAAAGAAATCACATCCTGTGTCAATTTTGTGACCAGATGGTAAACCACTAAGCACAGAGAAATTACGAGATCTGAATTCATTATTCCACTAAATCTCCAATTATCATATGTCGTTTTTACAAACATTTGAAAAGTGCTATTTATGCGGAAGACATTAATGGCTTACTGGGAACCTGATTTTGAGATAGGCGATGAAATCATTTTAAAAATATGTAACAAATTGTGTTGCTGTACCGATTAAGAGGTAAAAGAAATAAACATCATTAACAATAATCATATCCGATGTTTAGAATGTTTGTAATCTTTTAATATTCTGAAAGGCGTATCTCGGAAATCAAAAGTGTATTTATATTATTTTGCTCGTGCAAACATTGTTTGTATCATTGGAAATTTCCGAGAGAAATCTCTGAAAACTTAAGGGTATTTATATTGTTTTGTACCAATATACATTGTTTGTAGAATTAGAAACTTCCGAAAGACTCTAAAAAAAAAAGGGAGTGTGAATACATAATTAGGTTCCTAGGTGTATACATTGTTTAGTTCCTATACACATTATTAAACTTTGATCTCATTTGGTCACAGAATCACTCAGAAATAAAACACAATTTGCCAAAGTCATGCACTGCATTAATGAATGTTAGGAATTTACATAGACCCTTATATTCGTACTGTTTTTACAGTAGCTAAAATTATACATGTTGAATTATGCAATAATAGAGTATCTCTCACCTGCCTTTTTATCTGTAAGTAAACTAGATAACACATATAGCATTCGTAGACCAAAAGCATTTTTTTTCCATAAAAAAAAACACCTGGGACGTATTTCGACTAATATCCTGCCAGGAAAAGAAAATTTAATACATTTGATACGACATTAACATTCACGCTCCGAAATTGTAGTATGGTAAGTAATTTTCCAAAGAGCATTCGCAAAAGGTTTTGTTTCTCAGAACATGCATTGTATAGTTTGGTTTACCTTTGCATAACTACGTCCAAATTACCGAAAAGTATGTACAAATATGAATGTGCTGTGGTTAATTTCGACATTTCATCAAATCCCGGAACTCATTGGTTTTGATATTTTAAAGAAAATTGGCGTCGAGAGCACCTTGGCGTCAGGCCATTCGCCATGTCATGCCAGAAGAGACGTCAAGAATGCAACACAACATCACAGTGGAGCACCCGAGTCGACGAACCAGTGCTATGAGCGTGTTATGTGTCAAGTGCAATGGCGCGTAGAATGTGTAATTAGGGTTATGTTAGATGTTAGGGAATGTGCAGATTGTGTTTATTTTTGTATGTGTAAGTCATCATTATAATATGCCCCAATGAAGGTATAAGAGTCAAATATTCTCATGCTATGTAAGTGTCAGTGTTCCGTATCGTGCACCAGTGTGCACAAATATGTCAAGTTAGGTTACCATGCAACCAGATACGTACTTGTAGGAATGTCAGTGTCCATATATCAGGCCGAGTGCCACATGTCTTTGTTTACTTCTAGTATTTACGTTTTGAGGGCCAGTGTGTATGTAGTGCTATATGTAATGTCAGTGTTTTATTTCCCCTGTTACCCATGTCATGTATGTACAATACAAATAGTATCTTTATATTTTATTATTATTGTTTTAGTGTATATAAGTGCAATCCTGTGTTTACATAATTATTATGCTGGTGACACCAGGTGCGCTAGATACGCCATTTTGTGCACTTAACTGAATGGCCACAGATGAGGCTATTGTGACACAGAGATGTCTTTATAATACTTATAATTATTATTATTAACGTGACTTTTAATGTATTGCAAATCATTTTTAATATTTTAATTTTTTAAAGTGTGTTCGACCATTACTGGAACTATTGAATTACTGGACTTTCCTACCACATTCCAATACGAAGCATCAAACTGGACCGGTGAACATGGCAATGTTACAAATATAACCACTGTAAAATCTTAAAAGTATTTTTGAAGTGTTTTTATGCAAATTAATATTAACTCAAATGTTTCGCCATGAACACAAATCATATAGACGTAATAAACTTGACTGGGGGCAGACCCTATAAAGATATATTATTTTTATCTGTACGTTTCAGCGTTGAGGTTAGGTTGCTATGGCAATGTGTCTGGTAGAACATGTATTTATTAAAATATTTTTAAGTTGTATTTTTATGTTTTGTTGTTAAAAGTTTATTGATACGTCCATCTCAACGGCATTGTAGAGCCCATTTCGTTTCTTTCATTTTATTTCATTTTATGTAAAATTATGTCACGTGATGTTTGGGTGGCAGCTTCGCCAAACAGACAGTAGTTGCGTCCTAGTTCTCGTGAGAGTGCCACCATGTCACAGTACTCAAGGCACTTCATCTTTGTGTGATAATCATAATGTAATTCGGCACAATGAACATTAGTCTACGGGAACATCTTGTTTATTGCTAGCACAGAGTACACTATATCTTACCCTCGGCTCGTCTTTTACACGGCCGAGGCGTACTATGCAACTTAAGCATTTAGGCCGTGTGGCCATTTTGTCTGTATAAGAGCCCGCCTGGCTAAAACGACGGTATGTAAACGCCAGTGCCCCGATGGGAAAGAACTATACATATTGGTGAGATACCAAAGTTTTATTATAATTAACCGCTTATTGGTAACTTAACCTTTTCTTGTAACTTTACATTTACCACATGTTTTTAATAATGGCGTTAGATACCCAAAATAACCCTTCGGGAGTGAGGTGGCATAAGAGGGGGTTGACATCCCTAATAAGACGAGGCAATTTGGAGTTTAGTTTACGGTTGGCAGAAAGGTACTTTCACCTGATAACATCAATCAAGACATGAACATGGCGGAAGGCCAACGGTCGTTGGTCATCACGACCTGAGAGGAGTCTCTAGAAAGTATAATTTTGTGCTCGCACCACTGACTGGCACCCTTAACCCAGGAAAGTAGCATTTCCTATCTGTGATACCTCATTCCCCTCATGGTCCAGCTCGCCGCACATCAAGGTCCAATACCTGATCACATGGGGTGTCTGAGGTTCCAATTTGCACGTGAGATACACACTGCCTAAACTTATTTGATGTTACATGATTTGGTAAACAAACAAATGCAAATTGAGCAAGTGAACCCTATGCCATAAATTATATAGTCGGGGATGTTGTGTGGATAAAAACACATAAATGAAGCACACTACCAAAACCCATTGCAATAACATAATGACTTTAGGGGTTAGAATCTGCTATCAATGGTGTCCCTTCCCTTGCATGTGACTTACATGTGCCACATATCCCGTCTGAAGCCCATTTGATACCCATGGTGCCACATTGCTGCACAGTTGGGATGCGCACTCGACGAGCGGAGCAGTTAATTGCAGTGCAATGCAAGTGTGGAGATAATGCAACACAAATCTTAGTACGTGAGGTCAGAGTACCCACTGTAGCACATGAATATAAAATAGATATTTATTTGTAATGATATATTTTAATTTAGGGTTTTGCGTATGATTTGTAAACACAAGTGTCCATGTGTTTACGTAGTTTATGTAAGGAAACCACTCCAGTTCATTTCAGAGTGAGTAAAGCTTGTTTTTCATTGTTTCATTATGTACCATTCACAAATGTGCAATCCTCACTTCATTCACCTAAATTTTAACAGTGCCTTTTCTTCAACGATATTTTGTAGTTTTTTACATCTGTTCCAGCATAAAGTATGGAACACAGAGTGTAATATGTATTTTGCAATCTCGAGGGTGTGATTGTGTGATACAATGGCTCGGGTTTCATGTGCCCGAGCAGTATTCAACTTTTGTTTTTCAATTGTTTAATCTCCATAGTCTTTAATTAACCGGAACCATGTTTCATTATCTGCCCGAGATATCAAACCCCTCTTCCCCAGTGCTTGCATTGCCTGGGGAAGCTTAAAACTTACACATCAATTATCATTGGTTTCGTGTCATTTTTACAGTGTTACCTAACAGGCGGATTTTGAAGACATGAAGTGTTATTTTGTATGTAAAGTGTAGGCCTGAGAGCCTTGTTAAATATACGGCATAATTACGCTTTGATAACTGATCACGTGGAAATTATTTTGTGGCCTTTGGGCTCTTTAGGGAATGAGCCCTTAGAATACCCGCACCTTTTTCACCTAGTGTACCAGTATGCATTTTTATTTATTCGTTAATGTGCAAGTATTGTGTTCGTAAATGTAGGTATGTGACTAGCCGATAAGTCATTGCGTCAACTCAACTTGAAAGTATTTGGCGAGGTTTTATATGCAACAGAACTACGTAACACGGGAGTGTGATCTGACCTGAACACGCCACTGCGCCCTATGCATTTGGAATATTTCTATGATGCATTTATAAGGAGCAGCAGTCCAGGATTGCATTGGTCGTCGGCCGAACGACCCTGGAGGAAACCTTGTCTCTACCAACTCACACGACATCGTCCAGTAATGTCTGGCGCCTCGGGTAAGATAACCTTTAAAACCTCACCGCTCCTTAAATCCTGCTTCTACCATCTGAGTCACCATGACACCACGTAAAAAGTTTATAATAACCTTACCACTTTTAATATGATATTTAAGAAAATTGAAAGTATGTGGTACTCCTTCTGGTATCCTTGCGCAGCCGCACATGTGACCGCATGACTACTGTCCGACTCTGCATTGTGTTGCACCTGGAACACACACACATTACACTGTGCTTGCACATACGTTGGTCCCCGATGCGCTACTGGATGTGGTAGAGTGCAGCTCTTTGCTGTTGATGCAAAGAATGGCGGGCAAACATTCTAAGGGCTGGGAGCTGGGCTCATGTCAAAATAACACACTTTAAAGCACAACATGAGATAAAGGGCACTTTCAGAGTATCTATGAATGTTATCAGATTATTCGGAACTAACGACAGTCGTCATTAAGCCCTTTTGGATTGGCCCTATTTCCATTCAGCACTTTGCACTGACCTATGCTACACTGCCATGCATTTGGTATACGAGCATTCTAGTTCTCCAGTCGTTGCACTATTTCACTAGCGCTCGGTCGCATCACACACACACACACACACATGTATCACAATGTGGAGTGCTGACACTGGCTGCACTTTGCTGAATGCAAAGCGAGGCTGACAGTCTTATGAGATCAATGATGCGAGCACACACCATTACATGTTGTTGTCTTTTTCTTTTATGTTTTATTGTATACATAAGATCGTTTTTCAATAAATAGCTGTACAAATATATTGGACAAGTCAAATTACAGTATACAAAGTTTATACACATATGTCAGACTATAGTCTATTTACCATTAGAAGTAACTTTCTTGGAGCCCTGCTAAATATTTACTTGCAGACCTGTTTCGTATCCTTCCACCATATGTAAACAAACATGTCATGTAGCATCTGTCAAAAACGATGTTTACATTCAATTGTGTGTGTACATATGTTCGTATACTTTCGTTACACCTAAAAATAATCATTGTAACGTGACTTCTACTTTTATACCTGTCAAATGTGCTGTTTACTGTTTAGAGCTTTTCAAAGAATTCTGTCATAGTCCAAAAACCATCCCGTATGAATATTCACAGTTTAGGCCTCTGACATTATTTAGGTCAGCTTTATGACATTTTAAAAAATACCTGAAAAGACGACAGTTCTTACTGTTATTTTACATTAACATATTTGTTTTCCGCTACATATCTCAATACATGTAATGCATGTTGGTATTTTGCAGCGACTGTGTTCAACATTGTTATAACTGCGAGGTAAAGGGCTGTACTAATTATCCTTTTATTATTGATTTGTGTTGGGTTATTTCTTTAAAATGACGGCCTCAGTTGGAATAAATACTAAAACGAAGGAACAACCAGTCAAATGAAAAAGGCACATTAAATTGAAGCACGCAACTCGTATTGCTCATTTTTATCATATGATCTTTAAAAGACAGCGGTGAACATGCACACAAGTAAGCCTATGATAACTTTTATTTCGCTCATATTTCTATGTATTGCTACTAACTGTTTATTAGGTTTATTGAAATTTATCGGGCTGGGCTTAGTATTTTTCTTCTGGGATTGTGGCAAATTAAGTTACACTACTGTTTCAGACCCGTTAGGGCAAAGGTACAACATTGTGATAAATAAACAGACATGGATGTAAATAATTAACTTCATCATAAAAACAGTTCACAGTTAAAACGCATAAATAGTGCTAATAAAATATTTGAATTCACGCACAAACAAGGCCAGTATATCGACCACGATTCAGAAAGGCATGCCATTTCACAGACGCAATGATTAACCAAACACATGTTACAGTATATTTATTACTGCCGTGGAAACTCAGATTTATCACAACATCGTAACTTGCCTATGCAGGTTTAAAAAACACAGCATCTACAAACGTGATGTGGTAATTTGAAGTGATTTTCGGAGTAAGAATAATTTATGTTTTGTTTGGCAAAAGGCAACACACCATGTCATGACTCGTCAATCTTCCAACTTCACTTTGTTTCTCCCCCACCATCATATCTAATTATTTAAAAATAACTATTAAAGCATAAAAAATCTCTTTAGTTGTAAATTATAAATTCAATAATCATTATTTTGCTCTAATAAGTATGACATATGATACAATTGAAATTATGTACAATTTGACCTAGCATTAGCGATGTGAAATTTCCAGAGTGTGAAAGAGACGAAGAAAGAGAGAGAGAGAGAAAGAAAGAAAGAAAGAGAGAAAGAGAGAGAGAGTGAGAGAGAGAGAGAGAGAGAGAGAGAGAGAGAGAGAGAGAGAGAGAGAGATCGACAAGCCTTGCTCAAAAGACTGTTTCTTTCTCATTCAATAAAAAACACCATACAGTTATGGCCTACTCACGATATTTTCCGCTGTTATTTTAAACTGGAAAAATGAGATATGTTACCATATCAGAGCGACCAAAATATTTTAATACTTCAATAGGCACTGTTTATTTGACAAATATTATACTAAAAAACGAGGTTAAAATAATATTTTAACTGTTAACTATTTCTTACCAGTCGTTGTCAACATGTCACTGCACTCGCTGTTGTTAAATAATATTTAAAAAAGAAAGAAATATTACAACTTATAGAAGTAATGAAGGTAAAATTTCATTTATTCAATAATACAGTACTCTAAAGTTAACCACAGTGTTATATATTTGTGGAATACAGTTTATTGAAAAACAGATTGACATGTTATGCCTAGAGTGTTTTTTCGAAGTTTGATTTTCACAGGTCGCTTCCAATCGAGAATGGACTATACACATCACATCTTTTCCTCATAATTTGACCAATCCTTCTCTAACGAGAAAAACCGGTAAAAGAAATGTGTACAAATACATATTATGCAACAATTTTTTAATTTTTTTAGTTTAGATATTCATCTACACTATAAAACGTTAGTTTAGAAAAAATTAATTAGCTGTTTTTTTAAAGAGTTTTTGGTTTTGAGAAGCAAATTTCTTGAAGGTGTTGTGGTAAATTATTGAAAAGTTGGCTACCAAGGTAGGATGGCCCTTTGTGGACAAGCTTTAAGTTAACTGAATCAGCATGCAAGTGTTTCTTTATTCTCTTGCCATGCTTATGAAATAACTCATTTTTCTGAAATAAATGACTTTTCGGACATGAATATCAGTACTGAAAACATGTATTCACATGCAAATGTTAAAATCTTTGAGCTCTTAAAAAAGAGGTCTACATGAGTCTGGTTTTCTTTGTCAGTGATTATTCTTACAGCTCTCTTTTGCATGTGAAACACTTTTTTGCTGTCAGTGGAATTACCCAAAAAGTTATACCATAACACATGATGAAATGAAAATATGCAAAATATACCCTTTTTGCTGTATTTTTGTTCAAGAACCCTGCAGCGCTCTGCAGGGCGAAACATGCTGAACTTAGTTTAGGTAAAATAAACGCAATGTGAGATTTCCAGTTAACTAAATAGTCTACTTTTAAGCCAAGAATCTTAATTACTGCAGTTTCATTAATTTTGTCTCTGTTACTGATGACATATGAATTAATATTTTTTCTGTTCTTTGTGAGGAAATTCATAAGATATGTTTTATTTAGGTTGAGATTTAATTTGTTTGCAGTAAACCATGCATTTAGCTCTGTAAATGCTGAGTCTGTCTTTTGTGTAAGACCATTTACTGAGTCTCCAGAGACTAAGATGCTAGTATCATTTGAAAATAAATTTGGAGTAGTTTCTGGGGTTAGGGCACATGGAAGGTCATTTATATAAATTAGGAAGACTAGGGGGCCTAATATTGATATTTGTGGTACCCCACACTTATTTTTCCTGGTTCAGAGTAGAATGATGTAGTTTATCCTCTGATCTGCACTTGTCTGTTTGAAAGGTATGAGCTTATTAGTTTATTTGGTGTACCTGTGACTTCATAAAACTTTAATTTTCCTATAAATATGTTGTGATTTACACAGTCAAATGCTTTAGTGAGGTCGCAAAATATTCCATTAGATGTCATCTTTCTACCAAGTGCATTAAGAATGCTATTTGTTAGTTTGAAAATTGCATCATTCGTTGATGTGTTTTTCCTAAAGCTAAACTGGAAATCTGATAAGATTTTGTGATTCTTAAAATGTTGCAGCAACCTCCTGTAAATTAGTTTTTCAATTTCTTTTGAAAAGGATGTAAGAAGTGAGATGGGTCTATAATTGTTTACTTCGGTCTTGTCGCCTTTCTTGTACAATGGTGTTACCATAGCCTAGTTGAGTCTGTCTTAAAACAATCCTGTACACGAAGATATCATAACAAATGTAGCTTAATGGAACAGTGAATTCCAAATCACATTGCTTTAGTAACCTACAGCTAATGCCATCATAGTCACTAGATAATTCTGGTTGCAAAGAATTGATTGTTTTCCCCACTTATTTTGGAGTTCTGTTTGTAAAAGATATTGCAGATTATTGGGTATCCTGTAGTGTAGGAATATGGTTTATATCTTGTTTAATGTTTTTTTAATCATGTTTTCTATGACATTTAAGTAGTATGAATTAAATGTATCTGCGACTAATTTAGGGTCTGAGGATATGTAGTCATTTACTTTTAGGTTTACAACTGGGAATTGCTCTGTTGTTCTTCCTGTTGTGTTTTTTTTTTTTACAATATTCCATGTCGTTTTTTTATTTCGTTTTGAGAATTCTTAATGAGGTTACACAAAAAATTATTTCTTGAAGATTTTATGAACCGACTCAAAATTTTTCAGAATTTCCTGTAGTGATTCATTGTGTCAGGGTTGCTGTTGGTTCTGGTGGCCTTGTATAGTTTTTCTTTTATGTTTTTGCAGGAAATTTTTATTCCTTTGGTGAGCCATAAATTTTTCTTTGGATTTGTATTACTGTGGGTCAGACAGGATGGGAAACACTTTTCAAAACAATGGGAACTTGGTTAAGAAAAGAGTTAAATTTTTCATTTGCTTTGGCACAAGTATACAATGTTGACCATTGCTCCCTGCTGATCTCACTTTTGAACTGTAAGACATTTTACAGCGAAAAATTTCGTATTTTCTAATCAGAAATGCTTTTGGAGGGCATTTTTATAGCAGGCATAACTAAAATTCGTGCATCATGATCTGTTAAGCCATTTTTTTATTAGGAGACAGTGGCAAACTGCAACTGCATTACTATCAATGAAAATGTAATTAATTGCTGTCTGACTGGTTCCTTCTATTCTGGTAGGAAAGTTTACTCAGGATTTAAGGTTGAAGGTACTGAGTTGACTATCAAGTTCAGTTCTTTGGTTGCTTTTTTTTTAAATAATCAATTTTAAAGTTCTCCACAGAGAATAATTTCTAGATTGGCTCTGCAAATGGCTTTAAGATTTGCTTCTAGATATTTTAAGAAGTTACTCAAGTTGGGAGAAGGGGCTCTATGTATAGTGAGGACCCCCACTTTTTTTAATTTGTCAGTTATTACTTCCATATAACTTCACTCAAACACTTGGTTTTCGCATAACAAATGTGTGCCATTTTTTAACATTAAATAATTTTGATGAAAATGCAAGTACCACCCTTAGTCATGCTATTACTACAATGAGTGGAACAGAGAGAATAACCAAGAATTTTAATTTGCTTAGCAAAGGATTCAGTTAAATGTGTTTCTGTTAGACATAATATTTGTACATCCAAATTGTATTTTGTGGATAATTTGTCCAAGCTCACAGAAAGCTCATCAATTTTGCTTATTAAACCTCTAAGATTCTGATGGAATAAAAACAAATTTTTTCAATAATTATCGTAGATTTTTTACAAATATTTCTGGTATTGATTGTGAATGTAAAACTTCTTTGTTACATGAAGTAGGACTAATGTGCATGGATTTCTTTAGCCTAAAAAGTTTCCATAGTTTCCAACGATTACCTGGATATTTTGAATAGAACCATGGTCTGTAAGAATCCTACTAGCAATGAGGTCAGCAAGTTTTCCCTTGCCAGTACAACTCAGATGCAGACCATGTCTCGTGTGGCAGCCCTAGTTATTTCCTCTAGACCAATCACACTAACATGGCTCAGCCTGCCAGACCTTGAGCAGCACTGTACAGCAGTGTTAGCTGTCTGCACCTTAGTTTGTAATGAAGGCTTGTCATACAGTTGCAGTGCCTCACAGACCAGCACATTGCGCTAGGAGGGCGATGAACTCAACGTCTTCTTCCTGCAGGTCTGTGAGGACAGCAAAGCTGTTGCTACAAGGTGGTGTTGTCTCATGGATCTGTGAATTGACAAGTGGTGGGAATGAATCACTGATTTTTTTCTACACTTACTTGTAAAAACTCTGTAATCATTCCTAGCCTCTTGGGAGACTGGCAATTCAGAGGATGAACAGATGTCTCGGAGTAACTCTCTATTTTCCCTTGTTATTGCTGTCAGCTTGCTGACAGTTTTTGAGTGCTCTGATTTCCAGAGTTTAATTTCATCTTTCACTCTTTCTAGTTCTCTCTCTTTCTGTTCTACTTGTTCCTGAAGAACAACAGTAAACTGTTTTGCTTCGGCCATCTTTCCCTCAACATGACAATAAAAACACTTCCAGTCATCCTCAGGAACAACATTGTTATTAACTGTGGCACAAGGATAGTGAAACCATGTGTTTCATTGATCACAAGCTATTCCTTCTTGAACAACTTACCCGCAATGTTTACATCCATTTATCTCTAAAAATTACTGAAATTTAAAATGCTCTGTTTCAATATCTGCTAGTGTGTTTAAATCATAGCTGTTCCTAATAATGTGGAAAATTTTTCCAGAAGCCATTGCTAGGTAAAATATTTTGAATTAATTATAGGCTTAAATTGGTATGTATTTAAAAGTCGTTACATAAACAAGCTAGGCCTATGGGAACAACTAGAAAAATGTTAGACAAAACAATCACAAATACCTATCCTCCACTAAATATTAGAAAGGCCGATAAAAACTGGAAATTTTTTTAATTTATAAATTCGTTCTAGGTTAAGTCTTACTCTATTTGTTTAATTGCTCAAGTCAAGAGGAAACAAACTGCCAATGGCCGGTGCCTAAGGGCCTACAACAAACAACAAAGCTACTTTGTTTATTCGTTTCAAACTAATAACAAAAGAACAAGTTAATTATCTAAAATTCAAAGGGAAATAAAAAAAAATTGTTAACATGTTTAATAAAATAAAGTGCAATAAGTTTTATAAGAATAAACAAAACTTGATGCATAAGTTTTCCGACAGTCGATTTCAGGCAGCTTCCATCTTGCATAGATTTGTATCTGTCTGTTTTTTTTTTATGCAAGACTTTAATTTTGGATACTTGTATAACTATTTAATATTATTGTGTAGTAATGTTTGTACATTTACGAATATTTCAATGGTGCATATGTGGGTGAATGCGTACACTTTCATTTATATTCTTACTGTATGATATTATTTGTATACCGTTGTTGACATATTTTGCGTCCTTAACCCATTAATGGTTGAGTGTTAAAGTTTTATTGATCTTAATAATTAAAAAATAGTAAAGTAATTAATTCTTGTTCCCCAATTTAAAGGATGTAAAATGCACGTGTTTTGCACTTGCTGCGATGTGCACTATATAAGTATCAGAATTTATTTAACTAATAGGATATCGAGTAAAATAAAACCTCGAAGTTGTCAATAGGTAAACTTAACCGAACACTAATAATTTCAAAGACGGTATATATTCGATCTCTTTCTGTCATTTATATTATATAAAACCGTTCTTGTGTTTATTTGTTACTTAACTAAACTTAAAAATTTTATATTTAAGGCTTAACAACATACACCAATTACATTTGTTTCGGAAAGAATAGTCGGCTTGATGCGCGTAATTTTCACGAAATTTACATTTGATGTTTCTTTATGATAACGCATATTAAATTAAGAGTTGTAATTAAAGGTCTCTATTTTCTATTTATAACCGTTGGATTTAATTCAGTCTTATATAATGCTAATAATTAATTTTATAAAGCAGAGAAAATAGTTTCTTTATAATGGTATTTAGGGAAACAAATGAACGAACTTCCTTGCTTTTTGGTGAAATAATACTCTGCCTTGTACGCCATTTTGAATGTAGTAAAATTACTGAGTCGCGTGGTGCGTGAATAAATATTATAGTGACATCCTCAGTTGTTGGAGGATTTCAGTAAAGATGGAAAACACGTACGGTATCGGCGTCGCAAACAGATACTCTATATTTCTTGACGAAGCGGAGGATCCCCTGGAGGTCATAAAAATCCAGGAACAAGAGAAGGAAGCCAAGAAGAAAACGAAGTTGTCGGAAAAGGAAAATAAAGGTAAATCTGAAACGAAAGCGAAACCCAGCCAGGAGGTTCGTAAAGGTATAAAGGATACGCAGAATGTGAAAGGTACGGATGTGGTGAAGCCGAGAGAGGAAGGAGTAAGAGGCAAGTCGTCGTCCCGCCAGCCGCCGGAGCGCAACGAGAGGAAGTTTGTCGGCGAGTCTCGGGAAGAGAGGAACAACAGGCGCAACAGGGAGGACCAGCCAGTTGGTCAGAGCGACTTTACTCGCGAACCTCGCGAGCCTTTCCGTGAGGGACCGAGGTATGACTTTGGTGATGCGCGGGGCCGCGGTGGCCGGGGCGGGCCGCGTGGCATGGGCCGAGGGCGTGGGCGAGGTACAGGCCGTGGCGGCTACGACGCCAGGGGCAAGCGGGAGTTCGACCGCAAGTCGGGGTCGGACAAGGCCGGCGTGAAGCCCGTGGACAAGCGCGAGGGCAGTGGTTCTCACAACTGGGGCACCATCAAGGACGACATCGCAGACCTGAGTACGAGCTACCAGGCGGAGGAGCAGGACTGGGGCAACGAGCTGATGATGACAGATCCTCAGTGGCTGGAGCCGATGGAGAAGGTGGAGGCGGTGGCGGTGGCAGTGGCGGCCGCGGTGGCCGTGGAGGCGGACGCGGAGGTAGTGCCGCCGTCGGACCCCGACCAGGAGCCCGCCCAGACTCAGGAGGAGGAGGAGGTGAAGGAACTGACCCTCGATGAGTACAAGGCCATGCGTGAGAACAGGCAGAAGCCGACCTACAACCTTCGCAAGGCGGGGGAGGGAGAGGATCTGAGCCAGTGGAAGAAAATGTACGAGCTGAATAAGAAGAAAGATGAGGAAGAGCAAGATGATGAGGATGAGTACGATGTGTCGGAGTATCCCCAGCGTGTCGGCCGGCAAAAGCACTTGCTGGATATTGACATTCGCTTCACTGATTCTCGACGCGGCATCAGAGGGAGAGGCGGTCGTGGAGGAGGTCCCCGCGGGGGGCCCCGGGGTGGCAGGGGTGGTTTCCGTGGAGGCATGGGGGGGAATCGTGGAGATGCTGAGATTCCCATGGGAGGCAGCCAGCCCCCCCGTGAGCGGTTTGATCGTCCTGAACGTGGTGGTTTTGATCGTCCTGATCGTGAGCGATTTGATCGTCCTGATCGCGAGAGGTTTGAACGTCCAGATCGTGAGCGGTTTGAGCGTCCTGATCGCGAGAGGTTTGAACGCCCGGAACGTGAGCCTTATCAGAGCAACAGAGCGCAGAGGCAGAGTGCTCCTAAAGTGGACGATGAGCGAGATTTTCCTGTCCTTGGTTGAAGCACTTGCTGTTGGTTTTTATTAGACCTTAAAACATACTGTGTTGTTGCATATCTAGAAATGAACTTGTCAGCTGGAATTTTTGATATTTGGGAAAATATAGAAGTGTCTATATGAGCATAGTCATGTAATTAAATAGCTCAGTTCCATTGTCAGTACATTACATCAAGATATTACCCTACAAAACATTGGCGTATAGTATATGTCTTGAAAAAATTTTGTAGCAGTATTTTGGTCAATAGTTTTAGTTATGCATTGTCATAACTTAATGCATGATGCATGTATAGTTGTAATTTTTCGTATGAAAGAAAATACATTTGTGATAGCAAAACATTTTCAAAGCAAGAATGACTTTGGCAAAGTGTGGAGTGACTTACCTTTGAAATGCAGAAAAATAAGTTGTAAATGTTGAGGCAGCATGTAGGTGTATTAGCAGAGTGGAGTTTGTACTAATGCAGTTGTTCGCTTTCTTTAGGCCTTAAATACTGTTCTGAAATGCTTTTCCTATTTATTTCAGTGTTATTTTCAAGTTATGTCATGGTTACATCATAAGATGGCTATAAGATATACTTTTGACTGGTTTACAATCTATTCAGCGAAGTCATGTGCTCGTGTGGACAGTGCATTGCAAGCTAATTGTTTGAAACCTTTTTTTTTTGAGAGGTGTAAGTGTGGTTTATTTTCCAATATTTGAAAATTACAATTTTTGTATTGTTGCTTGTGAAGGATTGTGAATATGTTTACAGAGAAATTTTGTAGTTATTTCATGATATCTGAGAATGCAGTAATTTTTTATTTTAGTTTTGGAAAGCCTGTAAGTAGAGCTAAACTCTTTTGCTTGTACATGTAATTTGTCTGCAATTCTCTCACCAATTTGTGTTTTCTAAAGTGTAACTACTATATATTCTGACTGAAGTGAGAATGTAGGTCCTTGGTGGGAAATTCTCGTATCCTATTCAAATATATACATACATTTTCAGTGAGGACGAGAAAGTTGACTGGAATCAACATGAACTGAACATGGAGAAAATTTGTGTTTAGGATAGCCAAATTGTAAATCTGGACTGCAGTGATGAAGGCAATACTTGGACTATGTTAGTCTGCAAGTCAGTCAGAACAGGCGACAAATTGTTAGGCTTCAGTAAACTTAAGTTTTTGAAAATCACCGGTGCATCCACCAGTGTACACTAGGCATCCTAAAATTATTGTTTCAGTTGAATCCAATTAAACAGATTGATCAACCAGTTCAGCAGGCCTGAAAATCCGGTAGATTTTATGGATGTGTACCAAAACACCAACCGATGAATTTTTGATCACTTTCTCTGGAAAGTAAAAGTTAACAGATCATCATTTCATAATTTTCGACTACCAGTGACTTGACACATACAAAAGTAATTTTGATGTTGAGTTTTACAAATGAGCAGTTAAAACTTAGTTTTATGTAACGACATAATTGGTGTCTAGAAGCAGATGGAAAATACAGCTATAAATCAATGTGGTGTTTGGAAAATGCCTCGATCTGTGTACACCAGTGTATCAACAACAGGTGGATTCATCGATGAGTTTCCAAAAATGTGGAATATCTTGCCGTTAACTTACAATGGAGACTGTTTCTTACCCTTGGCAAAAATTAAAGTACCGAATTGTCTTGACTGCTGAAAAATTATATCTAAACATAAATATTTGGTTTGTTTTCTCTATAACTCTCCACTGGTTTTTTTTTTTTTTAGTTTGTAATCCAAGTTTGATGTCCAATATAATTTTTCTGAACCAGATTTTAATTTTAGTCCAACTTTTAGGGTGAATGGGATTTCTTACTCCAGTTGGGCACAAGTGTTTCAAAGGCAGTTTTCTATCCAGAATTTGTTGGAATGGTCTCAGTTCATTTGAGACTGATTTTTCTGTACGTATGAAATGTGGCAGTGTTCGTTTTGTTAATCTGCAGTATTTAACTAGAATATATCCAAACATTTTATTAAAAAACTATTTTTTTTTAACTTTCAAGTCTAGAAAAATTTACTGATAGTTGGCAGCGTGGATTGATGATGCCCAATATTTAATTGGTCTGAATTATTTGTTTTGTGTGTGGAGCTGAAGTCGAATTTTGTATGAATATTTGGCTATTTGTTTTTTTTTGACTGAGTTGTTTGTGGTGCTCAGGTTAGCATTTCTAATTGGATCATAGCAGTTGACAGGCTCAGTTTGTCTGTAACTTAGATGTAGTCAGTCAATCTTAATTTGTTTACTCATCACTATGCTCTGGGGTAAACTGCTGTATTAAATTGAAAATGCTGTAAATAGATGAGCGTATGTTGTATAATATGCGATAGCTATAAATAGAAAAATAAAATAATGCAAAATGTAAGTGTGGAGAAGTAGAAACAGTTTCACATTAACTACTATAATTTTCATCATTTGCAAAAATTTGCTTTTCTGTAATACTCTGCTCACGGATACTAGAAGCGTTTTTGTTAATCACTTTGACTTCAAGCAACCAGTTCAATTGTAGTCTAGTTATGTTTTTTATGTAATTTTCTGATTGATCCCAATGCATGTTAGATTCAGTTGTATTTTTCATGTTCTATGAGACTGCATCTTGGGAAGAAAAGTCATGATGGTGTAAAAATTGTGTATAAAGAGTCACTTATTCTGTGCTCTTGTTGGCCCTAATGTTATAAAATAAGTCTTCATTAACCGTGTATTTTTACTTGCAATGATTTTGTAGTGCATTGAGTGTTGAAGAAAATCTAACTTCTCAATGGTTTTTGTCTTTTATTAGTAGTAGGTACTTGATGGGAGTTGCCTGAAATTTTAGCTGATTTTTAACTGTTTGTGATTTCCGGTGAGCTAAAAGTTATTCATGGTGAAGTGAGTACATTTGAGAGCTCTGTTGTAGAACATTCATTGTTACTTTAATAAACTTTCCTGAAGCCTTGCTAAAGTTCTGCTTCCAGGATATTCCTCCATCTCATGCAAAAAAAACTTAACAGAGTCTACAAAATAACACCAAAGGGACAACGCACTACTTTCGTGTGCACTCAGGGGATTCACGGTTGCATAAGAACTATATTTACCAGGCATTACCTACACACCTATTTTCAAACAGTTTTTAGGTAGATTAGCGGCTTTTTTGAAGGAGACTTAGTAGACCAATGAAATAAATTTCAATGGGTTATGCATGGCTTACCTGTTGGAAATTTAATGGAGGTCATGATGATAAATTAACTAAAACGTAGGTAATTTTTTAGAATAGGGCCTTTTTCGAAAATCGGAAAAATATGTGGATACGATAGATATGATTATTAGTAATCATAATTACTAGGAATTTTGGAGAGGCTTCAATTAGTTTTCTGTAAAAAAAAATAAAATGTGATAGGGTGGAGGGTGATGAAGATGCTGTATTTATGCTATAAAATATTTATAATTTACTTAGAATATATTTACATAGGGTTGCTGAATTGTTTTACGTGTAAGAATACTGTTTGCAACAAATATTTTATGCGTAAAATGTCATTTACATGGTATATTTAAAGAGCGGCGCTGAAGTTATACAGGTAAACAACACAGGTATTGAGCAGTGTCTGTCTATATTGATGAGAGGATAAAACGTATTACTATTAGAATAAATATAGATATTGTAGATGAAACAGAGCCCCATTCAGAGACTGTTTATCTATGGAGGCGACGTATACCACAATGTTATTTACAATACACTGTGCATCCATGTTGGTTGATGTCAGATGGATTGTGGGAAATTGCTGGATGTTGGTTTGCACCTGCCCTGTCGGAGGTTTCGGATTTACAAGTGATTAAATGCGTCTTTTATTGCAATTCATGTTGTCTGAAGTGTTAAATAATTGTGTGAAATTACGAGTGTTTCTATGCTATTATAGTAAAGAAAAAGGTAAATTATATGTGCAGTGATTAGTGTGGTCAAATGGACCGACATGTGCGTATTCGTATATGCCGTATGAATGAGTGATTTGGTGAGTATTAACAAATTAAATTAATATTTTGGAAAATAAAACTCTGGAAGTGGTACAGTTCCACTACACTAATTACACAGAACACGAATTTACTAGGTACATGAACATTTGACCAATTGAAACCCCAGAAACGAGTGGGTACGGTTATGAAGATCAGGGAAATTGTGGGGTAAAACCAGTGAAACATAGCTACCTAATTTAATATTTATTGACGAAAATATGTTAAATTGAAAAAAGACTGTACAAGCATAGCCAAACATAATGCATCAAGCCAGAGTCCCAGTGCCAGTAGGGGAGTAAATCCCCAAAACTGATTCAAGGCATGCCTGCAATTTTTTTTAGATGGTGACGCAAAGCATCGCACATCAACGAAGCTTGAAGTTTGCCCATACATTATTGTCATGTGTAGCCTATTTGCACTAAGAAATAATGTGTGTGTGTGGTTTTGCAATTTAACATATTTTTGTACTATTTGTAGTATTACTGTAATATTGTTTCATGAAAACATGTTTAATTGCAAAAAGATTGAACTGGACATTACCTAAATTAACAATGTTATCAATACAATTTATAAATAAGATAGTGGAGGGAAATTGAGGGGTAAAAGTTTATAATGAAAATGTACTTATTTTGTATTTTTTTTTATCTCACAATTTCCCTGATCTTCATAGCCCCCCTTTTTAAAATTGTTTTTGGGGTTTCTATTGGTCAAATGTTGATGTCCCAAGTAAATTCGTGTTCTGTGTAATTAGTAGAGTGGAATTATACCACTTTGTGAGATTTTTTTCAGAGAAGCCCCTATTCTTATTACCGCAACATAAACAAATGCACATTGACAGTCGCCTGTCTGCTGTAGATGTGTAGACGTCACTGTAGTTTAGTTGGCTGGTTTATTTAATATTGTGCTGAGTGTATTTGAGTGAGAGGGATATTGTGATGTAAGAGTTCTGTTACACGTGTTTTATTGAAATTCATTCTGTTTGATGCGTTACATCCAATAATTGTGCAAAAATACAAGTCTTTCTGTGTCATTATTTACATGGGAAATTTTATAATGTTTGCAGTAATTTGAGTGTGTCTGTGGAATTTCGTCAAATTGAATACATGTTAGGGTGTCGTGGTTACTCATCTACAATTGATTGGGTAACAATGTATTTCTTGTTTTAGTATACACAGTGATTCTATTGTAGTTTATTAATCTATGTATGTGTAATAATTAATAATTAATTCAACAAGGGCTTCGGTAATTTTGCAGCGAGTAATGTCTAATGTGAAGACCTAACCAAATTCAACCTAACTTCATGATAGGTTGTAGTTTTTACTGTGATCATGTATAAATGATAGTTACACGTAGTCCCCTAGCAATGAAACTTACTGTTCAAGCATAGCTAAACATTACACACCAAGCAATAGTCCCGGCACCAGCAGGAGAGTAAATCTCCAAAACCGAGATTGAATTTACCATAAAAATTAAAATAGGGTGTATGTGTATTGCTAATATTGTAAATTTAGGTATTTTCGGTTAGGTTTTTTTTTTGCAATTTAACGTATTTTCGTGATAAATTATTATAACATATTTTTCGCATGTTTTTCCCCGCAATATCGCTGATCTTCATATCCCTACCCATTATCGTATTTGTAGTATGTATTGGTAATATTGTCAATTTAGTTATTGTTTGGTTAGGTCTTTTTGCAATTTAATGTGTGTTCATGATAAACTATATATTATAATTACGTACATAGTTTTCACACGTTTTACCGTGCAATTTCCTTGATCTTCATATCCCTCCCCACTATCATTTTTGTGTTTTGTATTAATATCTTTATGCCCGTAGTAAATTTGTGCAAAGCAGAATGAAATCAATGGAAATTCTAACCTCAACAAACATGTGGAACCTAAAATGTATGATATTTAATTATAACCGCCTCCAACATTTATCACTGTTAATCTTTTTAATTGTTAATGACACCTATACTTTTACTGTAATGGCATAATGGGAGGGTATTAGTACATTCAACCTTAAACTTAAGTTAATTCAACAAGTGCAGGCAGTCCTATCAAATTCAGCAACATTTATAACACTACTTGTTTACTTTGAAGCAGTCAATAGGAGCGCGGCAGAGAAGAGAAGTCGTTCAAAACTACTTATGAAAACGGTTCTCTTTAAACGAGAAACAACTGCGATCGGAACTCGTTCGAAAGTAATGTAACCTCTTCAATAGCTGAACTTGTTTTAGTGAAGAAGTTCTGCATCCCGTGTAACTACAGCCAAATATGAGTTGATCATAATGCTGTGTTGTGGGACAAACTTCACATAAAGTTATTGTTTGCCATTTGTGGTGTTTTGGCAAGATGCCTGTCCTGCTGATGTTGCAGTTAACCTATTCTGTCTAAAATTCAGTTGTATATTGTAGGTAACGTTTCTTCCATAATTTAACATACAGCTAACTTGTTCTTTGATTAGGAATTGCAAATTTTTAATATTGAAATAATTGAAAATGTTTTATTAAAGATCTGATTTTTTAAAAATTTAATGGGAGCAATCTAAGTCCCCTTTTTTAGATAGATAGGTATTTGCTAAATGATAGTAATTAAGTTTTGCGGTAATTATTCAGAATAGGGCTTTTCCTAAAACAAAATAAAATTTCACTGAAATGGTGTATTCAACATTAATAATCACAGAATATGGATTTTCTAATGGCAGTACAATATTCGCAGTACATACTACCATTTGCAATAGTGAGGAGGGCTATGAAGACAGGGAAATTGTGGGGTAAACACACAGAATGTAATTAGAGTTCCTTCCACACCAAATAGTAATTATAGTCCATTTCATGTAAGTGGGGTAAATTTTGATAGTTCTAGAAAAGTAGCAAGGCCACGATGTGTCCTTCCATAACAACTGTTTTGTCGCTGAAGAAAAAGAAGTTTCTAAACAAATGTTTGAGTCCAATGTACGCTTGTATTTTCCTTTTTCCTTGTATTTCCTGTCATGGCAGGCACTGAAAGACTGACATTAGCGATCTTCCATTCAGTAATTAATATAGGATATTATAACTTTGTTGGGGTTGTGTTAATTTTATTTTGAGGGTAAAAAGGAAAGTGAGGGGGGTGAGGGTAAAAAGGAAACAGTGAGGGGGGTGGGGTGCTTTAGTTTAAAGTCTTTCGCGAGAAGGCATTGTTTTGCTGTTCTTAAGAGTGTGGCATTTTGAGTTGTATATTTTTTTGATGGAGCAGTGGAAAATTTTGCTCGTCTGGAAATAATGTTTAAATTATTCTAACTTCAATGAAAAAACGAAACGGGATACATATGATGCTCGTATTCTTGCAGATGCAGCAATATACACATGTGCATGCACTGTGACCGAAGTCAACCTGACACTCGTTGAATTTACGGTGCGCACAAATATATAATCATTAGTCACACGTTACAAAAGTGTTGAAAGTGCTGCCTTTTCAGGTTATTTGTATTTCAATAATTATAGTAACGGTTTACAAATACATTACTTACAAAACACGCAAACTTACCGTTTGTAAAATTCGCAACCTCTTGATCACGTGTTTTTCTATGGTGATCCTTGCAAGTTTAGTTCACTAAAATTATGTTTGTTTGTCACTAGCATTAAATAGTTTATTTGTAGAATCGTTCAGTAAAATAAACACTGCAGGTTTCCTGAAACCAACAAACTTAAACAGATACGTAAATTATATTTGTGTCACTTTATTGCGGACGCGGTAAGGAAAATGAGCACGGAGTGGTAAACACGTGCTGATTATTAAATATCACTCAAAAAAACTCACTACAATGGTACCTACAACTAACTATGCTTAAAGAAAGCAAATAAAATAATTAACTACCAACAAAATACTCGGACAACACCAAGAAGATATTCCTATAAACACAAATAGAAAAAAGCATACGCACAACAGTGTTTACCGGTCTGGAAACTGGAAACATAAACATGGCTAGCCATTGGTTGGAAACATTTACTGGTACTCGTTGACAGGCTTGTCATAATTGCTCAACATGTTTTTAAAGTTCATTCACTAAGAGCAAAAAAAAAAAATATTATTGCTTTAAAAACATAATTTAAACCACAAATGTAAGTATAATTAAAATTTTAAATTATAACTTTTAGTTCTGATTACTATTTTGTTCCAAAACTATCACCACAATTGCCAACTTAACAACATGCATCTCGCAGCAATTCATCAGCTGATAATACTTTACAAATGAGAGTATTTACTGTTTACATAGCTTGTAGGTTGGTCACATTGTCAGATTTTACTCCATGTATATGAAATGGACTATACTAACTACACACTACGTACTACCAAATGCTATAATGGAGAGAGCTATGAAGATAGAAATTGTGGGGTAAAACACTTCAAAATATGTGTAAATTATACGTTATTTAAATACAAGAAGACCTAACCTAACTCAGCCTGGCTTCACAACTGATTGTAGAGAGAGAGTGTGCCGACATGCGATAGAGTGTTAGAAAAGTATAAGTAAGCTCGCATTTGCTCATCCTCTGCCTGTGATTCACCTATCATGAAGTTATGTTTAGTTTGATTAGGTCTTTTGCATTTTACATGTCTAGCGGCAGCAGTATAAGTCCTTAAATTCCCACTGTCACATGCAACACTACATAGTACAATTACTACGCTTACTTTCCATGCAAAAATTGAGTATAAATTACGTTACTGACCCATGAAGGCGGCGAATATAGGTCCTTGGTGATTTATTGCCTGTAACTCAAGTATAGAACAAGTTGATGTCTATTCAGTGTAGTGGAAACTCCACAAACACACTTATTTCTGCACAATAATTATATTTTAACACTTCACATGGACATAATTGCAAAGAAACAATAATTTGATTTAACACTTCAAATGAAACTAATTGCAAGGATTTAATAGTACTTGTACATCACATGCCTTTGCACGGTCAAATTCACATGGTACACTGAAATTGAGTCCTAGTATACAACAATCACGTAAACCAAAATTGATAACACATTTGTTACCTGTCTGTGCATGGTGGTTCAACGAATGTATTATGGCTGTCCATGTCAACTGCTTTTAAACACCACCTGTGAACGTTTTTTTCAGGGTGGCCACTCTTCTGGAAAACAGGGAAAACCTGGAAAAGTCAGGGAATTTCATTGGTTAGGGAAAAGCTGGGGAAATTTGTAAACATTTTTAAAACATCAGGGAAAAGTTTTTAATTAAACCTTTCAAGTGTGAATTTTGTATTTAAAACTATGGAAATTGTTTTCCAACAAAGAAATTTGTGTGAAAAGTTTTAAATTATTT
Source organism: Dryococelus australis (assembly GCA_029891345.1). Taxonomy (NCBI): domain Eukaryota; kingdom Metazoa; phylum Arthropoda; class Insecta; order Phasmatodea; family Phasmatidae; genus Dryococelus; species Dryococelus australis. The sequence goes on from CM056995.1 coordinate 190,824,388, forward strand.
TCAGCTGTTAGGCTTTATTTTAATATTTATCATTATTATGAATGTGAATAAACTATTACCATTGCAGTGCACTTCTTTGTGAAATTGTTAACACTGCTTTGTATGTTCAGATGGAGTTGAACAACTTCCATTTTTTTTAACCAGTAATGTTGGGAAATACAAATAAGCTCTGCATGTATCAAGTAGATGGTCATGATAAGGAAAATATTACACACATTCACTGGAAAATTATTTTGTTATTTACTAGCAGTTATAATAGATTTGTTGAGTTTATAGCAAATTCTAATGCCTAAATCTGTATTTCAAAACATTTTCAAATTATATTTTTAGCTTCATAAATGCAGGCTTCAGTGTATAAAAAGTTTATGCAATTTTTCTTACAAATCACGTTGATAGTAAATGTAATATGTAGTTTTCTCAAGAGATGTATTGATATGTTAAATACTTTACAAATAAGAAATGCCTGAATATCACAATTTATTTAGGTTAAAACTATCGATGTCATATCCATTGTTAACCGTAACATTTGTGTACATGAGTTTTTGACTGTATGGTTTTTGTTCACCAAACAGCATTACAGTATTATTTAGTCCAATTAGGTTACTGACTGTGTTCAGTTATTATGGCTACTGCACCAAGGTAACACTTTTACTGTTCTCATCGCATTATGCAATAACTGTATAAACTATTTATATGATAAATTTTGTCGTAGGTAAGCAAAGATAAAGCCACAATGATCAGACAGAAAAACAAAAATTTGGTCTGGAAAACTTTGAAAAGTCGAATTTTGAAAAAGAAATTGAGTGGCCACCCTGTTTTTGTATAATATATTATATGTTTAGTTCTTCTACTGCTAATATGCTATGTAGTACATTCCTCTCCTGAATATAGACAAGGTAAGCCTTGAGAAATTCAACAGAATGAAATGCTATTTTCAACACCGATTTGGTTTATACCTGTATAACCTTAGCATGTCGGCATAAATATACTGTGTGAATCAAGTTATGTGAAGTACGGTTTGGTTTCTAAAGTTATTTTCACATTTAACACAATTCAACGACCCAACAGAAATACGTAGGACATAAATTTTACATGTTTTACTGCATAAACACCCCTATTTTCATAGCCCTCCTCACTATGACATTTCATGGTATATACTGGAAATTACGTGAAGCCCCAATGAAATTCCTATTAAGTGTGATTAGTAATGACCATATACATCATTTGCAGGTTTTTTTGCTTTCAGTTGTTTGGAAAAGCCTCGAGTGGAGAGTTGCTTAGCAGTCAACTTGGTGTGCTCGCGCCCTCCATGTCATGGTCTCTTGAAGGGGGGTGAAGGGAGCTTGAGGAGGGGTGATCGTGGTATGGGCAGTTTCAGTGTGTCCCCTCCTTGCTCCTATTTATGTACATTACCGTGTAAATTGCAGTATTTGACTAATTTTCGCATGATTATTTTCCAGTAATTCGTGTTGTGGTGTATCAATGGCAACACCACAACCTGTATTTTTTCACTAGCGAGTATAATTTTTTAATAGTTTGATCAAGACTTCTTGCATTTTTGTCCAGATTTTTCTTAAGTATTTTGAATTTTTTAATGGTTCAAGAGAAGTAAATTTGCTACCCTCATAAACTCCATACTTGTGAAATTGGGTGTGGCTATCCCTATTGCTATGTATGCAGCATCGAGCATGGCTATGCACATGAGAGGGTAGGGGGTGCATAGCAGAGAAGGAACAAAATTTCTCTATAACTAATGTGTTAAGTGTGTGGGTTAACTTACCAGATATGTGCTCCAGGCGTAGTCCACTCAGTTTATAATAGTTCTGCTGGAATTTTTTTTTGGTTTAATAGATAATGGCCTACCAATTAATGGTAGCAACACATTTCTGTTGCTGCATGCTAACATATTTTTATTGATTTTTTTCATTTAGACTTGTGCATTTTGCCTGCAATGTTTTTGTTTTTCTTAGTTTTTGCTATTTATTTTTGGTGGTTACCATGGTGATGTAAAATTGTTAGTCACAAAATGAGGGGGGAGTGTACTGTAATAATGAAGGCTGTTCACTGTAAAGTAGGCACTTTAATCAACCTTTGAACAAAAATTGCTCCAAGACTTGATGTATTGTTGGGGGGGGGGGGGGGGGGGAGATTATGATAGTGTAGTGGTTAGACTACTCGCTTCCTACTTGGGTAAATGGGGCTTGATTCCCGACAGGGTTCTTAATTCTCTGGGATTCTCTCCTTACCCTTGCATTCCGGCGCTGCTCCATACCATGCTCACCTTCATCTGCTCTTGAGACCTCAATGTTAGAGCTGACCAAATCACTCCACGTATTGTAATTTTAATGTTTAATTCACCCCCCCCTCCTTCATTACAGATCATAAATTTGCATATTTACACACGTGTTTCTTAAAAATTACATTGTTTCACTCTTGGGTGTTGTATGAACAAAGTGAGATTGTCTATGGCAATATTTATACATATTTGGCAAAAGGAAAAATAAATAACAGGATCTTACGAAAGTGCTCAATTTGCAGTGAACAGTCTTTAATGAAGCTCGTGATAATGATTAGATCCACAATTGTGAGCCATCACTTGGTAGCATGCACTGTCTCTCCACATACCACCTTTCTAAACTGCCTTGCCATCCTCGTTACCAGCTCCTCTAGCAACATATTCCACTCCCTCACTGTTCTGTTCACATCATTCTATGTGAATATTTTCACTGTTTGCACCTCTCATCCTGTACAATCTCTGAGCTAACCACCTGCGTAACCTACCTCGCCATCCCTCTATACTCACCCAGTATTCTGAAGCTTCTATTTGCATTTGTAAAGGTTGCTGTGTCTTTCCCTCTTTTTCTTGAAACTTTCTATCTTGATCAGTGTCCTGCAATTTGGGTAGATACCATTTCATGTTTCTCGTGTGTTAAATTTTATATTACCAGTTAATTTTTTTGGTTGTGTTTTGTGGTCTCTGATAACATTTTAAGAATTGAAAAATATACAAGTTTATTTTATTACTTTGTCAGTAATTTTATTTTCTACTTGTTTTGTCAAGCATACAAGATGGTTTGTACGTGAAACACGAGTGCCCACTGATGATTTTTATTTTATTTTAAAGAGAGGTTCAGTATACCATTATTTCTTCCGCATCATCTAGGGACACCTCATTTTCTTCAAGAAAGTTTGTAACGAGTTGTATTTCAAAATAGTTTTATTTGAGCCCCTTTCGTGGACAGGTTTTAACTTTTAAGAATCTAAGGTGTCTCCCCGCCAATAATGGGTGTTCAGCTCTGGATTGACCTTATTCTTATTGGTCAAGTCAAATGCCATGTCTTCTCAAAAAGAGCATTCTATAAGCAAAGTAAAACTGCAGGTGTACACATAGGAGATTGCAAGTCTTGGCTTGCGTGGGACTTTTTTTTTCACGAAAAACAGATATCCTTAACAGTGTCTTTTATCTTATACTTCGTCACAATCTCCCACAGTTAGTGTGTTCCTAAAGAATTTTTTTTTTCTCTTTGAGGCTTTGTTACTGACGACGAAAACGGAGCAGATATGGATTTTCATGTTGGCAAGGTGTGAGCATCAGTATTGGTGCTTTTAACTGCTTGTCTGGAAAAGTTGAAACATGTGTTCGCAGTACAAACTGAAAATGATACAGTTTCGTTTTTGAGGAATGGTTGGTTTTAAATATGTAGGAAATATTGATAGGAATTTTTTGTACTTTGTTTTACGGTTTTAACTGAACACTCTTTTAATTAATTACGCTGTAATTTTTTGCATTACACCGGTTTTCCTATAACCATTGAACTGTGGAACGAAAATACACATTGGCACTAGTGGCACTGCTGAAAATGGCGGACCAAGCCATACGTGTCAATGTTACATTTAACGCAAGAAAATACTCTAAAAATGCTTGCCTACAACCAGCTGTGCTTGATAAAAGTAAATAAAAAATAATTAACTACTGATATATTCCATTAACACCAGTAAACTATGTACGTAACAATATGAAAAAGATCATGTGCATAATGGCATTCACACGAGCAGGGAATGTTTCACTGCTCGTAACTGTCCGCATGCTCTGCCATAATTTCTAAACATATTTTTAAACCAATTTGCTAAAGGCCAAAAAATTTGTACATAACTTTAAAAACATAATTTACACCATACTTGTTGAAAGTATAATTTAAGTTTTAAGTTACACCTTTAAATTCTTAGTACCATTTTCTTTCATAATCATCATCTATATCGCCAACAGAACACCTATCCGGAAATTCATTAGCTGATGCAATACTTTGCAGGTAAGAACATTTACTGTTTACTGTGTGTATGTTGGTCACATTGTCAAATTTTAGTCTACGTATATGAAATGCAATATACCTCATCATCTTTATTCCCACTTTGGATTACCTCGCCCACTTCATTAACCCATTACAATTTCCCTCCAAGCTCTCAAGCACACCATTATACCTTGCCTTTCCTTGGTTTTTCTGTGGATTGTCAGCATTCACTTTCTCAGTCTCACATCCATAGTATAGTGTTATTTCTGCTCCATGTTTCATAGTTGGCAAAAAGATAATCTTTGTGAAGACTGTTCAAGAGAGAGCTTATTTTTCCTACATCCTGCTTGGTCGAACATGAGCATAAGGTATTGTAGAAATGTTTGAATTGAAATGAACCTGTATGATTAGACACAAACAAGAAGTAAACTTTTGGTCACCATGGCGTGAGCTGTGTGGTATTATATGCCAACAGAAGAAAGTGTGTTTTGTTTTTAAAATACGTAAAAATTTTTATTGAAAGCAGCGATGCTAATCCATTGACATGTAAATGTAACTGAAGAGAGATTGTAAAGAAAACTATATACATATGCATAAAGTGATTGATTACACGAGCAGGCTATAAGTAAGTGAGCATGTTAATTGATTCTGGACCATGGTAATTTAAGCCCACAAAATGCAAAGATTTATTTTGTAAACTTTGTAGCTATAATTATCCATGTTTAATTTATTTATACTTTCAGTGATAGTAAAAGTGGTTTTCATTGAATGTACTTAGGGTTATATATCTTATAACGGTTTGTTTTCATTTGTGGTAAATTACGATTGTAAGCAATTAAAAAGTCTTTTTTTATAAGAAATGTTACTAGGTACAAATTATGCTCTCTAGTTGCTACAATGTCACAAGTAGTGCTGTTTTACGAATTAAAGTTAAAGTTATTTGTATCTATAGAATTCCAATTCCATAAATACTTTCACAGGGCAGGAAAATGTGGATTTTTGCTCTCACATGCTATTAAATATTTGATCGGGCGCCATCGCAAGTTTAATAATTTTTCTGAAATCTCTGGTAGTTCTATTTATGAAGTTATCCAAATAATTGTCTGACATTCAAGAAAAGTACTCTGGACTTGAAACAAGGTTCAACATTGTGATCTTGAGCAGTGACTATGCAACAGAAATATTTAGTCTCAAGACACCTAAAAATGACTGCCTTAGTGAAGACAGTCTGGTTTACTTGTGCTTGGAAGTTCTGACGTCAAATAAGATTTGTCAGGTGAAGTGCTCGAGATGAGTGTATGAATACTGCCCAGCACTTAGGTCAGCTGAGTCTCCACTGCCACTATTATGTCCAGCTCTTATTCTTCTGCCACACTTACCACAGAATTTATCCAACTTGCTGTACACTTTCCTACAGTTTACTTTTAGCTTAAGGGTGTAAGATACCAAAAAATTAATTATTTTATAATTATACCAAACATAGTTCAACGTAATTTGATGTCAAATCCAAAATTTTTCAGTTTTGCTGCGGCTGTGGTAAATATGTGCAAATGAGAAAATGTACAACATAAACTGATGCTGTGGGCTACTGCTTGACATATATGTAATCACCAGATAACAGTTCATGCATAAAAAAAACTTGAAAATATGCAAAAAAAAAATGCATGAACTGTTATTTGATGAATACATGTGTGTCATATGGTAGCCCACAGCATTGGTTAACATTTTTAATTTTTTCATTTGTACATCTCTGTTAGTATTTATTAGCTGCAGCAAAATTTAAAAATTTTGTATTTGACATCACATTAAAAAATTCAAGTGAAAAGATTTTTAATTCTAGGAAAATAGCATCACACACAATGCATACAAGTTGAAAAATGTTTGGTACAAATATAAAATAATTAATTTTTGGGTAAAAGAACCTTCGAAAAAAGTCACTGCCCCTGCATGCATATATTATAATGGGTGCACTGAGTGATATTCGCCCAGTAAAGTTAGGTAGCCACTTGTGATAACTTAAAATTTTTTATTTTGTGATAATTTAGAATTTATTTTGTTATAACTTAAAATTATTTCTTTCACTTTCTGTTTTTTAATGCATCAAAGTGTAAAAATGAGTAGATTTGTAAATGTATTTACTTAATGATTTCACAGTTCCATTTGACTGATGAATAATGTGATGAGATCCATAGCAATGTTAATTCTACATAAGACAGGAATGCACAACATGTACACAAGTAGATGTTACGCACAACTTTAAAGAGTGCTCATTTTACCGTGAGCAGCCTATATCAGACACCCTTAATGCTATCCTCGCACCCATTTTCTTTCCTTCTCCTTTTGTTTGCTGTATTCTTCTTCCCCCACATCCATCCCATGTTGAAAACTGGACTTGCCCGTTACTGCTCTCTCACCTAGAGCCCTTCATTTTTGTGTCGCCACCACTCCCAACCCCCAAATGCTGCTTTGCAAGTAAACAATCTCTCCTGACACTCGTTTCCACACCCTTAAAATTCTTCAGTCAATAGTAAACAGTATATTGTTTTAGGTGTTGCAATAAGCAGATTTTTTTGTTAAGGACGTTAATAGTTTTGGTACAAAGTTCTCGCACACATTGGAGCTAATAAAAATGTGTGTGCTCTTCACATTACTGACAGCAACTGTTTGGGACAACAAACTCCAGACTTGACAATGAATGATCCTTAATTGGATGCTGTTTTGTGATAGTTACAGAGAAGTCCATAGAAGTCACTTCCTGTGTGATGCTGTGACTGAAACAATAATTGAGCTTCCATACGATAAAGACCGCCTCTGGTTCGTGTGTTGTCTCCTCCTGTACCACCTGCCTCTGATGTGTGTAGTACGTCCAGGGCTGTGGAGTCACAGTGGTTTAGAGTGCTTGCCTTCCACTACAGCGAACCAGGTTCAGTTCCTAGTGGGGTCACTCTGATTTTCGTACGTGGGAATCATGCTGCTAGTCGGTAGATTTTCTCGGGGATCTCCCGTTTTTCGTGCTCTTACATTCTGGTACTACTCTATACTCGTCTCTCTTCACCCTCATAGGCTGTTAAGATCCTGATGTGAGCTGTAGAAACAGCTCTCTCCGCTCCTTTGTGGTACATACTGTCTGCTCAGTTTGCCATCCTCCTTGCGACTATCCTACCTTTAAACAACACTGTTCCTATCTTGTTGTGTTGTGCCTGGCACTTACAAGTTGCTGGCCTGTACACAGTCCTCTCTCACTGCCCACGTGTAACTCCCAGATGTCGACTACTGCCTGTTCCCTTGCACCTGTCTCTCTTTCCCCCCTCTATGTGTGTATGGAAGCTCAGTGTGTTCCCTTAACCTTTAATAACTGCTACTGTAGTTCCTTCTACCTGCCTTCTCGATACTCTCAAGTATACACTTCACCCTCTTCTCTTCTCGGGGCCGCGGTGGTGTAGTGGTCATACTACTTGCCTACCATCAAGGTGTACTGGGTTCGATTCCCGCCGGGGTTAATCCCAGATTTTTGTACATGGGATTTGTGTTGAAAGATGATGTTGAGCAGCTGGTTTTCTCCGGGATCTTCAAATTTTCCCATCCTTGCATTCCGACACTGCTCCATACTTGCCTCATTTCACCATCTGCTCTCAAGACCTCAATGTTGAGCTGCCCGAATGTCTCCTCTCCAGTCCTTTCCTTCCTACTCACCAGCTAAAATAATGAAATTTTCTTTATTTGGGAAGCGCTCCCAACTACAAATTTTTTTGCCTCCAGTATGCCTGCATAAATTAATGATCATTTTTGCATTGCATAAATCATATTTCTACGGTAGTGTTTACACAAATATCCCAGAGAGGTCAGTGAGGGAAGTCTTCTAAAGAATGGGGACAGTAGCATAGTGAAGTTGTATTTTGTTTGAGCCCAACCAGCATTTCCTCTAACTTGCTAGTGTTCCTGCATTGTTTACCAAGGTGGTGGTAAGGCAAAAGGATAAGAATAGTGGAATTCACATCCTGTTTATCTAGGTAAGGAATATGGGCTGATCTGAAAGAAGGGTCTAAACTCTACGAAAGTAGGTTATTTGGATTTTGTGAAGCTTGCTGTATGGTTATGTATTACATTGTGTGGTTCTAAGTATTGAAAACATTTATATACATAGTTGCAGTGTTGCCTCCATATTAGTAGCATTCCTTTACATCCTGTAACACCAAACTGCTGTGAACCATTTATGTAGCTTATTTATCAGATTGCTGTTTTGACAGCAGTTATTTTCTGTTGCAGTAGTCCATTAGGAATAGAATAAAAGGCAGTGTAATGTTGTGAAGTTACTTTGGTAAGGCAGAAATAATTTGTTCGTGTTACTTTTAATTGTAAGTTCACAGTGGTTGTTTGCATGCATTTTATAAACATGATGATTTGGGTCAAAAGTGACATTTTCTGTGCGTGGCATTTGATATTCATTGCAGCTTTCTGTTGCAGCAAAGTGAGCACTTACGTGTTTTTGATATTTGGTGGTGATAGCAGGTTTTTTAATTTTGTTTATGTGAGGTTTGTAACTGTTGGGACTTTGTACCAACACCAACTAGATCCAGAAAAGTGAATTCATGCAAATCTGAGCCATTGCGTCTCATAGTGTGAGCAATAGTGAACGTAGAGGGCTGCATCAGTTTAGCTACTTCATACTTGTTTTTATAAAATTCCATCTACATATGAAGCAGGTCAAGCAGTGCAGCTCCCCACGTTCACTGTAGCTTACGCTCTAGGAAGCCAAGTCACAGAAATTTGGATGAATTTACTTTTCTTGAGCCACTTGTGGATAAATTTATAATTTTTTATGCCCTTTGGAATTTGGATTATTGTTAGTGTCTAGGTACTGTATTTTGGCATGTATTTTGGCACCAGAAGTGTATGATGAAAAATTAGGAATAATTGATATTTCAAGTATAGGTCGCACTGAATTTTTGTATTCCTGTAAATGTTTTGAAGTCACAATTCTGTACATCCATAGTAAATTCAGACTTAATTTCTCCCGTACAGAACATTTGTGACAGAAAATTTGTATTATGTTGCAGTGTTTACATATATACATCACACAATTACTATTCCACAGATGGTAATGTGACTTGAGAAAACAAAACCACGGCAACATGTTACACAAAATGGAGTCTTATTAACGTGCACTTGTGTGGTGGTGGGCGTTTGAACTACGTAAGATATATTTTTCTCGTACATCAGATAAACTATTTTCTCATGTGTGGCATATATGGCCAAGCTCCAACATGTTTACATTGTACACGTGCGGGATGAAGGGTTTATGAATGCAAGTGAACAAATTATTGCACGAGTGAAAAGATATTCATTAATTTTTTTTTTCTTCCTTAGAAACTAATTTAAAACATTAAAATGTACTGTATGTAGATAAATTTCAAAACACGTTTTGGGGGTAAACATTTTTTAAATGCCAATATCTCGTAAATAAGCCGCACTCCACTTTTTTTTTTTTTTTTTTTTTTTTTGGGCATATACATGCTGAAATACTGTATTTTATTCTTGGTTTTCGTGATTTATAGCTGTCCTCTCTATTGTGTTAATAGTATGTACATTGAATGTAATGCATCTGTGCAATTATGTTTCAGTATGTGATGAGTAAAGGTGTGGGGTACAATTTTCCAAGCGTTGTATTTTTCAGAATAGCTCTATTCCTTTATAATAATGTGTTTCATGTTTGCAACAATTTTTTTTTTCTCTTTAGTATATTGTGGAGAGTGGTTGCCGGGTCCATATAGTATTTCACACAGGTGCACTTTCTGATTGGGCGTTGCAGATATGTTTATGGAATTAAGTGCATGCTGCCATGTTATGCTCCTGAAATAGTGTAAAAGTGTATTTTGTTTACAAAGTGTTGCTGTGAATATGCAAGGTGCTACGTAGAATTTGGTAGTTTACAGTGGCCAAACGAAGGGGTGGGTCATGCAAGACATAGTAGGGAACAAGTGCAGTTATGTTCAGAGTTTATTGTTTCATTGTGCCGTAAACAGGCAATTTGGTCGGTGGGGCATCCCATCTATGGTGTACATAAGTTTTTCGAATGCAAAAGTTGTGAAAGTGCAACAAGCAAATATTGCTGAATTGTTCTATCCCATAAAAAAAAGGCGTATTAAATTGGGTTAGACAGATTTATGCTATTCGGAGTGTTGCCAATAAGTTTGTTGGCACTAGGTACATGGTAAATACTCAGGAAACCGTGAGCCAGATAAGCAGTGATTGCGAGTCCAACACGCTCTGCCTGGAAACAGTCCCTCATCCTCAATATCGCAGGGGGCAGTTTCAAGCTAAAATGTTGTAAAAAGGGTGCATAAAGACTTGTCTACTCCCCCCCCCCCCCCCCCCCCCCCATTTTCACGTTCTCCATTTACTAAGTTGACGATGTTTCAGAATTGGAATTTTGAAAATGAACTGTTAGAGGCTGATGGTATTTCTTTATACTTACTTCATGTAAATTTTGAGTTGTTGAAGTATTATGTTCAATACATTATAATGAATGGATATTTCTATACTGTCTTAAATTCCTTTTAAGGTTTCTTTAACTTTACTGTGATCAGTTTCATTCAGTAGTTTCATTCTTGTGGGCAGTCAGCTGACTGTCTTGTACATGTTACTGGATTGTGTTAATTTTCCAAATTGACTCAGAGCTTGGTTCCATTGAAATGCAGCAAGCTGGTTTGATATATCCAGTTTCCAACGTCAGTTACTTAGAAAAAACTAATAATGATTGTAGGGGGAACTGAGAAGGAAATCAATCAAATTTATTTTCTGTTGTTTTTTCCATTGTGGTTTCACACTGTGCAGTGAGGTTGCCCATCTGTCTATCTCTGTTGAGACTTGCCTTCACCCCTTAGCAAAAATACTTTTTCATGTCATAATTTCAGTTTCAGAGATATTATAATTGTTTGATTATAGAAAATTTACAATTTACTAGTTGTTTAATACTTTAGTAGGTACCCAATTTGCACTGTGTGTTAATTTCCTGCTTGCAAAATGGCAGGGACGTACTGCTAAGATGTGAATATGTTCTCAACTGTTTACAACTTGGAGAACACACAATTAAAGTTTCGCACAAAAATATTAAACAACTAGTAGAATGTAAATTTTCTATAATCTGTGTCAGCAATTACTATGAATCTGAAATTGACTATATGTCTAAAAAATTTGGATAGTGTCAGTTTCCATTGAGCATATTTTTTATTGGATCTGTTCTAAAATTTCTTACATGTTTGCGGTGTTAAAAGAGATTTAAGCCAACTGGAATCATGCACATAATCAGGACATGAATGCTGTTGGAGGTACAAATTGAACCAAAACAGTTAAGAAATTAGAGACAGTTAATTTCATTGTGCAGCAAATTTGCACGATAAGCTGAAAATTTACTTTGAAAGTGAAAATCAATCTGTAAGTTCTTGATGCAGTACTTGTTCCTGTAATGTGCTGCATTGTAACAATAGGATTATCTTGTTTTGAAAATCGAAATAACGTAAAAATCTTACTAGCTCCATCTGAACAGTGAGGGAGTTTTAGTGGGGAAAAAAGCAACTATAGCCTGTTCACAGTAAACTGAACATTTTAGGATGTCCTGCTTAAAGATTTATTTGTATGTTTTATTTTGTGTATTCCAGCAGATGTTAAATTAGGGCCATGTTCGAATTGGCCATTTAGTACTGTTACAAGAATGTGTGAGAGGCATATCTGAACTTGTGAGGGATGGAGGTCTTAATAAAAATAAAGGAGTTAAATTTGATTTTTAATGTATTCACAGCTATTATGTACGGCATAAAATTATCTTTTGCCCCAATTAGTCCTTATTTCGCAGTGAACGCAATATTTAATGCCCGTTTCACTTCTAATTAACGCCCTTCTTTATATCTCTGTTTGGTTATTGTCAATTAACTCATACCCATCATTAACATATGTTCACTATATCTGTTGCCTTCATTTGTAATGTCTTTTACTCGGTCATCCAGTTCAGTAGTCCAGCCTGCAGTCGCAGTCCTTCTACTGGTTACTTACCTCGTTACGTGCTTCTCTTCTTGCTCGATGCTGCAACCACTCGTCCATTCAACAACTACTATTAGCTTGGAGGCCTGTCACACTTTTATATCAGTTGCCCTGACCTGGAAAGTTCAACGCACCCCGAGTCACGCTGAGAGAGAACGAGGTCAGTATTTTCCAGATAAACACATGAATCCTAGCCATCGAAGGTCAGGAGCAGCAAGTCACCATAGGCTAAAAATGCTGGTAGGATTATCGCTCACTTGTCATTCAAAACACTTGATTGACTTAACTGATATTTATGTTGCACCGAGCGTAGGTAATTTATTGTGCATAGAGTATACACAGCCTTTCAATGGTACCAGGCGAACGTGTTGGATGGGCGACCCGAAGTGATAGATAAGCGGTTCGTAGTTGTGTGTGTCCCCCTTCTTCACAGTGCATCACTCAGACCCTTCCTTTATATGGCAGAGTTAGTTGAAAGTTTAGGATGTAATGCAATCAAGTAATGGGACTATAGTGGGACTTTAAATGAGGCAACCTGACATTTAAATAATACAGTACGATCCCTGTTAAAAAAAATAACCCTTACAATACAAAAGCTTGTTAAAATTATACCGACCTACAAATGCACACAAAAGTTTAAAATCTCTGAAATTTAAACACTTGAATTTTAAAAATGTAAGAAAAGTTAAACTGTGCCTTTCTTGAAAAAGGCTTCAATTAGCTTTTGTTTGGCACAATAATTGATGTTTTTGTTTATAGCACACCATGTTAAATTGTTGTGTTATTACAAACTTTTCCGCAATAGTTTATAAACTGTCCTACACATTGTTGACATTGCGAAAACTAGTGAACAATGACCTGGGCTGGCGCTCGATAAACTGGCAAGACAAGGTATTGGGAGAGGGGTTGTTCTCACTGAGGTCGTGTCCAAACCCAAAATGGCAAATTCCCTTTTTTTGTAATTTGTCATTTTTGTAAGTTTTACTTCATAAGTTGTCCACAGTCACTTGTTTAGCATTCACTGTGACACATTTTTGCATTAACGGTCAATATTTTAATCTAAATTTAATGCTTAAAACAAATGTAATATTTCTACAGTCATCACTGGAATATATAAACAAAGCAAAACAGTTACTTGCTTTTTAAAATGTGCCTAGTGTATTTTAAGAACAATTATATGTTTTATAAAACATTTGTGCATGTCTTCATTTTGTATTTTTTGCTAACATCTGCTGCTAGATAGAAAATGTGAAATACCAAATTACCAAAAACATCACCATTTTAGCATACAATATCGGGTCACGTGATCATTTCATCAACAAAATCTGCCATTTCGGACACGGCCTGTGATGAGCTGGAGTCCGATGCACTTCAATGGACGGAAATGTATGTCACACGCAGGTCTCTGTGACAGACTGACAGTTTAAAGAGAAACATCAGCTCACGTGCACAGCACAAGATGATGTACAGTACAGCTGCTTGTTAAACAACACAGTTTACAGCGCTGCATTACCGTTGCACGAATAAGCCGGAAATTGGTTAAGCAAAGCACAAATAAGCAGTGTATGTTTCTCAAACTGTAAACATTCTGTAGGGATGTTGAACACATTTACTTCATTGTGTGTGAAGTGTACACATTATTTTTAAGTTTTGGAAACAGTGCACATTTTGTTTTAGTTTGAACACTTACACATACACAGTAAATGAAGGTGTGTTGCATTTTTTGGTCAGGGATTGTTTGAGGCAAGGTTTATAAATTGTAACTGCTCCTTACTTATTTGATAGTGTTTCTGGCAGCAGACACGATACTATGCTATGTTCGTGCCAGGTCAATATTTTGCCTGGAGTTTTTCGTAGTGTATTTCACATTTATTTATAATCTTGTATTGCTGTTCATATGAGTAGGATGCAGGCAGAATTGTAGTTTCCTGTAAGAACTGAATACACAGTGTGGACTGTGTTACTTTTGTCCAACATGGGTTTTAGTTGCTGGGTTTACTGCATTGTCAGTTTACCATTTGGTGCTTTTCGATGTCCACGATTTTTTTCTCTGAAATAAAATCTTTTCTGGTAATTTGTATTTAAGGTTAAAATTTGGCTTGAGAAAAATACAGTGAAAATATTATATTTAAAAGAGCAGTTTAGAATATTATTAGCAGAGACATATTTGAAAGACTGATGTTGGAGTTTATAGAAAATTCTGTTAAATGTGTTTGTGGAGGATTGCTTAGGTGGAGGAGCCCTCTTGCTGTGCTCGTTACATAGTGTGGGTTCTGCACCGTAAAGTTTAAACCAACAATTTTTGTTTTTTGTTTGGCAGTGCATGGCATGTAATGGAGTGCAGAAATATGTGTGTTGTATTTCATCTTCATTCTACAGAAGCACTGGAGAACTGTAAATTGCCATACTAATAAATTGTACGTGTGAAGTATTATCATGTTTTTTCCACAAAGAATATTTTTGCAATAGTGCAAATCATTATAATGCACGTTGAAGTTCTTGGTGATTGGTTGATATAGAAGAGAAGGCCTTTAGTTTGGATGTGGTTAGTTACTTTAACCAGGGTTATGATCAATTGAAACTTTCCTCTGACCACCAAGGAATATGTACAGCAGACCCAATTGAGCAATGGTTTATGGTACCCAAAAAATTTATCGCAAAATTGCCAAAATATCAGTTTAATTCAAGAGTTAAACATTTTCCACGTAAGAAGATAACCTCTATTTTCAGTGGTCTTTGTGAGAAAATATGAGGTGGTCTTACTGGAATACTATATTTCAATACACACACATCTGAATTAACTGATATCCTGGAAGGGCATATGCAACAATGCTTTGTTGCCAAATACTGTGTAAGAATTGAGCCTGAACATTGCATAACTCACGACAAGCACCAAGTGGAATCTTAAGTGAGAAAATCTGGTGATGTTTCAAGTTATAGTTACGAAAGTTCATAAAGAAACAAATCTCAATGACTGAATTTATTTGCATTTGTCTCAGTAATGTCATAATTTTTTTAATGAAATGCATATTAATAACTTCAAAGGAGACTGATAAAAAAATGAGAAGTCTTGCATGAACAATCTCCAGTGTTCTGCATACGTAAATTGCGAAGCAAATTTACACTTAACATCCAGTTTGGAGATCAAAGCTTTGGCCGTCCTTGGATCGACCAAGTGCGACTTAGTTTCCGCCTCTTAATTGGTTGGTAAGTGGAAGATGGTTGACCAACTTGGCCTGCTCATGACCAACTAGGTGGGAATGAAGGTCCTTGTAAAAACAACCCTCCTAATCCGTTCTTGTAAAAAATAAAATTCTGGGGAGAGGGGTGGTGGTGGGCAATGCTGTTGGTATGTACGTGGTACCGAGTGTGAGGCAGGGGAGAGAGGAGTGCTTGTGCATACATCAGCATGCATTGTGTGCACTGCCTAACTTAGCAAGTGTAAACTGAGCATGGAATAGACTAGTTTTCAATGGATTTATGCCAAATTTTATTTGGCGATAGTGAGCAGCCTGCAGATAGTAATGGTTGTAACCCAACTCCTACACTTTAATCCTCCATGATAAAATTAAAAAAAAAATGAATTGTGTGAAATATTTAAAAATCTGTTTTTGAGTCACAAAAATTGGGGATATACTGTACATATTGAACTGCAGTTAGCAGTGGGTTGTGTTCTTATCATGTCAGAAGGTGAGGTGAGTCATGAGGACCATGGCACAGCTGACAGCAGTTTGGAGTTTGGACTACACAGTAGGAAGAGAAGTTACAGTCAACCTTGAAGCAGCGACAGTTACTGTAGTGTAACATAAAGTTCTTACACTAATTCCATGCACTGAATGTGGATGCATACTTCTGTCGTGGTGCGGGATATACATTCCCTTCTGGCCTATGTTTATTTGTCTTGCAATTGTGGTAGCTGCGATGAAGGTTTTTGCAGAACACCATCATAGCTACAGAATGAATTTATGGACCTTTTGTTTCCTCTATAGATGCGCGGAATGTGTCCCTGAAGTTTTGATGTTAATGTTCAGTACATTCTCTACACCAGAGGTGTGGTGATTTGGCAAACATAGACTCATCTCGTGTACACCACGAAGACCTCTGTGGCTAATGTGTCGTGGATAAGTGCTGCAGTGAACAGTGGCTTTGGCAGAGATACCTTTATCAGGTAGCTGCTTAGGTACTCAACGGAAATGAAAACCACCATTCTAGGTTTAGTAGAACTACACACTAGAACAACACACAGTATTTTATATTTTATGCGTCAACAGTCAACAGAACATAAGCCATATTCTGAAGTCTGTAATTTTGTTTGTGTATACACGTGTGGATATGCGGGGGGGGGGGGGGGGGGAGGAAGTTTACACAAAATGATCAGTACTTTTTTCCGGTTAGTGTTAAAATTGAGCATACCGCATTTTGGCGTGTATAGGCAGCACATTAAAAAAGCTGCTTATTTACGAGATATTGGCATTAAAAAAAGTTTAGAAATTTGTCATACAGTACATTTTAATGTTTTAAATTAGTTTCTGGGAAACTAAAAAAATAAAACAATAGCTTTTCACTCGTACAATAATTTGTTCACTTCAAAATAACCTTCACCCCGCATGTGTAAAATGTAATGTTGGTGCTATGCCATACATGAGAATATTATTTCTCTGCTGTACAGGAGAAAGATATCTTGCATAGTTTACACACCTATTGCTGCACCACAAGTGCATATTGATAAGATGCCATTTTGTGTAACATGTTGCACTGGTTTTGCTTTCTCAAGTCACGTTGCCATATGTGGAATAGTAATTGCGTGATGTATATTTGTAAACATTGCAACATAATACAAATGTTTCGTAGAGGAGAAATTAAGTCGCAATTTATTATGTTTGTACAGAATTGTGACGGATACATATTTACAAGAATACAAAAAATCAGTGCAGCCTATATGATGCACGCTGCCTATACACACAAAATATGGTAATTTGCTGCAGTTACTGAAGAAGGAATTTATAGCTTGGGACCCAGTGTCAAAATAAGTTTTACATAATTCTTGGTTTCATAAGTAAACATTTACGAGTCAGGTCAGACCTGGGCCTCCGAGCATTGCACCCCCTTGTGCCCCCCCCCCCCCTTCACAGGCCTGGAAATTTTGGGCAAAATAAATTCATGGAAGTGTTTGTAAATCTGCCACCTTCAGTAGGGTTATAAAGGAAATTTTTGTTCAAAAGGAAGACACTGTAGTTTCATTAGCTGCTTAAATTATTTATACTGGAGAATCATAAGTTAGTTTGTTTTGAATGTAGGTTACCTTGGTGATCTTGCAAAGAATAATATAATTAAACCATTTGTATTTCCAATGAACTATTTTCAAAAGTTTAATTTTTAGTGTAAAGTAATGTTCCCATATCAGTTGACATGCAGTATGAAGACCAAGTACTAGGAAAATTAATTTGTATACAGACAGTTGTTTCACGCAACATTTTTTAATATGTACACACTGCAGTAGAAGTAAATCTAATGTGAGATCTGGAAAAACATCATTTACAATTATTTATCAAAGAACATGCATACCTTTTATACAATCAGTTCTAACAATACAGCCACAAGTTTTGTTGTGCAAAGATATCACAATAATTATTAGGAAAATACTTTTTTTGGGGGGGGGGGGGGGGAAGCCAGATTAAGGCCATGAAAAATCTGGCTGTATCCAGATGTAACAAAATGTCTAAAAAAAAAAAAAAAAAAAAAAGACAAAATGTGTTTTGCAATTTATGTAGGAAGCAATTTTGTAAGATCAGGGAATTTTCTAATGTCAAAAAGGTGGCAACCGTGACTTTCTGGGTTATTTGTATTACTAAGTTGTGGAATGAAAAAAAAAAAAAAAAAAAAAGGGGGGGGGGAGGGGGGGTTGTGTGTGTGTGTGTATATATATATATAATCATACAGTATTCAATATTAACTCTTGCACAGAAAAAAAATCTGTACACCATTTTAATTAATGGAACTGGAAAATATTGTAAACTCACAAAATATATTAATGCAGAAAAGTAAATTTCAGTAGACAAATCATTGATGTGAACAATTTTGAATACAAAAATTATTCTGCCAGAGATGCTTAAATTCACAAATGTTATATAAGTTATCATGTGAAATATTAATCGCAGATCTTATACATTATTGTTTGAAATTTTTATACAACCTCAACACACTAATACATCTTAAATTTGTGTCTGTCTGCCATCATAAAAGTAAGCGTATATGTAAATTCAAAGACATTAATTGTCCTTGTAATTAACTGAAAGAAAACCTCACAAGCACTATAGAAAGACATCTTAAAATAATATATCCTTGAACATCATGTGTGGCCACAAGAGTTTTGTCTTGGTTGTAACGTATGCTGACAGCATATGAGTCAGATTTACTTTAATTTGTGGTACAGCTTAGTGCAGGAATGTAGATCAAGCAACTCACAATTCATTGCATTAACAACCACAATTATAAAATCTTATCTGGTTCCTAAAACCATATTCCACCAATGTGAGATTTGTATTATATTCAGAACAGTTTGGGAGGTAGCAAAGGATTAGGAAAGGCAGGAAGAGGTACACAAACCTATGGTGAATACGAGAGACCAAAAAAAAATTTCAGAAAAACTATTCCCATATATTGAGCCATAGATTACACGCAATGAATTTTTATAATGAGTTCCAATATAAAACTGCTTGATGCTGCTAGACTGGGGGAAGGCAGGAAGATATACTGCAACATACGAAACAAGGATTATTACACCAAAGATTATGCATCTCTAAAAATAATGACCATGACAGACCAGGGCCAAAACTGTAGTAAGTAAAGCCTCACTAGAAATTCATATAAAAATTAAATTACTAAAATTCCTTCTAAAATTGGCAGATAGTACACTATTGAGGTAGCTACCATGCTTTTACTGATATGTAGTGCTATAGGAAATGTAAACCAGATGTTTTCCACAGGAAAGAAACTCCACCTCTTATGAAAACCTATAAGGATACCAATTTGTAATGTTTACAATATTGACAGCAAAGACTCACCCAAATTTTATGACACACACCAGAATAAAATATTAACGCAGGGAAGACAAATATATTTCTACAATACAACTTCCCAACTATATAATTAATTTACTAATTAGCAGGACAACGTGCAGAACTACTCTCATGAAATTATATAACTTTCAATCATCTGAATTACAGCGCCTAGCACCACGAAGCCTAACTGCACATTCCGATGTCGACACCTTCCCCTCGCCAGCCAGCCTACATCACACTCGGAGGAAGACTGCATGTGTATTCAGGTTGGCAGGCGCTTATTTATACAACCCAAAATGCGGCTCAAAATATTAAGGAGGGGGCAAGCAAGTAAAAGGATTTTAGAATACATGCCAGACGTACTCGTAGTTCCGGCTCTTGATGCGAGGGGTCGCCTGACCGCCTCGCAAGCGCAGCATGCCGTCCGCCAGTATAGTCATGCTCCTGGTAGAGACTAGACGTGCGTGTCGTCTGCTGAATGCGTGCCAACTTTAGCAAGGTATTTTCAGCAGCACTGTAGTGTTAATTTTTCTCTAATGCTAGACCCACGTTCTTGTACTAAGTTTTTTTATAATCTGTAAGCAGTGTTTAAAAAAATGTGGGCTACTGTTTCCACGTTCGAGTGCAACTTCTTTTTACATGCATAGTTTCGAGAATACGTGCATGCAGGCAAGTAGCAATCAAATTCAATTTGAGCGACTATGGCTATATTGCAGTCACAACTTGCAAAGTTTATTTACTGCAACAGTGTTCAATACTTGCTCGGCCCAATTTACCAGGCGTAGTGAGTTGCTCATACCAGTCCACACTGCGAGTGTTATAATAATTTTAAACCAGTTCAGAGATACTTCACGTAGTAATTACAAAAAAATACGTATATTTTCACATGAACGGCGATAGGAATTAAACTCTTCAGGCCGGCAGGACAGTTTTTTTTGCAGGAAAGTGATGTACACACATACAATTTTCTTGGGAGTCTGTGTTATGAGTTGATACGAGTCTCAAATTTGAAGCAAGGTTTCAAACACATTTTCATTAAATTGATTGAATCACAGCACAGAAACTTAATGTTTAAAAATTTTTTTCTCAGAACAATAGGTCTTGTTATTGAATAAGTTAGGTGATATCTGGTGTGTTACACACTACAAATAAGGTGCTTCTGTCTGTAGTGAGACAGGCACCGCTTCGATTCTACACAAGTGACCATGTATGCTTGGGACTGGCAATACTTACCAACATAGAAAGCAAGATAAACTACAAAGTACACCGCTGCTCTATTTATTAATTAATTTTTTTACAGCAGAGACACTAAAATATGACTTCCGTACAGGTCTTCACTGGAGAAATGTGATTTAAAGTCTTCGACAACAGCTTTCAGTAGACACATGTACACAGTTTTTTGAATGTTCACGTAGTATATGAGGTACACTGCAGTGCAAAAGTTTGCTGTTGGTGTTGCGAAGGACAAAGACAGTACTAATATGTTTACAGTTTCTTCAGCTGTAGCGAAAATAATGCTAAATGCCTAAACAGCTCTGAGAATATTAATTTTTTTGCTCATGTCTGCCTGTGTAGCGTTAGCTTTTGGATGAATGGTGACATTATTAATAAAAATATTATAATGACATGCCTGCATTTTTAACAAAATTTAAGCACATTTCTGTTTTGAATAGCTGAATTTACAAGCAAATATTCAAGAAAGATCGTCATAATATTTACTGTGATCATGTGTAATAAAATCATAGAAATAATGTATCATATCAATTTTATAATTAACTTTATTTACGTCAGTTTCAGCCATAAATGTTTGTGACAAATGGACATGCATAAAATTAATTATAAAAATTATTTCCTACACTATGATAGCAATTTTCTCACACACAATCATATTTTTATTATTTAACACAATTTTATTAAAAATTACAGATTATTATAATCAAGTAGGCATTATTTACAGCAATATAATCTTACCTGGCTCTACTTCAGTAAATTTCACATTCTGTTTTCTTGATGAAACTTTCAATCTGTCTTATATTTTAGAGAAACATCTGGAGTGTGTGTGTGTGTGCGCGCACCCCCCCCCCCCCCCCCAGCCATGTGGGATTTCAGTAGATGCGGTTTCTAACATGTACATCAAATAAAATACAACTTCCAACCATATAATACTTAATGTAGAGTATAGTAAGAGCTGTACAATATCTAAATAAAGTTTAGCTAATAAACACAATAAAAATGGGAATTTTAGAAAAAGCATTATTGTAAATAATACATTAAAAAAATTTCACCTAACTTACTTACAGCAAATAACATCTCAAAATACTGTATATAATTGATTGTAATCAGACACAAAATGTGAGCTGACCTAAAACTTTCAAACCCTCTGAAAATAATATGACACTGGATGCAAGTCATATTGAAATGGCCCATGCACACCTGTTCAGCTAAAGCAGGGATCACACAATGCAAGGCGAGTACCAATCTTGCGCGAGAATTTCTTGGACTAGTTCTTGTGCAAGGCAGATCTTGCACAAAATGAGGAGATAGAGCAGATCCTATTTTTCTCGTGCCAGGCGATGCAAGTTGCGATCCTATTGGTCCTTGTATGCTGGTCATGTGACCTGTTGTATACTCAACCATAGAGTAAAAGAAAATCATAATCTGAGGTGTGTAAGAGGCATACAGGAAAATAAAACATTGCTGGAAAATAATTTTAAAGCGTGGATTGAAGTTCAGACAGTTAACTGAGAATAAAATAATAATTATATATCAGAGGAATAGCTTTGAAACAAATACCTCGTTGAGGTAAGCAACTTCATATTTTGTATTATGATATCTTGGCTGTTTGGTACTCACCGGCGCTATCAACTAAATTTGATGCGAGACAGTAGTCACTTTATTTATGTGTGTGTGAACTCGTTTTGCATGCAATTTAATTGGCAATCTCGTACAAAATCTTGTGTGAAATGCATCTAGTACGAAATCTTGTGTGAAATGCATCTTGCATCATGTGATCCCTGCTTAACAGCACATGGAGAAGTTATTAATCGGGCAGTGTGTTTGTTCATGGCGGCGGTTGGTGGAGAGGTAACAGCGGGAGGATTACCCCTCCACATCACTACATGTTGCCAACACCTTGCGCCTGTGGCAAATGTCTGTCTTTTACAGTAATTAATTCTATTTTACTGCAAAGAAAACTTGTAATTTTGAGAAACACTTATAACACAAGCCGCTCGATGTTCAAGCAATTTTTGGTGACAAGGGGTCAAGTATATGAAGATGCTGCCTCTTGATTAAATTAATATTACACTTTAAAATCATATTACTTTTACGCCAGATACAATGAAACACCTACCTATGGGAAAAACCTACTTCTAATCCCAAAAGAAAACATCTTTAAAAATAATAATTTCTCGTTAAAATGTTATGCGTAACCTTCTCAGGCAAAACCATTTGCTTTGAAATACAAACTATTTTGAGCGACGCATAATCTTGATAAAATTACGTTTGCCATGCACACATTTTGCTCTAGGCCGGCGTGTGAAGGCAAGCAAAACGGGTGGGGGAGGGGGGGGGAGAGAGAGCGAGAGAGAGAGAGAATGTGCTTTATCTTTTGCTAGGCAATATCTTCCCCTCTCATGGGCATGTAAGAGGAGGAAGGTATGTGGCTCAGCGAGAGAAGGGGAGGGGATGCTAGGTCGCCATGCTCGTTGCTACAGGTAACCATTTCCCCTCTTTTCAGGCGTGTAGGGGAAACAGCAAGCTAGATTTGCACGCAGTACCACAGAGCAAGTAAGGAGACTTGAGTGGACACTTCCATGTTGTAACGATCTTCTCATTTTGAAGTCTTTTATTAGGGGTGGTGGGTGGGAGGCAGGTGCATCGATTAATACCAACAGCAAATACGCATTACGAAAAATAATCATCTAGTACAATAAAACAAAAATAATAGTTTTTAAATGATTATTTTGTAATAAACACGCTTCATTGAAGTAGTTAATAATCACTCTGTGTTCAATGTTTAATAAAAAAGCTTATTTACAAAAAATATATTTATTAAAGGCTATTGCCGGGTAGCATTTTACACTTACAGTATGTTTACAGCTTGCATTATTCTTGAGAGGTTCTAGAATTAAGTTTTAAAATTGCTTAATTAGAACCTACTTGACACCATTTAGTTGCCGAATGCCGTTTTCGGCAATAATTAAATATATACCTGTGCTGTTTGTGTTAGCTTTGTCTTTGAAATATTTACGTTACCTTCAAATGTGACCAACAGAATAGAATAAATCTTGCACAAGCAGAGCAAAAAGCGATTAAATATGCCTAATAATTTTGGTAAGTTATTAAATCCGCACCTGAAATATATGTAGGTTGAATCAGTATGTTTGAGATAAAAAACACTCATAGTTTTGACTCAAAACAGAGATGTTCCATAAAATCATTAATTCTGGTGGTACAATGTCTATGTTGGTATTTCCACAGGCACTAACTTCAAATAATGCGATTGTAAGCCCTATCTAGTGTCTCCCCCTTGTGTCGTACCACACCACAGTGCCAACAGCTGTGGTGGAAAGACAAGCCATTAGACAAAGTGCAGCAAAGCAGTGATAAACAATAGCGTACGTGACATATTTGACATCCAGTTACTAGTCGTGTACATTAACAACCAGTTTAAAAATGATAGTAGTGGGAAATCTTAGGTGACGGGATCCGAAATATACTTTGATCGACGCATCATGTGAAAAACGATACAAGCAGTTTACGCTACCATTATTTTCATTGTTGGCGGATGCGGTTTATCAAGAGTCGACTGTACTTGATAACTCAGTACTTTCCTTCAAAATTCCTGGTGGACTGAATTATGTGACAAAAATTAATATGCACCTAAGTGTGTGCATATGCACATAATGCATAATATATGTTTATGTGAATTTAGGCTACATAAATGTAATTAGTGGCTAGTTTACTTATGATTTGTAACAGTTCAATATTTTTATTGCATACATTTTCATCCCAAGAAATAGTGTCAAAAAACTAAAATTGTTCCGATACTGATACCAATGCAAATGTCTGTCTTTTATATTTTACTGCAAAGAAAACTTGTAATTTTGAGACACAAATGAGGTGATTATAATGATTTCTTTACTGTCTTAAATAATTAATCACTCCAAATCATGTCCTCTGGTTTTCCCTGTCATGAGTTACATTTCACTCGGCTCTGTACTTACCTACCCATTATTAGACGACAAAACGTGTCAATAGGCACTTACATATTATCAGTTTATTCAAAGACGCGTGCCTATTGAAATAAATGAATGTAAATCCTCAGATTTTGCCACAAGAAGTTACTGAAAATGAACACTTGTAATACAAGTCGCTTGATGTTCAAACAATTTTTTGCTGACAAGTAGTAGAGTATATGCTTTTGGGCATATAATTTTATTCGCGAAGATGTTGCCCTTTGAGTTAAATAAATATTAAGTTTTAAAGTTATGTTAATTTTACACCAGATACAATGAAATGCCAACCTTACTGGATAAACAACATTTAAAAACAAAAGAAAACATCTTTACAAATAATAATTCCCCAATGAAATGTTTTGCATAACATTTTCAGGTGAAACCATTTGCTTTGAAACACACGTAATGTTACTATGTAATGCAACTATTTTGAGTGACGCATACTGTATTTACTTTTGTGTAGTAAGCACTCGTGTATAGTGAGCACCATGATTTTTGCAACAAGTTCTACGGAAAATTTTTTAAAAATAAAATTACACCAAAAATTTGTGGCATTCTGTTACTAAGTATGGAACAAATTATTATTTTTTACATTAATGTGTGGTGATTTGTGTTGTTTGGAAAATACTTTAATTAAATAACTTGGGTGCAAAAAGTCAAAATTAAAAGAAATTCTCGTAACCTACCTCCTCTTACTACGCCTCAACATTTCCAGCTTCGCTTTTTTAATCCTTTCTCCCGTTAGCAGTGATCGGCTCTCGTTTTTTTTTTGCCATGCTAAAATGTTGCACTACCTTTATCTAAAAAAAAAAGTCTCCTGGTCCCTTTGCCCCCCCCCCCCCACACACACAAACATGGCTCACTAGTCTCTGACATGGAAACAAAGAGGGATGACGGAATTATCGACCGGCCAGGCCACCATCTGGGCGTTATTACAAGGGGGTGGGGGCCGTAAACACGTGGCAGCTCTGGTTTTGTGGCATGACGGGATTCCATTAGTTGGTGGGGGGGAGCGGGGTTTCGACCTACACATTACTGAAGGGTCGCTGAGTGAGAAAGAGAGAGTAGAGACAACACAGTTCCGCCACTTCCCTTAACATCCCTGGACAATTTATGGCCAACGCTCCCCCTTCCTATTTTTTTTTCCGTGTAAAGCGTGCACCCCAGAATGGTTTTCCCTTATTTTCCGAAAAAAAGGCTGTGCTATTCAGGAGTTAATACAGTATTTGTTCTTATTTTTCTTTTTATTTTAATGTGCTGCATATACAAACCGAAATACTATAAGTTTTGTGCCTAAAGAATATAACTTGGCTTCATTGTTTACAACCAATACTAAAGTGTCGGCCCGATACAGATACATGGGGAGAAGGCGAAGTATCTGCAGATACTGATACTTAGTATCAGTATCGAAACAACTCTACAAAAAACCTTTTTCTCTGGCTCAGGGAGATAGGAGGGGAGGGGAGCAGAGCAGAGCAGAGCAGAGCAGAGCAGCAGTCGCCCCCTCCACACCTTCCTTAAATCTGCCATAGCTGACACATTTCTTTAGTTGGCTGTTAGCAATCATCTCAGGATACAGATATGAGCCAGAGTTAACACATGGTAGAGTGAGTGAGAGGAGACTTGCACCATCTAGAGCCAGCTGCCCTGCTTGAGGAACAGATCTGCTGCTCCAGTCAGTCCAGACAGTGGATGACAAAGTGAGGTGGGGCTGGAGCAGTGGTAGGAGATGGAGTCCCTGCAGGAACCTCATCCCCCCCCCCCCAACACTGCACAAAGGCCTAGCATTGAACTGGAACTTCTGTGGTGGAATGCCAGCTGCTTAATATGACTCTTATCCAGGGAAGGCAAAATCCAATTATCTACAGCAGCCACTTTGCACAGTTTCCATATGTATATGTATGCTTTGTACTAGTGCATGCACGTGCAAAACACACACCAAAAACATCTTATTGTATTTTTCACACATTATTCTGAGATGCAAAGGACTATCTCCTACCTGGAATAATATGTGAGTTTGCCAATAGGAAAAGGCACTCCTGTGAACTTCTATATTTGTGACATACTGCCGTTACCTCTGATGCACAGATATATAAAAAAATAAAAAGAGCAAAAGTACTTAATAAGTGTTTTAAAAAACAGCATTTCTTAACACTTTTCTGTGGCTTCTTTATGGAATAAGTATAAAGTTAACAAGTTGAACCTAGCTTGCATCACTTGTAATATTCTGCTATTGCAGATCTAATTTGCAGTAAATCAGATTCTCAAGAACGCATATCGCCGTGTTGGGAGGACCCATAGCAATGCTTCCTTGTAACCTGATGTAACTTTGAAGTACGTATTACGAATATTTTTATAGTCTATTTGGGTTTCTTTACATGTTTTGAATCAAACATTTGAAAAACCACACAATGTATTACACTTTGATTGCTTTATGGCAAGCCTTTTGTGTGTTAACTTAAAAGAACATTTTTGGTTTAATTGAACTTTTATTTATTTTTATCAATATATTATAATATTTCATTTATAACTTGTTACATCTTGTAACGCTTTCAGGGCAACACAAGGGAGTAAAACACAAAACAAAGACAGAAAACTTAAAAACAGCAGATTAAAATTTTTCTAGTGACTGTTAAAACACAAGAAATATGAGTCACTATTTAAAAACAACATTACCACAGATACAAAAATTGGCTCAATATAATACCACTCTTTAGAACATTGCACAAAACTTCCATTATATTGGACTGTTTTTTTTTTGCACAGGCACAGCCGTTAATGCTGAGGTTAACTTTGCTAACAGCATAATTACTAAAACTAATATTACCTATTATAAAACTAATATTACCTATTATACACCTGGCTAAATGTAAGTAACATAAAAATGTTCCCATAAAACTTCATAAAGTATCAGGGAACATTCTAGCAAAATTGAAATGCCTTCCAGATATGTTAACTATGTTACTTCATTTATGTAACGTTAAAAAATATCATAAGTCCTGCTAACTTGACAAAATTATGGTTTGACCAAAATTATAAAATGTCCATAAAGCATTAAAAACTTTACTATCTTAAAATCTTGGAGCTTAACAATTTCTTAAGGATGATAATATAACACCACAATACATTTCTTAACAGCCTGTGTATCATAAATTCAAACTTTACATTTCTGGATTACCTAAAATTCAAAGTCCCATAACTCCACTTTATATCTGGCATTTTAAATTACTAAAGCGGCCAACTTCGCCCCATCAGCGAGTGCTGAGAGCCCTGGGGCAAGTCCTAAGCTGCACACATGATTCCAAATGGCTACAGGATTGATCCACAAGGTGGACAATTACAGACATGGAAGATAATTAAAGTGATTAATAATTTTATATATTATACTGCCTGCCAAAACTTCGACATGTGGTCGTCACCCTTTACCAGACGAGCAACGGACCAGCAGCCAGCCGATGAGGAAGTTATAAGTGTCACCACAGGATTGCAGCACCTCTGCACCCAGTGAATCACGGCAGCAAAGTCTCGAGCAGAGGTAGTAAACCTGTCGTCAGCCTTAACCCAGAGTAATAAGGTATGCGCTGCGCCACCGCTACCCTGAGATAACCAGTCCCTGCGATGATAGGCTAACATCCATCGCACCCCTATGAGAACCACAAAGCAAAGATTTTGGACTACATAAGTAGAGGCAAGATTATATGGTGAATAGAAATGAAGCCAAATATCACCGAAATTCAAGTTAAACACCACAAAACACCTAAATTAGAGTTAAAACATAAAATAAAACGGAATATAGCATGAAAAAAACAATTTTACCTTAAAAAACACTATTTTAACTATTTGAAACTAAATTTATGAGCTATGTACCAATCAAAATGTAAATTTTTAACTCAAATATTTTTTAAAATTTTGGAGTATGGCGATATATATATAATATTGGGTTGTTAACAGGTAGGTGAGTGAATCACATGCTATGTACTGTGGCTGAAATGATAGTCTATTAAACAAGGCTGGCAAGATTGAAAAAGTAAAGAACTTATAAAAATAATGTGGTTTCAATGAAAGTTTTTTTCTGTAAATTAATATGCAAAATAGTTTTGTGTAGTAACCAAATGAAAATCCACATTTTCTGGAAAATTCAACATCTGTGCCATAAGAAAATAAACCGTAAAATGTGATTTTTTTTCCTTTAGTTTAAATACAGAGATGCTCACTCTTGAATATGTAGTTGTATAAATGTTAAGTATTAAAAGTTTTTACTTGAACATATGTGTGAAAGTTACACTATTGCTAATTATACTCCGAATACATAGAAATAAAAGCAATTACACTGAAATATTAAATTTTTAAAATCAATCTGAGATAAAAAAATATTTCTGATAATATTGTACTAAACCAAAGTCATCGCGACTGAATTTGGCAAGTACGTATTACTGCACACATAATAAATATTTTATGACGATAAAGACGAAATATACAATTTTTAATGACGAAATTTTCATTTAAATAACGCCATAAAATCTTGGCTCTAAACATAAGGCATCTTTAAAACGCTCTTGCCAGAGTTCATCGGCCCGCTTACCGCAACGGTTGCGGGCCTCTCCTTTCGCAGCCTGAAGAAGGCTAGCCATCCAGCTATAGCAGCTTGAAAAAGTTCTTCCAGCAGCCTGCATAAGGCTCATCACAGGTATCCTCGACGTCCTCACCCTGCACCCTTTGCCCAAAGTATTTTCGTTGACCCCGCGGTAGCAGGCGGTCGCGACGTCCCTCTGGATAAACCACCCCTTAGGAACGTAATACGCTGTAAATTGCGGCTTTTTCTAGGAATAGATTATTGTGGTTAATTTTCAGTCCTGGTTTGCCTTCACCTGGGGTAATTACATAATTGAAATTATGATTTTAGATTATACAAGAACCGGGATTCCCGTGTTTTCCTTAGCCTTAAGAAATGCTTCGTCAAAAGGTTATTGGTTGAATTAGTTCTTTCTTATCCTTTTCATTTAATATATAAGTGAAAGTGTTTACAGTTGGTCTCATTTTTCGTAGTTAAATTCCTTTCTGCGGGATAGGTGTGAGTGGGCCGAACCCTCAGGATCGCAGGGCCTGAAGAAGGCGGCAGTCTGAAAAGACATACCAGGATTCCGGGGAGTGTCCGGTATGCATTATGCTTGTCTGCAGCTTCACTCTAACTCTAGCTTGCCATTTCTTCCAGTCAGTGCCTCGGGAGTGACTGAATAAAGACACTTCCAGTAGGACTGAACGCCTGCAGCAAAGGGGAAGAGTGCAAACCGTAACTATAAAATTATTATAGAGCCTCTTTTGAAAAGAGTAAAACGTTCTCTTAGGCTATTAAAGTGGTATATCCAACCTAAGCTTTTCAGATGCCTAAGAAAGGAAGTGGACTACCTAGCAGAAATCGCTGTCTAACACAACGAGCCCTTCAGTGAAAATTGTCACAGCCTGAAAGTCCAGATAGCTTCCCCGTAACTTAACTTCGTACCTATTTGTAGACCTACAAATCCAGCTTCCTTCGATGCCAGAGTAGCTAATGGGAACCTGGGCTTGTATACAGTACAAGGTTAAGGAAGCTTCAACTTACAGCAATATTCATAGATTTTCGCAAGGATTTAGCGAACATTATTGCAGTGCATGAAACTGCATAGTTCTCGGTGCAGGACGGAACATGACAAGTTGTAGTGGTATCGGACTGGTCAAGTTGGGCAGGTAGAAAAATTGCAAATACGAGACGACCCGACCCATCTCAAACTAATATGAATAAAGACATAGAGAAAATAGGTATGTTGGTAATGCAAAATAAAAAATAGTTCTTAGGCAAAATATTATTACCTTGAATGCACACGAAGTGGTGCATTGGCCTCTTGTGTCAATTGCTAAGCTTTGTTTGAATGAGGCGGAGGAGTATCCTGGAAGTAGAACTTAAGCAGGGCTTACTTAAGAAAAGATGTTAACTGTGGATGGACTGTATCAGAATTTGCCTTTAATTGTTCATTAATGGAAGTTGCTTTTTAGATCCATTCTGCATTACACAAAACTTCTAAGTTGGGAGGGCATACCTATACCCATTGAACGTTACATTACCTCGGGTATACCACACACACACAAACATATATACATACACAAACATAGCTATATATAATCATTTTGGCCCCCTTGCTGACATGACAGAGTGTGGAACAAAGAATGGCAAGGAAGATCTTAGTTTCGTTTGCAAGTCCATAATGCATGGAATTAAGATTATTTTAAAATAATTTTCTTCTGTTCCATACTTGTCTCATATGTAGATCGTAAGTGCACAATTTTAAGCTTCTTGAGCAACATATTTTTAGATAAGCCACACAACTGTAACTATCCTAAATCCCTAGTTTACTTACATTTAGTTTTTTAAAAGCAAAATATGGTTTCTGTTAACTGAGGAATCTGCAAAACATTCTTTATTGCAGTAAGTGTTAAATTTGTGCTGTTTTCGGAAAAGGTGCGAGTGCAATTCTCATGTAAAAACATCCCTTACTCAATCAAGTTCATTTGTAAATGTCATCACTTTGAAGAAACAGAAAATTTTTAAATTGAGCTCCAGTGATGGTGACAGAAGGAAAAGGTAAGTAGCATGGCAAAGATTTTGCAAGGATATAGATGAAATTGAAAATTGACCAGGCAAATTTATCAACTGGTTTAACTATAGGTTCTCCGGTGCAAAATTACCACCTCATTTTTGTAAGACTTTACCAATGTGAGTGCTTTAATATTTTCTAAATATATTTATTTATTATATACGTGTATTACATACATGACTTTTTGGCACAGTTTACATTTGGATACTTAAATTTTTTTTTTTTTTTTTTAGCTGTTATTAAAAAAAAAGTTTATGATAAATGATTTTGTATTGTTTATTTGATTTTTTTCTGGATGAGCTTCAAGCATTTTCATTTCCATTGCTTATTAAAATTATTTTGTCATCAATGTTAGTGTGATTTTTTTATTTTTTCCACATGTTCTTAGAGAAGGGAAGGGAAGAATTCCCCCCCCCCTCCATTCAAAGGTTAAAAGGGTATTTTGGGAGGAGGGGGGAGATGCACTTCTGCATACAGAGGCTCTGTACTTGGCAAGTACACAAAATTGCTTAGGCCATGTCCGAATTCAGGTATGTACTAGTGTACTTGCACCCTTGCTTAATTCATTCACTTACTCTTGGCACTAGAGCCGTGCCAATTCACAAAATTCTGCAGATGTATAAAAAAACTTTTTGCTTATATTTAGTCAAATTTAGATTACTATTATAAAATAATGGTACTATAAAATAATGGTATTATAAAATAAAGTACGAAATTTTTAACTTATTTCCGTTTATGGTGTCCAAAAAGTAAATACAGCGTACCTCAAAAAGATCACTCTGATTTCACAAGGCTATAACTTTTACATGAACGCTCATAAAGCCTTTGGGTGAATTTTAAAAAACGCGAGAGAATACAGTTTTAATTTACCTTTAAACAAATGTGCAATGTACCCTCCCAACGAATGCATGGTATACATCTAAAACCTAAAAGGTAATCAAACTTGCCCCATACTCATGCGAGCATGCCAGGTGTTCGGCAATCATTGCTGTTGCTGTGCAGCATCGCAGTACGCCCACAGTTGGCAGGGGAGGCACATAGACTAAGTATTTCACAAACACCCACAAGAAAAATCACATATGCTGAGATTAGGCGACCTTAGAGGCTGGTGGTGCAATTACAACCCATAATCTCCTTCCTGCTGAGCCATAGTCCAGCAAGCTCATTGTTGAGAAATTCTCTGACATCCAAGTGCCAGTTTGGTTGTGCTCCGTCCTGTTGTAAAATGAAGTCATGGAAATGTTCTCGTAACTGTGCAAACAGGTAGATCTCCTACTTTTCCAGACGAAATTCCCGTAACTGTGTTTTCCGCAAAACACATTCAGCTTTGGAGAGTCTCTCGTGCTCGAGTATACTTAACATCTGGCCACTGTGTTCCCCACGTTGATACATTGTGGCGGTGCATTTTTCCACTTACATGGAACATGACCTCATTACTGAACGCCAAACAAGAACAAAAGTTTTCATTGTCTATCTCCATGCCCAGAATTAATTCACAAAACTCAAGCTGATGTTTATCACCACCACGAAGGGCCTGTAGTAATTAAATCCTGTATGAATTGATAATAATAGTCGCAGCAAAACACGCCAGTTACATGGGAGATGGCCAACTGTCTGCTGCCACGAGTGGATGTCTGTGGACTCCGTAAAAAAAACTCTGCTGGATGCGCTCTAGCAGCACCAGCTAGAGCGCCACCAGGACGGCAACTATTGGCAACCAAGTGAACCGGCGATGTGCAACATACGCCAAGGCAAACTTAACATTTCCATGAGTATTTTACAATTTGCCACGAGGCCTTATCTTCAATCATGTAAAAGTTAAGAGCCTTGTAAAATTGAATGATTCTTTTAATTATACGCTGTACAGTAATGTAATACACTATGTGAGTTCAAGTGAAGACAAAAATGAAAATGTCAGTGTGTCCAGAGAGCACTTGACAATTGATGATTATGCAACATTAATTAGTAAAATACAATATAACATTTTGTCAATAATTTATTTAAGGTTATGTTTCCCTATTGTAAAAAATGTGTAATTTCAATTACATATAAAATACTGCATAAGAATCAATATGTTTGCTGTCGTGGAGTAACAAAAATATTCATCGAAAATCATTTAATTAATTAGACGATACTTTCAGTCATCTAGCAATTGGACGAGGCACGGTTTCACTGCCATAAGCATATTTGTGGCAAGCGTATAATAAAAGGTAACCACACACATTGAATTGGTACTAAAATAGTGAATCACTACAATGTAGTACCAGTAAACAAAGCTGATTGTTCTAAATAAAAACTTAATTTCATTTCCACCAGTGTTGCACACTCATCAAGTTCATATATTTTTAGATGTTATGTAATTGTTATTCTCTATTACGGTCTGACATTGCATAACTTTCTGAAATTTTGGTATTGTATTCCTTCCATTTATAATATGTACTCTTTCTCTCCATCTCCGACTCATTGTGATCAATATCTGAAATAATATTCAAATATGTGTTATATATTATAGGTTAGGTGAGGTTTCTTAGGATAGACCATGTGTGTAACACCAACAAAAAAAAAATCATCTAAACCATTAATTCAGGTCAAATAAGATCTTTGTTAAGGTTTATCATTTTACATCTAATAAAAATAACCAACAACAAAACTGGCTTAGTATAATAGGTTATTATTTTTTCATTAAACTACATTACACAAATACATTTCATTGACAACATTATAATCTTTAACATAAACAACCTTTATCCTGTTATTTCTATTAAACTTTGTGTGGTCCTTTTTGTTAACGCAAGTTTCTGCATGAGAACTGCTCCAATTTTTAATGTGCTCTTTATAAAGACATACATAATTTGAGATGACACTTTATTCGTAAAACCTGAAATTGGCAATGTTATTCCTATTGATAAGGTGTTTATCAATTGTTATTTCTGTGCAAAAATTCCTAACTTCCAGAGAAATTTACAGTTATGGTTTTAATACAGACAACAGTTTATCAACAGATGAAATTGAAAACAAGTTCAGATTTTACTTAAGATTTTGTATTCTGCATGTCACCTGGAACAACAAATGGTCGCAATGCACTGGCAAGGGTAAACTGTTTCATGAAAAGAATATGAATAAAGTAAACAATTTATACACAACTATAAAAGCACTGTTAAACAAAACAATAATATTGCCTTGTACGAACATAATTTTTTTTTTTAGAGAAATCTGCCTATACATCTGAAAAAATTTTTTGTATCTTCAACACGTCTCATTTTTTTATCTCATATATTTACAGTGAACGTGTATGATAAAAATACAGTTTACTGAACAAATTGATTTACAAATATATTCTACGTGAGTAAATGCATATAAACACATTTTTCACCGCCGCACCACACTCTTTGTAAATAATAAAATTTTTTTGGTTGAAACGTGAAGATGCTACGATAAAAATGGAAACAGGCGAATTCCAAAGATAGCATGGTGCTTGGTGGACGTAAACACAACAACGGCGTGTTTTCCTAGTGAACAAACTTTTGCAGGGCTGTAAGTAGAATGTTCACTCAAAGTGATACATCATCACTTGTGCTCATGTTATCTTTGATCGTAAATACACGTGATGGAAAGTAAACATGTTTTTGTTTAAGGTGATAAAACAAAGAAATCTACTGGCTAACTTATGCATGCATTCGTATTCGAATATCCAAAAACACATAAAATACGTCTTAAGAAGGAACTATATGGCGTAAAACAATAATAATTTGCGAAAATACTACAGGAGACTGTACACTTAGTGAATTACAGCTGAAATTTTCAAAAAATGCAAATTTTCTTTTTTTTTTTATGTCAAAATTCACATAATTTTTCACTTTATCGCGTTTGCTAATTTTTCAGGTCTCTAGTTATTATGAAAGAGACTCTTGCTGGATCAACTTTGGTTGAAGTATATTCAGTGAGCCAGATAAAATATGTGGACTACACCGCAACTGGAGTATCTAAAATAAATCTTAATCCAGCCCATGTTTACACACTGTCTTCCACATGAAAAAGCATGGAGATTTATCAAATTACTGATTTAACACACATTGTTTGATAAACACAAAAAATATTTATCACACTCCCGGCATTTTCAAAACCGGCATTTTTCCATCCGGCACTTTAACAAATTGGTTACGTGACCCAATTTTGTCTACAAAATCGATTAAGCATTTTTATAATTTGCTTTTTGACCTTTTATCTACTTCAAAGCTTATGAATCACCAATTACAAATTACCAAATTGTAGACTTTAAAGGTTAATATGCACACTTCAGAGTCTTCTGCAACTCCCTTGCCCTGCGCCATCAGAGAAATGTCCTGCCCTACGGATAGGAACTCGTGAAGTCGGGGAGCTGGACCTTCCTGTGTCACTCACCCACACTGCACCAAATGCCAAGCCAAGTGTCTGATATCACCGCGTGCCACCCCAGCCAACTTGACGCCTGGTAAGTACTGCGAATCACCGTGGCGACCCACGTCAAGGTTCATGTGGCCATACATGGCTCATGCTGCCCTCCGTCCAAGATGAAGGCCAACCTAACCGAAACACCTAGAACACAAGTAAGTAACAGTGCTCGACAAATTTTTAACACACACGTAGTCGTAAACCATGATACATGCCGCTTATATCAATTAACTACAAACGATTACAATTCACCTCACTGCAACCCTAGTGTACTATTTCTACACACGTGAGATTCATACACGGAAGTAACGGTCTGCCACAATCCTGAAGGACGGCTGGACACGTGGACACGAGCGGCTGCGAAAGACAGCAGCGTGTCACCGCCCCTCTCCCGCGCTGAGAGCCTACAAACCATCAGCCGCCTCGGGCCATGCATGAGCACCACCGAGGATATGCGAAGGCCGAGAGATGACCAGAAGGTGCTGCCCCACTATGGCCTCACACCTGAGGGACATCACATGCCCTCCCCCGCAGCCGCCACGACACACGCTGCCTCATTATATAAGGCAGTGCGTTGCGGTCCTCACAAGTTGTTCCTGCAGTCTTCTCCTACCACTTGGGTGCTGGAGTCTAGAATTATGGGACCTTCAACAGCCCTTTCAGAGGCTGCCATCATTCACGTCACCATAAGAGCTCTGCAGCCCCGCTACTGGATGCTCCAGCAATGCCAATAGCTACCAGAAGCTATCTGTAGCAACA
The DNA here is from genome assembly GCA_029891345.1 of Dryococelus australis. NCBI lineage: Eukaryota > Metazoa > Arthropoda > Insecta > Phasmatodea > Phasmatidae > Dryococelus > Dryococelus australis. The sequence continues at coordinate 190,860,834 of CM056995.1, forward strand.
ATACATACCACATGTAATCTTTCTTTGTTTCCTACAGACACCCCCATTTAAAGTTAGGTTTGTATCTCAGTAATTTTCTACAGTTTTCACTTAACTTTCCCAACCTGCTTAGGACTAGGTCACCTACACCTGGCTACTGTAGGATTACTTCCAACCACCAGTCTGCCTTGCAGAAGAGCATGGGTCACCGTGTTTAATAAGATTTAATAAATATGGCTTTGTTTCTCTTACCCTTGAGTCTCATTCATAGAGTAATCTGTCACCAATTACTGGGAGAACCTCGAGCTGAATACTGCCGACCGGAAATGGGAAATTATTCTTATTACGAAATTAGCTACAACTAGAAAGACCCCTTCAGGCGAATCCAAGTTGAGTACACACCCATTAGACAGCCAGTTATTTTATTCCTACTAAGTATACAGGTACTGGAAGAGTAGAACAGACGAGCCACGACCACTAGCAACACTTCTCAACCAGGGAGAGACGATACATCTGAGTTTAATCCCTACCGGAGAACCTGGGTGCTGGCGGGGGTATTTACTTAGGAGTTACGGCCTGGCCTTGGTTGGGATAGCACACCCAGTGATAGCCTTGGCAACCCACATGGCTCCAACGCTTCTGATCAGCCCGCAATAGTGGGGGATCTTCTGAAGCACCAGAGCTCGCGTTGGCAAGACTGTTGCCAGCCAACACTAATCTAGGGTTATCTGCGTCCGTGGTGCTCCTTTCGAGGTTCTCCGTAGTTAAACCCGCTCTATGCCATTTAATGTGAGGCACGGCACCAGGAGAGATGGGCAAAGAGTTGTGCGTCTTGCTGCCATACAGCTGGCTGGTCTAACCCCACTCACAGCTAGTCAACGAGATTGTGCCGCCTTACTCCAGTCACAGGCCCCACCTACGTCGACTGAAATTAACCCAGCTACTTTCCCGTCAGCACCGCTCGTATACGCACCCAACCTATCATCCAGTGGTAAGAATGTTACTGAACAAGACAGAGAACTGGCTAGGTGTCTCCAACAGTAACTTCTGGAGCAGGAAATCAGAGGACTGGAACTGCGAGTTCTGTGTTGTGTCACGTCGTGCCCTCGCTACCGCCCGAGCGGAAGACCAGCGACTGAATCCGCTACATCCTGCTACCCCTCGTCCGCAAACCGACAAGGCACCCCCTAGCACCTCCCGTCCGTCGTCGACTACGACTAGCTCCGAAACGAGTCACAATCCAAACCAATCTAAGGGACTCGTAACCCGCAAAGTCGAGATTTTCGTATCAACCTATAAGGCCACGTCCCCCACTGATATATCCAGCTGGAAATAAGCATAAGACAACCCGCACGCACAACCGACCAAAGTGCAACCACAGCCAAACGACCGTGATTCAGACTTAGCTAATCTGACATGTGTCAAGTTATTTTCTGATGCCCAGTGTGCGGCATCAGCTAATTGACTGTGCGCAGTAAGAGGCAGAACGAGGTCACCTGACTCCGAGAGTCTACCGGAATAACCCACCGGACTGCGGGGAGTCCACTAATAATCCAGTGGCGCCCAAGAAACAATAGCCATGTCGCATCCCGAGTCAATGCTGCATCAGACATTACGAATGACTCTGGATCGGACACTCAAGATCCAAAATGTAGTCACACTGAATGTCAAGGTGTAGGCACATACCGAATTGACTGCACGTATTATCTGAAGTCATTTCATCACCTCTGCCCACGTTGACCAGATAAGGTACAAGACACCGTCAGTCTCAAATACTGTTGCGAAGACTGTCGGCAACAACCCACCAACTTTTGTAGCAACGTGATTTGCCCCTGCCTGGGCATTAACCAGGTCAGATGCACTATGTGTAGCAGCCCTTCCATAACCTGTGCATAGGATGGCCCGACGGGCGCATCACTATGCCAGGTATGGCGTACCAATGTGAGAAATGGAGGAAGAAACACGTTCCCTACTCCCGACGATCGAGACCGTCCCGGATCTATATACAGCCTGGGACAGCCACCGGATGGGATGACAATATACAGATCACGGACTTCGCCTGTCGGCCGCATGAAGACCTGGTAGCGTTTACCAACGAGTGCGAGAAAGAATTCCGGGACACTCACCTCCGAGACAATGGGTAGACGGAGCCCAACTACACCTGAAAGGGGTTGCGCTAACCTGGTGGAAAAATTACGGGGACTTTCTTACGGACTGGAAGCATTTCTGCAAACGCATCACATCAGAATTCACCGGCGAGGCTAGTGCAGTTAACAATCCAGTTCTACAGCCAGCTGCAGATACCCGAAGATGAGGCTGAAATTTTCATACATCGCAAAGTACAAATGTTCCGACGCGTATTCTTGGAGGTTTCGGAAGTCATGGCCATCCATTCGATGGGAAGGATGCTTTTACCCAGTCCGAGGAATGTCCTCCTCACAGCCCGGCCAACAACTATCGACGAACTAGTTGATAGGGCACGAGAAGCTGAACAATACTTCGAGGTGCAGAATAGTATAGAGAAGCCACTACCTGTGACAACCCCGGAAGGAGCCCTGCCGGTCAAGTCACACAAGAACGTTCCTGCACCTCAGACACGCACAACCTTCGTGCCAAAGTGTTGGTTCTGTCCTGGTAGTCATTGGAATAAGGACTGTCACCGTAAGCCAGCCGGGTCAGCTGTACCACCATCCAAATCCGACCAGATGTCAGCAACCTCAGCTGCTAGGATTATAGAAATACGGACCCCCATTAGCAAGTTGGGAAACGCCGTCGCCGGGGTGTGAAGCGGGCCGCCACCATCGGACCACAGGGGGCCCAGAATCCAGGGCTTGAACGAGGATCCAAACCTGCCCATAGCACACCACATCGAAGTAGAAATAAATGGAGACCAAATCTTGGTGCTGCTTGATTCTGCTGCCACAGCAAACTTCATTAGGAGCGATGTACTCACATAAGAACAATTAGCCAGCATGCGCCCGCAAACCAAACCTGTCAGAATGGCTCAACCTAATCCAACCTTACAGGTAGACGGTCGCACCACGTTACAGGTGACTATACATCGGCTCGCAGCTCCCCCCGAATTTATAGTGTCATTCACACTGTCAGAAGCAGTTATACTCGGCTGCCCATGGCTTAGGCAACATCAGTGCATTGTTGACCATGGAAAACGCCAGGCCTACATGGGAGAGCACGAAAGGATCACGGTGAATTGGGACCACAGCCCAGAGGACATCATACCCACACCCATGGAGCCTACGAGGGTGAATCATGAACTCAATGAATCCGTGTTTAACCAATTGCAGCAGGTACTAAACAAACACGCCAATGCGTTCGGACAGCGGGGCTTGTTGCTTCACACTGAATCCAGACAACGACTAACACACCTGTTTACAATCGACCGTATTGGGTAACTGCCTGCAGACGCGACCTGATGATGGACCAGGTAAACAAAATGAAGGACCAGGGGATTGTAGAACCCTCGAATTCACCCTACAACACCCTCATGGTTCTAGTATCCAGGAAGGATGGAAATCTGCGTTTCTGTGCTAATTATAAGGGTCTAAACGAAATAACGTACCCTATTGCCCCCCCAGCCATCTACCCTATCCATACCCTGCGGGGCATTGGCAACGCCACGATCTTCAGCACCTTGGATATGGAATCCTAATACTGGCAAATTACTGTATACTCCGATAGCCACAAATATACGGCATTTACCACATCAGAGAACGAAACCCTACAATTCCGAGTGATGCTGTTCGGGTTAAAGAATGCCCCAGCCACCTTCCAACGCCTAATGTCCGCAGATGTATTGACCGGGTATATCGGAGAGTTTTGCTTTACATACCTCAACGATGTAATTGTATACTAAAACAGCTGGGAGGAGCATCTGCAGCGGGTACTGGAATGCTTGAAACAACACAAGATGACTTGCAAACTCTCCAAGAGTTATTTCGGCAAGTCCTCCATTAATTACCCGGGACATGTTGATTAACCCAAGGGAAACTGCCCACAGCAAAATTCCATACAAGTCATTGAAGACTTAGACGAACCGGCAAATAAACGACAGCCACGACGGTATCTGGGTCTGTGCAACTGGCTACACGACTTTGTGCCGAACATTGCGCAACTCTGGTACCATTACATCCACTACTGGAAAAAGACACACATTGGCAATGAGGACCCGAGCAACAGCAAGCCTTCCATGACCTGAAAACAAGCTTTGACATCATACAGCAGCTACACCGACCCCAAGGAGATCAACCATTGATCCTACAAACCGAAACGTGTCAGAATGGATTGGGAGCCGTCCTCTACCAGCTGGGCAGCAATAACTAACCCCGTGTGATAACCTATGCCTCCACCCGCCTCAACGAAATGGAGTAACCTTATCACATAAACGAACAGGAAAGTCTAGCAGTCATCTGGGCAGTGCAAAAGTAAAGATACTATCTAGAAAGCCAGCACTTCATCTTGCAAACGGACTCAAAAGCACTCCAATGGCTACATGAGTCATGGAACAGCAAAGCCAAGTTCGGTTGGTGGGATAGGATTCTCACCAAATTCGACTTTGAGGTACAGCACTGGCCAGGCAAAACGAACGACCTGCCCGATGCCCTGTCCCACTTTCCTACACTGGAGAAGAAAGACGAGGAAGAGGAAGGGGAAAAGATGTCCCCCCGCCCTCAAGTAGAACAAAGCCTTAATGAGCAGATCCGTCTCCTCCAGTTACAAATTGCCTGACATCAGATCTCGATAAGCCAACAGGAGGACCCCGAGGTACAATGGATTCTGCAAGAGTATTCACAGCGCTTCGAAGCCCGGCACGATGTAGTGTGGATACAAAGTGGTCAGCCTAACGCTCGGTGGAAAATCTAGGTACCGCAGCAAATACAAGCAGACATTTGCCGCCACCACAACGACCACCCCCAGGTCTGACATTCGGGGACCCGAGAAACCCTGCTAGACATCGGGATTCCCTATAGTTGGGATGGAATGAGCCGCAATGCCCGACAGTACGTCAGCAACTGCATGACGTGTTGCTGCGGCAAGACCTACCCCGTCCCTCCTCCCACCGCACGACCAAGGCGACCCAAGACAGCGTGGACACATATAGCCGCCGATCTAATGGGATCATACCCAAGAAGCACCAAGGGAAACCGCTATGACCTAGTTATCACCGATCAGTTCTCCAGATGGGAGGAAGCCTTTCCTCTGCCCAGCCAGGAAACAACCCCCATAGTGCGCAAAATGGAAGCCAAGATTTTTGCACATTGGGGATACCCGAAGGCAATCCTGACTGACAACGGCACTCAGTTCATGAGTCGCCAATGGCAGTCAGCATACCAGGGATGGGGAGTCGAAACATGGACGACACCACCCTACCACCCCAGGCCAAAACCACTGAACAGAGGAATAAAGAGATCAAGAAATGCCTCCATATCAGTGTGGGAAATGACCACCCACACTTGGACAAACATATTCCCACTATCTTATTTGCCCTACGTTGAACTAACGAAGCGGTGGACACCAGTCCAAGTACACTCCTCCTGGGACAGACCCTAAGCTGACCAGGTGACTGGCAGTGGGACAGTGAACCCACCACCATGCTTCAGCCTGAGAATGTCCGACTAGCCACATTGGCTCACACTACCGCTGCCCAAAAAGCCCAGGATGAGTATATCCGTAAAAAGTACCCACAACCCAAGACGGGGGAATGTGCGTTCAGCCTCAGGGAAACTGTTACTCAGAACACATCCCCTCACTGTAAAATGGGACGGGCCTTACCGGATTGTAGGAATGAGGGACAATGTATACTCGGTCGAAGACGCTAGGGGGAGAATGCGGAAAGCCACAAGAGGACAAATACGTCCCTATCCGGGGGACATGCCACGAGCTGAGCACGCTGACGAGGTAGGCGAAACATCAGGGGACTCCGACAGTGAGGATGAACCACAACCCTGAAGGGCTGCTCCAGAACTCGAACCAGAGCTCATGAGGCCACTCGAAGTGAGACCTGTCCACATTGAACAAGCATCTAGCTACGTGCCACCATCGAAGCCGGACGGGGAAGTATGCCACGGAGCAGATAGCAGAAGATCACTGCCCTCCACGCCATGTAGCTACGCGGATAAAGTCACAGCATGACGCGACAGAACGATCCCGAGCTGCTCCGAAGTGTCATGGCGTAGCCCACGAGACCGCCAGACACCACACTGGTCTAGTCGCATCAGCGAAAGGTCAGAAACACCATCGGTGAGGAGGATAGAACCACCCTGGATGTCTGACCCCGCACCTGGTATAACTCTCCAGCCCGAGATCAAGGCCACTCCACCATCTACGAAGGCGATCTCGAGCCCTGACGGGGACATCCCTATCGACACCACTAGATCACTGGACAACACACTTATCAAGAGCTCGCAAGCCATCGGGGCCATTGAGGACGAAATACCATATCTGACTCCTGCTCAATCGGCCACCGATATAGAAGGCACCGAGACTGTCGATGCTTCCGACAACCCGACACATGGTGCCACTCTCGCAGTTGAGATCAAGATCGCTCTCTCTCATGCTGCCTCACCCAAGGACTTGGACGTCGAGGCATCCAACTACCCGGCCCCATGGCGAGATACACTACCCACAGTCGAGCCTAAGCATAGTGATCTGCAGCTTCCTGGTGCTACCACTACAGGCGCCAAGACCGTCGACGCCTTCCACTACCCCTCTCAGCTGGAGCAATGCCCGCAGTGGAGGTCGAGATCCCTCTCCCTCCCACTGCCTCATCGCGGGACCTGGATGTAGAGAACATTGATGCCTTCAAATACCCGGCTCCACGACAGGATGCTCACGTCAGCAAGGTGGAGCGCGGTCTCCCACCGCAACTCCCTTGCGCTACAACAGCAGAGAAACGTCCTACCCTACGGGAACCTGTGCAGTCGGGGTGGAGGACCTGGGATCACTCCCCAGCACTGCCAATACGTCCCTAGTAGCTGTGCCCCCACCATCTGTTCCGGTTGAAGCAGACGTCACGTGCCAAGCCTCAAAGCCTGATGACACCAAGGCCGACTCTACGCCTGGTCGGTAACGAGGATCACAGTGGCGACTCACGTCAAGGTACACGTAGCCGTACCTGCTACATGCCGAGCTACGCCCAAGAGGAAGGCCAGCTAAACCAGCACCCACGGAAACCAAGTAAGCGAAAGTACGATGAAAAACAGTGTACACACGTAGTCGTAAACTACTACGTAACACAAAACAGGACTCGTTACAGACCTGCAAAGTGTAATTTAAACTAGCCGTCAGTCAAAGACAGTGAAACCGAGGAACATTCACAAATTAGGCTAGATTTAAATTAAGCGTGTATCAGCGTAAGTACCTACCAAGCTGTCAGTAAGCAGGGAAAGCTAAGGAGCCAGCGAGGGAGAATAGTTATTCAACACTCGACTAGGTGTGCACAGAACTAGTGAAAACAGTAGTCATTACGCGGTCAGTGATAGAAACAGAACAGTATTAAATATACTTTTTTCTCCTCACCAGTGATAAAGGCTCCGAATAATTAGTCCCAAACAACCCACGTAATTACGTACAATTACTTACAAATAATGCTGTTTTTGAAAACATGCACTCAGAGGACAGCCAGGACACCACAAATGGGTCTGTTACTGAAAAAACACATACACCAAAATTCACATCGCTCACCCCAGTGCTGGTAATTTCTACAATTGTATCACGTATAGACACTCGCCACAGTGCGCATCATAGGCGAAGACAGAACTTCCATAGTTAACATGATAGATTTAGCCATCATTCACATGACTCTTACCTAATTTTAGATTTTTATAGTAATTAATGCGTAGGTACATCACTAAATGATTTTATACGTTTTCAAGGGTTATATGTGAAGCTGGAACTGCAAGAAGAATGCCCTCTTGCAGGGCAACTGCGAGAAAGAATGCCATTTCGCAGGGCTGTGTGTTTTCATAATACAGTGAAACCATGTTAAGAAGATTCCTACTTAAAAAGTTGAATAATTTTTCATGGTGACTATACCCACATTTGTAATATGACCATTTTAAGAAGTTTTCCTGGTTAATAAGCATTATTATCGCAGTCCCTTCAGAAACATCTCCACAGAGTTTTGCGATATGTTTATATGTTTTCTTCTAACTTTCCTAGTGTACTTACCCTGAACATTCTATGAACTTATGTAACGAACTGGTAAGATAGATGGACTACCGATAGGTACAGGAGGAAGTAGCAGTTTTGCAAGACTGTCTTTATGCTATACTTAAAAATTTCTTATTCCTTGCTAGTGTTTATGTATGTTTGCAATACCTGTGCACTACCAAAGAATCTAACCTGAACTCTCAGCCACAGAGCTCCAAGTATTCACTATAGTGATACCCGGTGCCAGGTATATTAAATTCAATTTATCAAAGTGTTTTTATGTATGTATTTAACATGACCTCTGTGCACAAATTGCAGCGATTTCATGCATGTTATTGAAGTGTACTCGCATTGTGTCATCTAGCCCACTAACCCAGGTGCTGGATCGCCTGAGGTTTGCGAACTTTTAACCGTCACATGTAACTGTTCAGCTTGCTGTAAGATCCACAGGTTGCGCCCGTAAGATTTTCCTGTCCTTTCATAACTCTACAGCAAGCTCCGGGATAGTTAAGGATGTTTTCCCCACCTTCCGCGAGTAAGGCGTGATCATACTTTCATATTATCACTCCTTTTTAGCATGTTGTTTTTGTTTTTTTTCTCTTTCAGGTTTTATATGTATAATGCTTTTGTAAATAACCACAACGATATGTTGATTTTTGTGGCGACATGCAATAAATGCAGTTGGTTGTTGGGACATCGTATCACTCATGACACTAATCCTCATCACAGGGGGGAACACCCATTAGCACCGTACATCGTTCCGCTTCGCCAGGACAAGGAGAAGAGAGAGACAGCACTACCGGCCGGCGTGCCACGCGCCCGGCGTTTTCCAACCGCCCCAAAGCATAGAGTGAACGCAGATACAGCAGTCAAGCAGCCCGACACTAAGGGTCCCGCCTATCTTACTTCAAAATTTTTTTCTTCTATATTGCTACTCACTTCAAGATGAGGGAGCCTACGCCTTTCTCCGCCGAACCTTCACGATGAGTCTTCATTGCAACAAAGAAAGAAGGGGAGGGAGGAGGAGAGATTGACGCATGCCGCTTATACCAATTAACTACAAACAATTATGTCTCACCTCACTGCAACCCTAGTGTACTACTTCTACACACGTGAGACTCAAACTATGCGCCATTTCATACACAGAAGTAACTGTCTGCCACAATCCTGGAGGGCGGCTGGACATGTGGATACGAGGGGTTGCGAAAGACAGCGGCACGTACCCACCCCCCCCCGGCTGAGCGCCTACAAGCCATCAGCTGCCTCGAGCCATGCACGAGCGCCACTGAGGATATTCGAAGGCCGAGAGATGACCAGAGGGTGCTACCCCCACTCCGGCCTCACACCTAAGGCAAATACGGTAGGACAATATGGGAAAATAGCCAAAAAAAAGTGATACACACATACCAGTGCTCCTAATGGTTTGTGTTGCTCGTACTATGATAAGCTGTGCATTGAATGGGTAGTTTGAGTATTTAGGAAGCATTTTAATTAAAATATTCTCGCTTATATGCCAATCACACAATACCTTAATTTACTTATATACTGTTTTGTCATTTCGTAGGTGCAAGCAATGGGTGCAGAAATGTAAGAGAGCAGACTTGGACGTAATAAAGAAAAAAGGGCCTGGCTGTTTATACACGCAAACAGTGTGTTCCAACTATTTGAGAAATGAGGATTTTCACAACCCAAATTTGCATTCACCGGGACAACAACATAGTCACTTAAGTGTTACTGCAGCTATTTCTAATCTTGTACACTGAAGGGTCGTGCGAAGTTTGATAGCCCTTAACGAAAAAGATGCAGGTTTGTTTATACTGGAACAACACCTTCGAAAAATAAAAGCAAACAATGTTTACATATTCAGTATTAGTGTATTACACTGTCTGGAGCCTTTTGTTTAAGTGCGTGTATAGTTAAGCAAGTTGAGATAATGATTTAATAGATTAATTGCTTTAAAATTATTGTTTTCATATTTAGAACTATATCAGTGATTGCTCATACAATGTTTACATATTGGTTTATTAAACTGGCTGGAGCCTGGGGCCAAATTTATAAAAATTATTGTCGAGGAACGTATGATGTGTATCTACTAAGCAGTACTGTACCTTGCTGACCATTGTATAAGTTTATCGTCCAAAAAAATGTGTGGTGTGCCAAATCAGTGTTAACATTGATAATTTATATTGCATTTTCATACTTTTGAATATTATTGTTTACATTTGGGAAACTATGCATTTGAATATTAATTTGTACATTATTTGGGTTACGTTTGCATCAACTACCAAATATTTTCGAAGAATTATTAAATAAACAACTGAATGAGAAGTGTAATAGTTTACTTTCTAGGTAGTCGCTTACTCTTTACACTACCAAAGGTCTGCATATCCTTATTGTTTTACTGTGCAAATATTTTAATTTCTCTACATACTTGTTTGCAAGTAATTTTCATTTGAATGAGTGAAGAGATGCAGAGTATAACTTTTGGTGGCGAGAATAATTCTTCTCCAGCCAGTGTATCAAAGTTAATTCTGTGTGCTAAACAACATGTACTGACACCACACGCCAGACCCCACTATAATTGCAGTAGTGAAGATGTCATCAGGTTGTCTATAGTTAGTAAGTCAGTTTATATATTGCAGAGTGTGAACCAGCTGTCGAGTGAGGGTTACCGCCAAAACCAATCAAAAGTAGTAGCAACATTCCCCCCACCTCATCATTTTACTCAACTGTGTACAAAACTTTCAAACAATAATATTTCACTCCTGAAAGTCATTGTTGCAGTGGGCCTATTTATTATAAACTTATTTATAAACTATTATTTATTATAACTTTGTGCATATACCTATGGTATTAACATAAATGAGGTGTTTTTGAATGAATGTTTTTGCCACATTCTGCAATGCAGGTAAGGGAATGATGGTGATATGCATAATTTCTTTTGACCTGTTAGCGAATTTTCACAGTTTTGTTTGTGGTGATCGCAGTATTGGAGAAAGTACTTGCAAATTGCATTACAATAACACGTGTCCTTAAATTTGAACAGAAAGTATGTTAAAATCATTACCAATATAAGTAATTTCAGTTTAGCTGCTTTTGAATTCTGCAACATATTTTTCAGTCTTCTCGTCATGAAGCATATGAAAATCCGTGGTAAAATTTATTGTAAAAAGCATGTATTCAGGTTGGTTATTAGAAGTGACTTGTTCATGATGGAAATAAGCTTTGTTTTTGAAAGTGAATTACGAAATTAAATGTGCTTAATGCATGCAAAACTTGAAAGGTGTAGTAATGAATGGCTTGAGTACATATGTTAGTATGTACTATCAAATATTTAGACAAATTGCATTTTCATCCTAGCGCCAGCTGTACTGCATAAATTTCATTAGTAAATTGTGGGAAATGATTGATTAAAATGTTTAAAGACTGTCATTTAGTTATGTTCTGAAATACTCTCCTTAATACAGTAGACCTTATTTATAATTTGCGTAGTATTTTAAATTATTTATCTCATCTATAATCTCTCAAATGTCACTTAAGTGGCATGATATTAGAGGCAATGTCACATTTTCATATTTGGTATAGGAGTACCATTTTATTGCTGAAAGCTGTAAGCATTTTGCAGTCAATGCATGGATTATCTACACTAGTCAAGAAAATGGATGTCTTAAGTAGAAAGCTGTGTTCCAATGCATGCATGTATATGTACTATATGAACACACCATGTGTGGTGTTTGAATTAGTCGAGTAAAATACTGACGTATTTGATATTTTACCATTGAACCAAACTTATTGAAATTCTACATTACCAAAACACAACCACTTCTGAACACTTGAATTAATAGCATCTGAATTGAACGCTACTACATATTAACCCTTTCAAACCAACTTTAAGTTATCGTTTCAGGTGTTACAAACAAGAAATTCTATGATGCGTGCTGTACTTAAGTCGACACAACACTTATTTCGTTATCACAACCAACGAGCTGTAGGCTATATATTTGGCTACAGTTATATGAACCAATAATGACATGAACCAATTATAAAGTATGTGAATAATTTACCCACAGGTAAGATCATTGGTCATTGAGCTTCGCAGTGTGCAGTACTGACAAAAAATTACTTAGACATGCGTAACGCACACAATTGTGTACACTGAGTCTGAATGGGTTAAAATACTGTTGTACTAAATGGTAACTTTGAACACAGTCTATCTGTGGTATGCTTGGTTGTTTTAGTTTATTTCTACATAAATACATAGAAATAAAACATTTAAAAGGCATGAGGTGAGCAGTTTACCATTATTTATAAAAACTTGTTAAATGATGAAGTGGTCATTTAGCATATCAAACCAGCATTAGGAAATGAACGGAGGGAGGAGGTGATACCCTTGCTCTTTCTGTACTTGACTGTTCCTTCAGTACAATTACAAATTAGACTAAGCCCAATTCAATAAAATATTCCAATCCCGAGTGGCTCTGTACCACAAAGATCCTTTATGTTTTGTTGATGAATAGGCACTAAATATTGCAGAACTACAGAATAATACTTAGTTTATAATTTTTGGTTACAGCCCCCAAAATTTCATAACTAGTTCAATCGGATTATGAGGAAGTGACTGAGGTTTCAAATGTTTATTACTTATGGTTGAAGCATGACTGCCAGTGGGTTAACCATAGTTACCTGTGTTTCACTTGAGGCAGTGTAGTTGTGGCATAACTGCACGAAAAAAACTGACGTGTAAAGGTGGACTCTCAACCATCCGTCGCACCTGTTGGACAGTCACAGGATCTTTGACGAATTGCGGGGTCACCTTTTCCTATCCATCAAATATATATCAAACTTAACTTTTGACGGACCGACTGATAGGCCACTGCCTACTGACGACATTCTGTAGACTAAAATACGGACTTCGAAATAAAATTCAAGGTGCCAGATATGTGTTTATTGATCTTGGAGGTAAATTCAGGAATTTAAAACGTAAACAATAATTCAGTATACGTTTTAATCACGTAAAAAAATTATTTCCCCAAAATGTTTCTCTCTTGAAAATGTATTTACAAGCAAAATATACCTTCTACAAAAGAAGAAAGCAGAACAAAAACCATATCTGTTAGGAATATAAATTTGTGAAGAATTAATTTTGTTGCTAATTTAATGATAATAACTTCAAATAGCAGTAATTAATATTTCGGCAACTTATGTTGCGAGGTTAATCTTAATATCTATAATATATTACTGCTTATAGAGCTAATAAAATCCACAATGTAAAATAAGTAACTGTAGTAAAGCTATTTTAAATTATTCTTGCATTAATAAACCACAGATAAGTTGTGGAGATTTTGCTGTCCAAAAAAGTGTTTGGTTATGTTCCTTCCCGATTTTTCTCCCAGCAATTTAAGTTTGGTGACAGCTCCATTCTCGGGACAAATGAAATTCTGTTTAGCATTCCATTATCTTACTTATATTTGATTAACATTTGTCCTTTGCAACTTGCAATATCTAAGTGTCTGCCCAGTAACATGATTCTGTTACAACTGATTGTCCTTGTTTCAAGTGATAATATTTATGCCTTAAGTACCTTTTTAAATACGGCATAGTAATATGAATAAGCAACTATTATATTACATTCGGCAAAACAACACGTTTTAATACTACGAGACAACTGCACTTAAATTACGCATGCCGAGCCATGTAAATTTGAATTTCTTGGGTATTCGTCAACACAAGTCGCTAGGAGCGCTGTTGTAGCAAGTCTTGCATGTTGACAATGTTAAAAGTCTCAGTTTCCCATATTGTCCTTCTACCACATTTGCCTGAGGGATGTCACACGCTCTCCCCCGTGGCCGCCACGACACACGCTGCGGTCCTCGCCAGTTGTGCTTGCAGTCTTCTCTGAGCACCTGGGTGCTGGAGTCTAGACTACTATGGGACCTTCAACAGCCCTTCCAGAGGCTGTCGCCAACGACCTAACAGTCTTCAGCAGCCACCAGAGGCTGCCATCATTAATGTCGCCGTAAGAGCTCTGCAGCCCCACTATCGGATGCTCAAGCGACGCTAATAGCTACCAGAAGCTATCTGTAGCAACAATACATACCACATGTAATCTTTCTTTGTTTCCTACAGACACCCCCATTTAAAGTTAGGTTTGTATCTAAGTAATTTTCTACAGTTTTCATTTAACTTCCCCAACCTGCTTAGAACTAGGTCATCTACACCTGGCTACCGTAGGATTATTTCCAACCACCGGTCTGCCTTGCAGGAGAGCACGCGTCACCGTGTTTAATAAGACTTAATAAACATGGCTTTGTTTCTCTTACCCTTGATTCTCATTCATAGAGTAATCTGTCACCAATTGCTGGGAGAACCTCGAGCTGAGTATCGCCGAATAAATAATGGGAAATATTCTTATTATGAAATTAGCAACAACTAGAGACTCCCCCTCAGGCGGATCCATGTTGAGTTCACACCCATTAGACGGCCAGCCATTTTATTCCTACTAAGTATACAGGTACTGGAAGAGTAGAATAGACGAGCCACGACCATTAGCAACACTTCTTAACCAGGGAGAGACGATATATCTGAGTTTAATCCCTACCGGAGAACCTGGGTGCTGGCGGGGGTATTTACTTAGGAGTTACGGCCTGGCCTTGGTTGGGATAGCATACCCAGTGATAGCCTTGGCAACTCACACGGCTCCAACGCTTCTGATCAGCCCGCAATAGTGGGGGGATCTTCTGAAGCACCAGAGCTCGCGTTGACAAGACTGTTGCCAGCCAACACTAATCTAGGGTTATCCGCGTCCATGGTGCTCCTTTCGAGGTTCTCCGTAGTTAAACCTGCTCTATGCAATTTACGGTGAGGCGGCACCAGGAGAGAGGAGCAAAATGTGCAAGTAACAAAATAAACTTGTAAATATAGCAGTCATTACACTGTAAATAATTTCCACCTGTGCAAACAGATGTTTTAAACTTCACAGAAAATAAGGTTCCGTGAAATAAGTGGCCGACAGCACACATAGAAACATAGTATTACTTAGAGACGCTCTAACAGTGCCAGTAACTACTACAAAAGTATCACGTATAGATGCTCATCAAATGCCAGTGATAATTGAAGACAGACACTTCATCAAAATGCATGTTAGAATTAGCCTAAGAATAAGAATGACTCCTGTAAAAGAATTAGATAATTTAGATTTTTGTATAATGATTTGATGTGTACACCAATAAATATAACCATGAGTTTTAACCCTTTTATCACTCATAACAAAGAGCAAAGAGTTACGAATTTGGACCTTATGTGCAATGGTCTAAACCTGGCCTAACGAACAAACTCATCCAGCGATTGTTGTTCCTTCTTATGAATATCGATGAGTCCCAAACCTATCAAAATTATGTTTCTAATGATGTTTACGCCACCATAACATGCAATTTTACAGTTTGGGCAAACTTGAAATTGGTGTTCGTGAGTTTTGTTTTTCTTACATCTTTTTTGGAATCTTCGACAATTTTGTGCTTGGGCGGTACGCAAATATTGTGGAAGCAGACGAAACATGACAGTGTCATCAGGTATTTGTCAGTTTCAAACACTTTACATCTTTTGTTTTGTTTGAATGCTGCGAGCAATTCCGAGCATGCCAGTCTTTTGTTTTCGCTCGCAAACCTAGTTTTGGAAACCGAGGGATCGCCGAAAAACACAGCAGTTTTCTTTTCTTTGTTCGTACCAACAATCTTGGAAGCTAATTTGTTCATTGCTCGCCTATGACAAATTTTCGAGTCCCAAGCCAAGCGGACGTAAGAATGTCTACAGTAATAATCTTGCATTTCTTTGAATTATTTCAAGTGATATTCCACGTAATATTTTGCAGAGAGTTCATTGCTAGAACATTCGTGCTCCGCCATGGGATTATCACACCGGTACTCGAACAATTTCGCTTCTAAATTTGAACACCCGCCCCCCCCCCCCCCTTTTTTCTTCGCTTCTGTCTTTCTTTGCACCTAATTTTTTAAGGCAAATTTTTTAAATACTATATTCGTTATATCAGGATTTCTATAAAATAAAATGATTTTTTTATTTAAAAAAATTATTTATTTATAATTAGAAACATATCAATTATTGATAATCGCTGCTTTTAAAATTTTCTAATTTCTTTTTGCAGGGCTTTTAATTCATGCAGCACTCTGCATATGTTGCATGTGCAAGGTGGCGGCGGTAATGTCGTCTGCGGAGATGGTGGTGATGATGTCGGCGGCGATGATGATGACGTCGACATTGGCAATGGTGATGTTATATAAATTATTTCTGATGCTACCGTCTCGCTGGCATCAATGTCATTTAAATAGGCATTCAGTTCTAAATCATCATCACTACTATCCCACTAATTCATTGCTGCAAAAAAAATGAAGTTCATACGGACTTTGAAGGCTATCTATCACCTTTGCTAGTAGTCACATAGTCTATTCTAGGTATGTTTATAAAATCTAACAGTTCTAGCTGCTCGTTGGATTACCATGAATTCCATCTGCTAAACAAACAAGCTTATGTAGCGTTGTTTTTGTGGACTTGTGATTTTTTTTCATTTGAGAAAAGTTTTGTGGAAACTTATTTCTTTTCTATTGAGTCTGTAACATCTATTTTCAAATTGTAAAATTCTAAAAGACATCATAGCACATATTGCCGCAAGCAGTATTAGCCGGGGCTGGCAATCGACGCTCCAGCACCTGTGATGGTGTGATCACGATGAGCCAATACGGTTGTTATTAAAACAATCCCTCACCGAGGTTGGAACTATGGCGGCTTGCGGCCATCTTGCTCCCGAGGGAAAGACGAGATGCCAGCAAAGAGGACCACCAGGCCGTGGTCCCCACTTCGACGCCCAGCACTGCCACTGTCGAGGAGGTCTCGCTCGATGACGCCGACATGACAGCAAAGGGTATTTACACTCCCAGTAGGGTGCCAGAGGTTGTGCTGAGTTAGGGTCCTCGTCCTAAATATTAAAAATCACGAGCACATCTAGCATATTTCGTTGTTACAGGTCGGCTGGACCAATCAATGTAGCTTGCTATTAACAGAGTTGAGTAATTGATTTAATGTAAAGTAAAAAAGAGTGCATATTGTATGATATTTAATGTATAGCTGTGAGTGAATAAAAGATAGTATTTTATACGAGAGTGCTCTATCATCTAGTTACCGACATCCACCTTTCTTGCTTGGCCTGATTCATCCTCAGGACAGGCCACAGCAAATGGTGGAGGCAGACGAAGCTTCCGACCTCCCCTTTTAGTGCACTCACAGCGTGAAGTAAAGTAATTGGTAGAAGCTAGCACTGTTAACATTACCACGTGACTAGTCCCTTATAATAATTAGAAATTGCGGACCGACTTCCACCAGCCCATGGGGTTGCATTCCCTGACAAAATCGTGTCTGCATAAAATATACAGTATACTGTCACGAATTAGCAAGCATTGAGGCAAAAGGATTTTACTTTAATTTCAATTCACATCCTTGAGACTACCAATAAATATAATATTCAGAACCGCCTCAGTATACCCACCACCCAGGGCTTTACCCCCTGTTCGAAAGCTCTAAAGCCAACGGCCTACAATAACCTAGAGAGACTCATAGTAAACAGTACAGTAGTGTGAACTTGTACTCCAATTGAAAGCCACGATGTGTTGTGTGTGACTCAGCAAATTCCTGCTGCGTAAGTGCCCACGGCCGGTAACAGCACAATTGCAGTTTCGTCAGCATGCCAAGGCACCCATAGTAGTATAGCAAGAGTGTGTGTGTGCTTACGCTTGTAAACCTTAATGCATGAAACATCTCTGCCACTTTTCGAACCAAATTGAATATTGCTAAAACAAATTCCACAAGTGTGTTGCTGCAGAGTGGAATTGATATTTTAAAGCTAGCATATGAGTGTGCATGTAACATATTAAGGCCTCGCATTACACTACACTACCCTAACATGCAGCCATTAGTAAATAAAGCAAATCAACTTCCAAGAAATCAACTAAATTAATAAAATCAGTAACACTTGCACAAGTGAAGCCCGAGCACATATTAGAAACACAACAAAACAAATTAACTTTACAACTTACAACACTACCGGAAAATTTACACACAGTATCTACATAACAAGTGTCGGCACTTGATTATTTGTTGTCAGACACAAGTGAATACACATTATACCAAACCAGTATGAGCGGGTATCTGTGACCCCGCCCACTACAATCACTACAAATAACACAGCTGCTTGTAATTTCAATCCCGCCCACCGAACACGTTTACACTAATAAAAACTCAGAACAACATTATGAAAATGCCGACAATGAAACGGCACACACCCCTCCGCCACCCAACACTAACATCTCCAGATATGTTTAGCAGGTTCTATGCCATTTCAGTCCGCAAAGTTATAAATTGGCTTTTAGTGTGGATGGAATTGGACTCTACGAGTACGTCCGTATGCTGATGGGCATTGCCACTAGTCATAACTATTTATAGAATTTCATTGATATTATGCTAGGTCTTCTCTGATGGAGCACGGCACTGGATTATATAGACACTATCTTTACTATTGGTAACACTTTCGAGGAACACATCAACAACATCTGTAAGGTTGTGGAGCAATTCAGGAAAATTAACGTCAAAATAAATAGTAAGAAATGTGGTATCTAAACAGATCCGGAAAAAATTCAGACAATTCAAAAAATGGCACCGTCCAAAAATGTAAAGAAACCAGAACATTTCTCGGACTTATGTCCTATTTAAGACGCTATATACTCAATTATGCCCAAATAACAGAATCCCTAACTGAGCTTACAAAGGCAACAACACCTTACAAATGGGGCGATAAGAAAGAAACAGCTTTTCAACTAAAAACGGCACTGAGTAATCTGCCCATCCAAGTAAAATTTGAAGAAAATAAGCAGACAATATTAGCATGTGATGTGTCGCAAACCGCAATTGGGGCCGTGTCACTACAGGAAAATCCAATGACCAAGGAACGCTATATCATAGTCTTCACTTCAAAGAAGCTATCTCTGAACGAACGGAAATTGTTAGCTACGGAGAGGGAACTACACACGATAAAGTACTTCATTATTTATTTCAAACAATTTCTTTACGGCTGAAAGTTCGTCATAGAGACAGACCATGCCAGCCTCAGATATTTGAAGTCTATGGCCGAACATAACATACGTACTCAGAAATTGGCCATTGTGTTAACTGAATACGATTTCGAGGCCAAAATTGTAAAGGGCAAATTAAATACCCTCGCAGATGCCCTCAGTCATATACCCATGGTAGGGACAGCTGACACAATAACTGTTACTGTAAACTTAACACAATACAAAGTCAAATGCCAGTTTACACACTATACATCATTCTACGCAGCTTTGGCTGAAACGCTCTTCCAAGACACGCAGAAGAATGCAGAAATAAAAATATCAATTGCAAAATACACTACTAGCAACTGGCCCAATATCAAACCAGTAATTAAAACAGACTTTCACAACACAGATAAACCCAGTGCACCGTCTACCGGTTTGAAAATTTTTTTGCTTCGCTAATCCTACCGAGAACTTCCAGATGCCTTTCTCCACCAACTTTTCACGATGAGCCTTCATCACAACGGAGAGAGGGGGTGGAGGGTGAATTGATGTGTGCCGCTTATACCACTATTAAATACGATTATGAATCATCGCTAATCACATCAAGTATTCCTACTTCAACCCACGTGAGAGTCAATACCGCAAACCAATACATGGACGTTGTGGGCCGCCACAATCCTAGACGGCGCCCGAACATGTGTCTGTCAAGGTTGTGTAACATGCCTCTTCCTCACTCCCTCTGCACTGAGTGCCAAACAAGCTTTCAGCCACCTCGGAGCACGACAGAGAGCCGCAGATCATTCCCAAATCAAAGTGATGACTAGAGGATTCTCTTCTCCCACACCAGTATCACAGCAGAGGGACGACACGCGCCCCTTCTTGTGGCCCACCGTCATACCCAGTCTTCTGACTGTATAACTCCGTGCGCGGCCGGGCTCGCGAGTTTTATTCTTCCAGTCTTCGAGCTTGCTCCATCATGTGCTGAGGCCTTCTACGACTGAAAACTCTTCAGCAGTTACCAGAGGCTGCCACCACCAGTGACTTCAACAGCATGCAGCAGCCACCAGAGGCTGCCGTCATTGACGTCTACCATCATCAACAGCCACCAGCGGCTGTTACCATTACCGTCACCAGAGGCTTCTGCAGCCACAGCTCCCAGAGGCTCTGTTGAAGTCAACCACCACTGGTTACTAGAAGCTCTTCTATTGGTAACACAAGACATTAAACATAACCTGCTACTACAGTAGTGGTCTTCGACTTCAGCTACCTCATATAGGCAACCCGTTTACTAGAGGCTCGTTTGTTTTTATAATTTACCAGTCTTTTACACAAAGTTCCCGACTAGCCTAGAACCAGGTCATCTACAACTGGATTACGTAGGTTTACTTCCAGGAACCCGACTACTTGGTAGGAGTTAGCACGAGTCACATGTGTTTATTGTGACTTCAATAAACACATCTTTGTTCTTCTAAGCTGCGAGTCTTATTCCAGAGATATCTTAAGTATGCCTGCTAGGAAGGTACGAGTTGTGCACTATTGACAGAATCGGGAATTTTATGACGAATTAGCTATGACAGGAGGCTCCAGTCTTGTAATACACCCATTAGAAGGCCGCCTGTTGCATCCTCACCTGTGCACCTAGGTGCTGGAAGGATAAAACAGAGGAGCCACAACCACTAGGAATACTTCCAACCTTGGAGAGACAGTATATCTGAGTTGTATCCCTACCGGAGCACCTAGGTGCTGGCAGGGTGATACAGCCTGGCCTTGGTTGGGAACTCTCACCCAGTAGAAGCAGTGGTGGCTTACACGACTACGTCTTTGGTTCACCCACTAAGGTGGGAAACCTTCTGAGGCACCGGGCGCGTGCTACCAGTCTATACTAGGCATACACTAATCTAGGTTTTTCTCTCGCCTCTAGTGCTTAATCTGTTCCCTTCACCAGCGGTTACCACTCTATGCCATTTAAGGTAAGGCACGGCTCGAGAAGGGAGGAGTAAAGGATTGCCCACCTCACTACCAAGCAACGGGTTGTAGTAGCTCAATCCACAGCACAACGTGACTGCACCACCTTAATTAGGCAACAGGAGAAACCGTCCTCTCCCGTGTGCAACTACCTTTTATTCACGTCACCACTAACCCATATGCACCCAGCCTATCACCCCGTCTCTAGTGGTTAGGTACATGGGACTGAGCGACACCTAGGAATCGCCAACCCCAGGTTTTGGAGTATGGAGGTGGCCAGCTGAAACATACAGTACCGTGTTAGCCAACACGGTGCCCTCAACTCCACTGCACCTAACTGCACCAGCACATCCAGCCAGCAGACGATCACTACCCTCCAGTCGTCCGAAGATTCTCTTGGTAAGCCAGGTACCTCCAACACCTCCCACCAAACTACTACCGCTGCGATTCAACCTTCCATAACTATGAAGGCGATTGACCGACCCAGACTTGCCAACCCATCAATCAAAAACTTTATCCCGACACATAGGGTGACGTGTCCAACATTTCTAGTAGGAAACGGCCACTTGAGTAAAATCACCAATTGAACGCATACGCTGACCATTTCTATTAACCCGGGCATGCATCAAAACAAACACAACATTAATGTTTTACTGTAACATTCAATGCGACTGTCGCCTAGTTATACCCTCTACATCATCCATTTCCACCGCTATGGAGCTGCATTCTGTTGGGACTGAAAATGTGAATTGACAAACACTGAAAATCGACTGTAGCTATGAAGGGGTAACATACAGTGCAATTTCATGAATGATAGAAAAATTGTGATATTTTCATAAATTTTCTTTAGTAAACCTTCAGTTGGATGGTTTGAGGTAACAGACAATAACATAGAATTTTTACTTTGGATTGTGAATTTCAAATGATGATGTACATTTATACCCTCAATCTTTGTTTCATGCATGTGTGGTCATGAGTTTCTTTTTTCATAAGAGATAGATGCTGGCAGAGAAAAAAATCTCAAAATATAAAACTGTCCTCATTCTATTTTCTGTTTTAATTTGATTCCCAGCTACATAGTTCTTTTCGAATAGAATTTTATAATTTTTTTTAAATTCACAGAGTTGTTGAAATCAATCATTTGAACCGGTGCCTGTTTGCTTGACTATAAATATGTACCATTGACAATTACCTACTTTTGCAAGGATATGTTAAACAAATGATATGATTATAATTAGACATGTTAACCCACGCAACACAATTTTTATTTCTATGGTAACCACAACACTTATCAGAAAGAATTATGGTGGGACACACACACAGATTGGGTGCACAGCTTCAACCCTGATTTTAAGAAGTTATTCCTGATAAGTGCCACACTTAGTAAAATCAGGGATCAACTGTATATGAATGAATGACGGGCATACTTTACAGACCAAGAGAGCAAATACACTTCCCACTTTCTTGCACACACAATCACCCTATTCTATGTTTGCAGTACAGGTGACTTGTTGCTACGACCCCTAGACTAGTGACCCTCTCGAAATAACAACTCTTTTCCTGCAAACCATAAAAAGGCAAAAGGTCATAGAAATTACAGTTTACTGTATTAAGGCACTGGGAGAATTGACAGTGCTGATAGTAGGGCAAGTGACTGGTATGCACTGTTTGGATATCCCTGTCTTAGTAACATCACTATGTGTTGGTATTTGGCCACTGATATATGAAGTTGGCCTAATTATCTTTTGGTAGATGCTGGACACACTACCATCACGTAAATACCACCCGCAACCAACCGGAATGTGTTTTGAGATGTCACAGAAATGCATGCACAGTATGAATAAATAGTTTTACCAATTTTATGCTCCATCAGTTTACTGTACTGAATTAGCTACAGTAACTTCCCACATTAATACCTTCAAACATACTGATAAGTCATGTAAATAATAGCTGTGCAATTGAATATAAAATCAAATTTAGTTCTTTTATTTTTATTAACACGAACATCTGCCATGAACTCTTACATGTCCTGCTGTAGTCTTGTAACAATACTTTTCTCGACTGTTCACCAACAATCACACTTGCTATTGTGACTGTTGTTTTATGGAAACAGCATCAGCACTCAGTCAATGGCTAATGTAGTACCTATCAGAATACACCAACCACCTACACTACCAATTCTCCCATAACACTAACTCACCAAGGGCAAATATCAACTTACTATTACACAGCTTTACCATCTCCAATCCTTACTCTCTCTGCAACTCCAGGCACGTCTTCTCACGCTGCAACTGCCACCAGTATCGTCCCATCTTCGTGGAAATAGGATGTAGTTTCCTTCTCACAAGCCATACCACACTTTGTTACAACCATATGCTCGTTTCATATGAGGACTATACTTCAAGGAAACTAACATACTGTATTATCAATTATTCATTCTCTCTAAAGTCATGCTGGTAAAATGTACACTTTTAATGTAACCATCTCAGAGGCAACACGAATCTCTTAAACCCACTGTGGGGAGACTCAAAGCATCACCTGTGTCATCACTGATGGTATATTAGTGCCTCAGATTGAAAACTTAGACCATCACGTCTGCGAATATTATTATATTCACATGACACGTCAGCTAAACTTTTCTTCACTGGCACCAGTACATCGTATTTGCTGTTTATGCAAGGCTGTAACATAATGTTACATTTATTGAGTATTATGTAGTTTCATATACTGTAAGATTGTTAACCGGCTTACACTATATTTCCCACGTATGAAGATCTAGGCGAGACAGCTGGGAATTGATCCGCTCACTGACAGGCCTAACAACCACCTCAGGATAAAAAATGATGTGCTCCACAACACTCCCCTGTACCCAAGGGAAACATCCCGGAAACTTGTCCGATTTGTTCACAATCCTACAACAAAATGGCGTAGACATGTCATAAAATCTCATAATCACACTGTTACCTTCAGTGGGCACAAATTTATTACAGACTGTTCAGAATAAAGTGAGCACTTTTTAAGGCCATGCTTATAGTTCCTTTCAGCTTGTTTGTAGCTGTAGAGTATGAATGTAAGGTTACTATAATGTATACATGTTAAGGTTATGTAGGAAAGTAAACATGTAAATGTTGGCAACAGCAAGATAGCAAGGGGAGAAGTTGGTTGGCATGGACAGACATGCACAATGAGAAAAGAGAATGTTGTGTAAGCTTGTTGGCAAGTTGTAATATATATGTGCAACAATAAAATGTAAAACAGTAACATATCCTTTCACTAAATGTGAATATAAAAATAGCCAAGTGACAAATAAACATTATATATACACTTTATAGCTCTGAAAAGTTACTGTCTGAGGCACAATTAAATATAATTTTTTGGTTATTATGTTTACTGGAAGGGACCTGAAAAGTGCACATTTTACCATGAATAACAGCCTATACTACAACACCTTCACTTTTGAAATTACTCTTCAGCCCTCTAACTTTTTATGCATTTAACCAGAAATCAGTCCGAGAATCAATACAAAATCTGCACACCTACTAAAACTGGAAGGGGGGAAAAAGCATTGAATAACTATGTACTATATACTATGAAAATTAGCACCACCTTAAAACTATAACTTATTTATATAATCAAACACAACTACAGTAAAACCCCTCCATTACGACCCCATTTATTACGACCACCTCTCTATTACGACCCAATCCTGAGGAACGGTGAAAAGTTTGGGTCGAAAAAGTTGAAAACTTGAGGCACATGTAAACATAGATACAATAATCCCTCGCCAACCACTGTATCTTGAACTGCGGTTTCGGTTATGCGCTGATTTGTTTTGTAGACATTTCTCTACCGGCACGGTATAAGTTTCTATTATCCACAGTTTCCATTCTATGGAAAACTAGCTCTTACTGATGTTAGTGGTCGCACATTTCTCAAGCTATAGACTGTTCACGGTAAAGTGAGCACTTTTGACGGCCTGGTTACTTTTTCCTTTTCACCCATTTTTTATCCTTTAAACATCTTTTTAAATAAATATTGCCATGTAAGTAATAAACACAGTGTGTATATTCCACACACTCTGAAGGTCAGGCTAAAGAAAAGCATACTTCGTGACTATTATTCTAAATGAGAGGGCTTTCAAAGATGCTCACTTTACCATGAATGGCTTTTACCATCATAGACTTTGACATTGGTTGTCCCAAGCAGAGTGAAGCAATAAATTACTTAATGCCAGAAGGGGAGACCGGGTTTTAGTTAATGAAGAAGACTTAAAGGGGGGAGGGGGTCAGTAAGGGTTCTTTGACCTAGTCACATGTCACCGCCTCTGCCCTACCCTACCTGTCTCTTTTTTCGCTTCCATTATCCCTCCTCTTCTGCTGTAAAAACAGCGGCACATTACACAGACTAGTCTCATAATTAGTGTATGTATGATAACTTCAAATTTAATTCAATGCCCTTTTTTTAAATTATTATTTTAAAGTTTATGTGCGCCCACGCCTACGTAATATGCTAATTTTTTTATGGTGGGCTCTTACTTTTTTTCTTGTGAAGTCAATCTTATGTATAAAGTGAATAAAGATAAGTGTGTGCAAATTAAATGTATTCTTATGTTACCGGTACCATATTATGGGGGAGTGAGGCCATGTGCGTGTATAGGCAACGTCAAAAGTTTTTGATGAAAAATTCGGGATAGTTAATTCAAGTAGACGGCACTAAATATTTATATCCCCGTAAACATTGCCGCGCCTCATTGTGCCAGTGCAGATGCCAACACGCCGCCTACATTTCGTATAAATACGACACATAGAAGTAAATCGCATCTATCAGCATGTTTTCCCAACCCCGGGCCGCTGTTAGGAAGTGACCCGGCCCTGAACGACAGCAGTTGGAGCAGCGGGCGGCCGCCGCTCGCCATCTTGTAGCGACCGACAGCTGACCAGCCTGAGGATCTAGGACCGAGCTTCAGCAACAAACTGTCGCGCCCGGCCGTGCTGCAGAGGATCTAGGCGCTCGCCCAGCTACGTAAAGCGAGAGCACGGCGCGCGCATACGTATTACGCAACGCCACGTTAAATTTTTGATCGCTTTGTGCCTCATAGCAATGTATGACCCACGAGATCTGCGTAATAGATCTTTAATAATAACTTTATATCTTAATAATACATATTTTAATCTTTTCACACTTTCAATGGCCTTTTTTTTTTTTACAACGGGTGGTCCAATATGCCTTTCTTGGGTATCAAATTAATCAGGAGACGTCCAGCTATTAAACACACATATTTGTATTTAATTTAAAAAGTTGTTTTTGATGCGCTAGAGATGAATGACATACTTAATGCCAAAAATGGCAAGTTTGGGTCATAGGTGTTAGGGGTGGGTCATAATTGCCCCAAAATTTTCAAAATTTTTTATTACGACCCCCCTCCCTATTCCAACCCTATTCTCGGGAACCGTAAGGGGTCGTAATAGAGAGGTTCTACTGTATGTAAAATGAATTTCATGAAATCTTCTTGAGAATAATCACTGGTAACTTTACCAGCCGGTAAATGCCAACATACAAGAGTTGTGCGACTCACAAAATTATGCCTATGTGCCAGAAAACCGATGCATGCAGATGTATGGAAAAGCTTTTTGCTAATATTTATGTTGAATTTAGGTTACTTTATACTAAACAATGACACTGGTAAAGTGCAGCACAATTAAAAGCAATTTTAACTTATACGAGTTTACAGTGTCGAAAATGTTGAAAATGTTTCAAGTTGATGCATGACAACCTTTGGCTGAGAGTGGCCGTCGTGGTCAATCAAAGTTTTGTCCTGCAGGACAGAGGTACGGAGGGATTATCTTACTGACCTTGCTGTTACTTTAGGTCTTGGCTAGTGCAGAATGTTGGGCGTGTGGTTTGGCAGCAAAGTATAAAGTTAGTAGGTGGTGTTTTGACTGTACTGCGAATGGGCCAGCAAACAGACACTGGTTTACTTGTGTGTGCTGGGGCCCGCGGTAGCTCCTTGGCCTGCTGCTTGAGGTGGTGGCTAGTGACTAATTGGGTTAGGCCCGTGGAGGGCTGCTGGTCCGGCTGTACTGGAACGAGTTGACGGGTCACAGTGGTACTTCACGTCCCTGGCAGATGTCAGTTACCACTGGGTGAGGTCAGCCAGCGGTCTTGATGGGAGGCTGGAGAATAGCGTGGGAGGGAGCTGGGAGGTTAGGTCTCTCCAGCTCGCGGACGGCGTGAGCTCTTTCCTGTCGGATTACACTGCCATGTGCAGGCGGAACTGGGTTGCAGCTCCCATTAGCACCGGTTGTAGTAGTTGCCTTTCTGTCGTGCCACCTGGTACCACTTTGTTGAGTGTATGGCATAAGGCAGATACAATGGACAGCCTCACCAGAGTAGAGCAGGCGACTAAGTTCCCTGGCTATGTGTAGAACCAAAGCTGCGGTTGAACAGGCCAGAGTTGTACTCAGTACTCTTATAACCAGCGACAAGAGGCGCCGTTATTTGGTTATAGAGTGTTGGACGTTCTCTGGGTGCCAGATGACAGTAGGTGAGAGTCCCAGAATTGGCAGATCACCGGACCAGTATGTCACTCTTTCTGGCAACAGTACAGCGCGGTGGACGGAGTGAGTCAATCAGACTAGAGGTCTGATAACTCTTGGATTGAGTTTCTAGTGGTTGGGGCTCTACCTTACTGCACACCAGTGTACAGTACAGGTGGCCGTAATGTGTGATTATCGAAGTACGAGCACCTCGTGAAGGAGTCCGCAGTGTTACACTAGTTTCGGTAAAGAGAGATTCAAGTGCATGGTCTCCTGGTTTGCTCTGGCGGGTTGTCTACTGAGGAAGGAACAAACACAGTAGAAAATAGTACGCAGTGGTTTAAGATAAACTCTTGTTTATTCCATCCGGAATAAGCACGGTGGTGGCCCATATTACCCCCTAACCAACTGGTGCTGAATGAAAATTAGACTATGTGTATCCAGGTGAAGGAGACCTGGTCCTAAACTGAACAAGGCGATCTGGCTTGGTAGCTATGAAAATAACTAACCAGTAACTACTTCTAACTGTTAGCCAGAATGGATCGCTGAGGAACACTTCCAGAAGTGGTAGTGGTGGTGGTTACACTGCCAGTGGGCCAGTGCGGTTGCAGTTACCAGAAGGAAAGGCAAGAAGTGTTGACTGCATTTTTGGGAGCTGCTGGAGCAGTGGTGAAGAGTGTCTGGAAGGTCTCTGGTGAAGCCATTAAAGAGCTTCTGGTAGGTCGCTAGGAATTCAAGGGCGGCAGAGAACTCTAGCACCAAAATGGTAGAGCGAGCTGCCGGATCTGAAGAACAACTACAACTGGCGTCTACGGGGCAGCACACGGACTTATATTCTCCTTGTCCGCGGGCCCTCGGTGATGTGGGGTGGTGAGCTCTGCCTCCTGAGTGAAGCTGTCTGCTAGCGTCACCTCTTGGTGCACCATAGAACTACATGACCTTGGGAGGTGGTCTCCGCCTCTGACTTTGGGTGAACAGTACAAGCTGACGTGTAATAAGGCCCTCATAGTAAGGGGCGTATCCTGTAGCCACTTGAGCAACCTCCAGTACTTTTTCTAACCCTGATTGGAGTGGAGTGAAGTGAAGTGAAGGCACATTCAGATGAGATGAAGTCGAGTGTGGTATATTCTGGTTGCACATCATGGGTCAATCCCCCACCTCCATTGCGATGCACACTCATCTGTGCAAAGAAAAAAATGATCTCTTTCTTGTGGGTGATGTAGAACTTTCACCTCACAAGGAAGCTTGTTTGGCTTCTGTAGCACTCTTTCTTCTGTGCAAGTTCTTTGTGATGTGGCGCGGTGCGCAGCTTATCAGCCGTCGGGTGACACTACGAATCCAGATGTATGTGATGGTATATACCCACAGTTACCGACCCTCGACCTTCAGGGTCACATCGTGTTGCGGAATTCTTATGAGTGTGTGTGGGCGTAGTGATGCCCTCTGTTCTGAGGTTAACACATAATTTCGGACGAAGTTGCCTGCGGCCGCAGAACCAAGTGGCAAGAAATTCATTCCCATTTATCTCCACTTTGTAGTACGGAGCTTCAGGTGGTTCACTCTCCTCATTTAGTATTCGAGGAGGATGGGCCCTTGATTCCCGGCAGAAGAGGTCCGTTTCGCACCCCGGCAGCGGTGTTTCCCACCTGGTTGGGTCTCTTAACCTCCATAGTGCGCATCTCGCGCCCTGATGTTTCTCCCTTCTCCTACTCACCCATATCCTGCCTGCCTGACCAGGCAGTTCTTGTGAAAGTCACCTTGACAGCAGACAGGTCAATACTGAGGACCATCACGCATCACTGCTACAACACTTATTAGTTGCAGCCTGACTCTGAGTTATGAGATTTCAACCCTCCAGCTTCATCCAATTTGAAATTAGAGTTGACATTAATTAACCTAACTCACACATCACACCTCTTATATGTACATTTCTTTCTCAGTCAGTGACGATGAGACTTAAAGCGTGCTTCAAATTGTAGTACGTAGTATGCATAAAGTAATAAGTTTTGTCATTCATCCACGACTTTGCTTCTTCAGAAATTTCACTCAATGCGTCCTATTGTTTAGATTAGTCATGATAGGTGACAGGAGCCAGGCCATCATAGACTACTGGACGAGTAGCCTTTCGACACGGGACGAAGTCGGGCTCTGCGAGTACTATCTTTCGATTGGTTGGTACTTCTGGGGGATGGCGGTCCTTGTCAATGTTTAGGCTTTGGTTGCGGGAGCGTGCAATAAGTTTCAGATGGCGGTATACTCAGAGTTGTCCCAAAGCTGGTCGAGGGGGTTTGATTTGGTGCAAGAGGTGCAGCGACCTGTGTGGTTTGCGGCATATGAGGCGTTCCCAGAACCAGAGGTTGCTGATACTCTGGGACATGGTTTGGCTGCTGGAACGTGGCACTCTCGTAGACAGGTGCAGCGGAGACGGTGCGTCTACGGAGTTCGGCTGCTTGTTCATGCTGGGCCTGTCATTCGAGCGTAACCGCAGAGGATTCAAACCGCAATGGCGATCTACAGGCAGTCTTTTCCCTTTTCACCCTCTCATGAATACCACTACAACAGGTAAAGGGCATGAGGACGGACAACTATCGGGCCTTACCGAGGTTTGGCAGGTGATGTGTACCAAGTATAGCACGTGTACATGAAGTGGCTGGCATCCAGTGCCTTATCTCACTCTCAAACCTTGACACTGGCTGCCGATACAACACAGAGTTGTCCCACAAGGATTTGTCTCCCCAGTCTCAGAGAGCTACTCCTCTCGGTACCTCTAATGTGCGATGAGAAGGGCAACCTTCAAGCTGGCAAGCTGACCCAAATGGGATTGTGTACCTAGTGTTGTGGCTCTACCGTTTCCTCCACATGGTGCACAGAGTGGGTGGCCTTCCAACTTTGGTGTGGTGAGTGTTCCAGGAGAACGAGTCCTCCCCAAGACCCAGAGAAGTACTCCCCTCGGCACTTCTAGTGTGCAGTAAGATGGGAAAACTCCAAACTGGCAGGTCAGTTCCCAAGGAAGCGGTATTCTACTGTCGTGGCTCTAACGTTCTCCACACGAGTGCAGAGAATGGGTGGCTTTCCAAGCTTGTTAAAGTGTTAGGAGTCGTCGTGGCGGTAACTGTAAAACCCGGTCACCTGTTGTCCCCTAGACGTGTCTGATATACTTTATTGAGTGAAAACATAATTTCTTTCTTTCTAAGGAAATAAACAGTGATGGAGAATTCACTACCTACTATCTTACTAGAGTAGAACGGAAGTCTTACACTCTATGCAAACAGGTGAAGGCTACCTGTATTTAATCTACCCGGGGCAGGCAGATGTTGAAAAATGTTTTCCTGCTGGGTGGAGACATTCCCTCTCCACACTTGTAATGCCAGCAACTGCTTACATTCTGTTTTTCAACTCCATCAACAACTTCTTAACCAGCTTTATACCAGCTCTGTTGAAATGAAGTCCCTCACTGAAAAATGTAATGCAAATACAAATCAGCATTTTTTTCTTGGCAGTTTCATCACTAGAGTATGTACTGTTAAAAAAAATTACACACAGGATCCAAATAAATACAGCATACACATAAATGTTTTAGACTGGTGGCCATTTTAATGATGACCTCTTAATCAATCCAATGATAATATGTGCTAGTACTGTATTTGACTTTATAACACATTAAAGCCTGTAATAGCTATGCTTCAGATACAAAAATTTTTTCTCTATGAGGATACCATAGTCGTTTACATGTGTTACTTTTTTATATTTTGTTAATTCATCAAAACTCGAAATTACACATTTAAAAACAGTTTTTGCATACACTTAGTGGGCCAGAAACCCTGTTTTTCTTCAACCTTCCCACATCAGCACATAAAATACAAACTCTGTCTAAGCCAATCCCATGCATAACCACAAAAGAGGACCAACCTCTCAATAAATGCAAATCATATGTACTGAACATGTCCAACCATAACCTCACTGCTGCCAAGAAAATTATTCAACAAAATGTCTGTGCCCTCCCCCTTCCCCCCTCACCAAAAAAGTTTGAATACTTTGCCACTGTAAAAGATATCCAGAACTTCATACGCTATCCCCGACTCTAGCACTTTTTGTATAACCTCCCCATGCCAAGCTGTAACAGTAACCCCAATGGTCCAGCTCTCACCAAGTTTGCACCCTCCATCTTACCACCATAACACCCCCTTGAGCAATATATGACATACATCCTGGGCAACACTGCAAACCCTGATTTTGCCACCTCATTACCTAACAATAGCATCCTATGCCAATCTGTTTATGAGCAGGTTAGAAGAAAACTTCCTCAGTCACCAACCAACCCAGCCACATTGCTGAATGTGTTCAATCGACGACATCTTCATGATATGAACTTCCACTGAAGACAGCATAATTTACTTTCTAAACAACTTAAATGTACTTAGTTCACTCAAGTTCACCTGGTCGTACTCCATAACACATGCCACATTCCTGGACGTTGAACTGACTTTCCACAATGGCATAATTCAAACTGCTGTACACACAAAACCACTAACAACCTCCATTACTAACATTTGGACCCCTAAAAACCCATACCGTACCAAAAAAAAAGTGTACCCTACAGTCTCACAACAATAGGTAATCAATTGTATCTGTTACATCAACAGTGACCTGAACCTAGTGGCAACAAACAGCCAGAGCATTCCTCGACAAGGGCTATCCTAGGCACCTCGTCCACAAACAGATTCAGCAAGCCATCGCAAATACCGGAACACAAACCAAGGTCGACTCTGATATACCCCGGGTGGTCCCATATCATGAACTCAAAACCATTCTCCACTATGGATATACAAAATTATGGCTTCCTCACCATGAATACAAGACCTACTCTCGAAACCACCCAGATTGGTCTTCAAAAGGCCACCTAACCTCCGCAACAAACTGGTTCATCCAAGGCTGCAGCCTACCACAAATGCCAATCGTATCACCTTCAAGCAATAGCTCAGAACTCAAATGCTGAGAATTATCTCACCAATGTTATAACAAAATACAGGCAGCTGCCAGGCCTCAACATAAGATAATCACAATTCCAATCAATACTCATCAGATATACAGACATACTTCAATTTCCCCACCCCACCCTAGTTTGCCACCAGCCTCTAAGTTTACTGCGTCCTTCCACCATACTCAGTGTCCTACAACTCGCTGTCTGATGAAGATGGCCTAGCCAGTGAAACGTCACGGTCGTGCAACTGCGTGGGAAAAAGTGCAGTCTTCTGTGTGCGTCTATGACTGTAGACAAGTATTACACTGTACGTAATTGGAATTCCTGTCCTTTTAAATGTTTTTGGTATCCTATTGGCATACTTGAACTTTAACCGACTTTCTAGGAGGTACAGCACATGCATTTTTCAATTTTTGTTTAATCATGTCTTACTCCTTTACCTCTCGAAAAGGCAGTACTTCTGCAGTATTCCTCTTGAAAAACTAGCAAAAAAAAAGGTCCAGCACCTCCACCTTACCAACTAGTAACAAAATTATTGCAGACATAGCACATCTCATTCGATTACTGGTAAATGCTGCCCCTATATTTAAAACATAACTTACAGTACCTGAATACAAGATAAAGGTCATTCATGATAAAGTGAGCACTTTTGGAAGCCCTCTCATTTGGAATAATAGTCAATAAATATATTTTATTGTAGTCTTGGACGTTAACTTCCCTGTGAGGTGGTATGTAAATACTGTGTTTATTACTTACATTGCAATATTTATTTTATAATATTGTTGTAGGATAAGAATTGGCTGAATGGAGAAAGTAACTAGTGCCACAAAAGTGCTCACTTTACCACAAACAGCCTATAGCACTCATATCCTGAGGATAGCAGAATCTTGTATATGGAAAGTGGAACACATCTCATATTGTCAGCGATACTACAATTACTCGATACCAGTTTCAATACTAAAATATTCTCTCAATACCAAATTAAATTGTTATGAACACAAAACTACTTGGCCGAAAAAATTGCCCATTTTACTAGTGTTGTTGAAGCATAATATAGCCATATAAAAATCCACGTTATACTGGAAACAAATGGTGGACGGCCTGTAACCCGAACCTCCTTAACCAATGATAAACCAACACAAGAGTCCTTGGATTTTAAAGAATAAAGTTTCCACAGTAAAAGCTGTAATCAAAGTTTGAGGAAAATTATATCTCAGTACACACTTATTTTGCAATTTTTTTTCTTTTATTTTGAGACTTCAAGGAAATGACTCTAATGTTGACGTACTCCTACTTCCTTGTTGCCCCTCTCTATAACCCTAGATATCTATGAAGTACTTGCGCCCCACAATGTGAGCCAACTGACGTACTCTTACTTACTCATTCGATAACACAGTGTGGTCTGTTAGGGTACGCAATTTATGGTGGGCTAATCTAGGCAGATGAGAGTGCGAAGTTGGTAGTGTTGTTTAGTGATTTTATTACCATATTTTTTGTATATTTTAGGGGCTGGCCTCATATCTTGTAAATAGATATTTTGTAAGTTTAGTTTATTTTGCGTGCTCATCACTACAAGTAGCTAAATATTCAAGTGTTTATTAATATTTATTCGCTTTTATTGTTGTTTTGGTCGTTGTACAAATGTTGTGAAGAAATACCGCTGCGTGCGCTAATGGCAAGATGCGACGTCACGTGATCCGCGTTTGGTTTGTTGTGCAGGTCAGGTGACATGCAGAGTGTAGGAGCGGGCTGGCGAAGGCAGTTAGTCACGGACATTTGTGGCCACCCAGGTGTGGTTGTAGTATGCGGTAGGTTAGTCATGCCCGGGAGTAACAAGTCGAGTACATGAGTCCGCGAATAAGTTTTGCTAAAAGCAGTTACACTGTGAACTGACTACATCAATTAAGAATATGTTAGTTAGTTTGAGCCTTAACGCAACACGAAAAGTCAGCTGACGCATAGCAGACCCCCTGGTAGGCAACGTGTGGTCACAGCTTGCCAGGGCGAAGCAGGCGGACTTGTCTTTCACAAGGGATTGTACATGAGTAGTGGGAAACAAAAATTTTCACAATACGTGGTTTCAAACTTTTATTGTAAGTAATTATTATTATTATTGTGTTCTGTTTACAAATTATCTGTGCTAAACTTTGCACCAGAGAGAAAGTAATCATGGAAAAGACGTGCCGGGAAAATATAATGCTCGAGGGTGGAACTGCGTGACTTAAGGCAAACGAAATGTTAATTTTATAGCAAATACGTCCCGCTGCTGAACTTATCTCTTACCTGTGTTGTACGCACCAGCATAACAGTACTTTGAAAATTGCTGGGAAGACGAGGTGGTTAACATGCTAGACTCACACATTCATTTTCTATAAGTGAAAGTGAATGAAGATTTTGGTGTTTCACGAATGTGTCAGTGTGCTTTGTTGGAAATCCTGCATCCAGTCAAGGCGGCGGCTAGCAGCAAGACGGCGTCCTAAGTTGGTTCTGGGCGCTTTCTATTGATCACTGCTGCACTAGGGGCATGCATGCAATGTCGGTGCAGTTCCTGGAGATCATCGAGGGGAGCGTTTGTCGCTACACTTCTGAGGCCCATAGAAGGGCCGTTGCCCAGGCCGTTGCCCAGGTATTTATGGTATGCCATGGCTTGCGCCATGCTCGACGTAAGGAATAGGAGTACTATACGTGAGATACTGAGTTTTTGAGAAGATAATTACCTCGTTTATTTCTACCACCTGGCAATATTTCTGACAAACTATGTACATCCGGTTTATTAGATTTTAATATTTCCCTAGTGTGTTGTACAGGTTGTTAAACATAAATGAGAAAAGCCAGTGGGCTTGTTGGTTGGTCACATAATTTTAGTAAACATAGTTTTTTAAAGTTTATTGGTGTAGTATCATGTAGCAAAGTTTATTTTTGCATTTTGCATGCCAGCAAACAAACTGATTAATAATTTGAATGAGTGTCCCAATCGCAAATTAAATGATACCTGAAGATTACCAGGTGTTGGCGAACATTATTTGTTACCAGAAAATGAAGTAACTTAAAAGCTCTGCTAAGGTTTACTGGATTAGGTTGCTAGCATGTGTGTGGAAATTAATGCAGTTATAGTGGGTACATTCAATAGGGATTTTGAGACGAGTACGCTTTTCTGCCCCGGTGGGGTTGGTAGGCTGTGAATAAAATTGTGAGAGTGAGGCAATCTTGACTTTCCTAACACCTCCCCTCCAGAGGTGGAGGGCGTCTCATGGTCAAGGGAAATAGCAGTCCACAGCACACAACAAACCATTTTACAAAGTGGCAGATGTGTCAATTTATTTTACTGAGGAGGCTGTTCTAAAAAGGCATCTATGATGAACTACAATTGACATGTGCTGCTTATACCACTATTAAATACGATTAAAACTCATAGCTGTTCATGTTAAATATACCCTTAATTCAACCCACATGAAAGTTGATACCACAAACCAATACACGAATGTTGCGCGCCGCTTAAATCTACAGAGAAGCAGAACACGTGGTTTCAAGGTTGCGCAACCAGCGAGCATGCCCCCTCCCCCCGTGCTGAGTGCCTACAAGCTGTCAGCCACTTCGGGGTGTGGCCGAACGTCACCGAAGATCCACAAAGTAGAGTGCTGATGAGAGGGTTCTCACCTCTCATGTCAGCCTCACAGCAGAAGGACGTCACACGCCTTCCCCGCACCCTGCCACGGTAGCCTACACATCTGACTATATAAGTCAGTGTGCAGCGGGACTCCAGCAATATTTCTAGTCCAGGCAAACTAGACCAAAAAGGTTGAAATAGATGAATTAAAACATGTAGTTCCAAAAGTTTCAGGAATGTGTAGGGGCAGGTGTCCCCTGAACAACGTAAAATAAAGTCCCATCGATTTTCGGGTCCTTCGGAAAGAGGGGGGAGGGTGTGTTAAAGGTCCCTTTTTTCACTTCTTCACTTATAACACGAAAATGATGCGCTGTACAGAAAATTTATGCTGGAGCAAAATGAAAGACAATTTAATTCCCTAGAAAATAGTACCTATAAGTTTGTTTCTATCCCTTATAGTTTCTGAGATATCCGCAGGCAAAAATGGATAATTTTTGAAAAAAGTTGTTTCGCCTCACGCTTTTCGTCAAACTTGACCTTCTAGGTCTTCATTCTTTCGTCTTGCAGAAACTTCGTCGGCAAGAAAGTTGTAGAGCATTAAATTACACACACGCACGCACGCACACACACCCACCCATTTATCTTCAACTGGTCGAAAGTTAGAGCAATTTGAATTTAAGGTAAATTTTGAGATTCTGCTAGAAAGCTGCTCATTACGGTTTTTCATCTTTGAGGGCTATAACTCTCTATATAACCTTGTATACTTGTATATGGTGTGTTTAATAATTTTTTTTAAAATTGTTTTAAATTAAAAATAATTTTTTTATGACTTTATATTAATTTAGTTTAAGTATTTATAAGTACATATATATGTATATAATAACTATGTATGAAGTATGTACATAGTCTGTACTGTGGAAACCGGTAATTGGGGACACCGGTTTAAAGAGACAACTTGGTTAACCATGTTTTTTGTTCGGTTCAGCGGGTATATAAAGTGGGTAATATGGAAATGAAGGGTACCACCTGATGTGTCCCGAATAAGCGGTATCCTATGTACATACATGACGGTACCTACATAATGCATCCAAAAATATGTCTCGTCTATATAGGAAAAATTCATTTTCTCCAAAAAATCGCTAATATACCAAGTAGGAACGAAGTAACGAAATGCAAATTAGAACAAAATTGTTTTATTTACAAAAAAAGGTAAAAGATATTAAGTAATTTATTTTCAAAATATCTTCAAAGTTCAGTCAGATCTTCAAAATCCATAAAATCCAGATACCTGCCTTCCAGCAACCACATCTGCCACCACAGCCAGTAGTATAACAGCAAAAAGTTGAAATCAGGACATTCAGGAGCTATTGTATCCGTTGTTTTGACGGGGTTGAGTACTCCACTGTCATCTCATACCCAACCCCAACGTTCTGGATTTAAAGAGTCATTGTCAAGCCATTGTTGTGTCTGTGTCTATAAATACACTCTGAAAGAGTGTTGCTTGGCTGCACCTTTGGTTGGTGGCAGTGAAGCAAGATTGGCTTTCACTGTGGTGGAGGATTTCACTAAGGAGTGGTATCGGTGATTGTTCAAATCCAGTTCACTCGGTGGGGCCTGGTACATGGTGAGAAACATCTCCTCTCCAGCTTGGGCTACTGCATCAGGTGTTGATGTGGGGTTGTAGAAGACGTCAGCTATGGCTTTAGTCTCATTTGGCATTTTTAGGAAACACTTCAGGACGGACAATTTGCTTTTGTTTAATATCGCACATGTTGTGTCACATCCTGTGAAACTGTGGATGAACAGGATAGATCCACTAAAGGGTAGCTCCTGCAACTGTCTGGTAGATTATATCTTGTCCTCAATGTTTCCTCTTCCAGGCTTCAAGAAATATACATTTCTCTCTGGTGGTGTGAGAGCTGTTAGTAGGATGAGCAGGTCAAAATCTTCTCCAATAACAACCACAGACGAATGAGAAGTAACCTTGTTTAAGCCACATCTTACGATACTACCATCAGCATCTCCTGTAGTGGTACTTGCCTCTATCCCTCTTGCAGTCAACATCTCGACTAACTACTCAATCAACTTGGTCTTGTTCTTTTCATTGGCAAGAAAGTTCTCCTGCTGAACAGCGGCCAGCATATTTTCATCAAAGACAACATCCACTGATGTTTTAGATGTTCCTCTCCGCTTCTGTTTGGCACGTTTAATGGTATTAACGTCTTCATACCCATCAAAAAATACAGCAGAGTTGGCACTGTAATGATTGACAAGGTATGATATGCACTGCTTGCAGATGGAAGAGAACTTGGTATTGTACCAACATTCCACTTAACTCTATGAAGGAGGAAGTCACCATCCACTACAGTGTAACTCATTTTGATGTCTACTGAACTGCTGCACACAGGTAAGGCATCGTACAGAGCTGACTTTTTAGTTTTCCGCACACACCCTTCGTCAAAAAGAGTCATTGGGTATGGAAATGACTCATACTTCCAAGAGGTCTGCTGCATTCTCATCCCTTTTCTTGCTTATAAGTGTTCTTTGAAAAATCATCAAAGGGTCGACCACCAATGTGTCATTGTTTACTTTGATGGTACTGCTCATAGCAGCCAAAGGGACTACTACATTCTTCTCAGATTGTTTCATGTCTGCCAAGTTCGTCCCAACGAATGTTCCCATTGTACAGGAGCCAATTTCCGCTGCTTTGTGACAATTTATGTTGTTGTTACCTATTACTCCAGTCGGCTGGGACATGATAGAATCACGTACAGCAAAAGGAGGATGGTCTGCCAAACACTGAGCAAGCTTTCTTCTATCGTGGTCATCTCTGTTTATTCGTGACACACGAAAGTCAACGTGTTGTTCTCCACTCATAAAATGGACGCCGGCAAACACACCCAGTGATGAACATATGGCAGTTGCAGTGCACGCACCTCCAACCCACTTTGCCAAAACATAATCACTCAAACCTCTCCCTTGCATCAGCCCCCCTTCGCTTTTCATGTCATATATCAGTGTCTGCTTAATTGTCATGTCAGACCACACCCTTGCTCATTGTGTGTCACTTCTATTCCCGCTGAAATATCCAAAATCTGTGTACTGCTGTATTACATCTGGGTGGCAATTAGATAATGACAGCATGTCCTGCACATATAGATGTGTACATTTTGCATAATGAAAATACCCACTGGCGTGAAAGTATGGGATCATCTGTTGGGCACATGACAGGTGGCCTTGCCAATCACCACAATGCTGTGCTGCAATTAACTTTTTCATTAAGGCAATCATATGGAAATACTGTACCCACAAAGCTGCTGTTGGCCCATTATCTTTCAATCTTGAAAGCTCATTGTTCAATTTCTCTTGAACACAGGTGAGGGCGATATTTGAACAGTCCATTCTTCCTGGGATCGGAGTATGTTCATAATTTCTTGTTGTTCTTCTGGTGTGAAACTGGCACCTTCCAAAATGATCTGTTCTAAAGTGGTATGCAAAAGTAAATGGTCTCTAACAGCTCTGCTGTAAGTCTTTCCACTCAACATTTTATCAACTGAATTGGGAGCAAAAACACAGCACAACTGGTCCTTCAGCTCAGTTCCTGCCATTATTTGGCCAATACACCCCAAAAAAGACATTAACATATGAAATCCTCCAAGTGTCATTTCAATTTTGTTAAGCAAAGGATCATTGGAGTAGGAAGCAATGATTTCCCGAAGTACAGTGGCTGATCCATAGTTGTGAAACAAGTCGTCAATCCAAGATAAGTGACTTCTTCTGCAGCATATCTGAGGACAGTGTACATGTCGTCATTGCCCGGCGATGAATTTATGAATGGAAGGGGTATTACTGCACTTTTTTCAGAATTAATCGGCTCGCACACCAAATGCATGAAACCCTTCCATTCTGGAATCTCCGGCAACTCTGGGATGTTCTGGCCTGACAGCCAATTACCACACATCCACAATGTATCCGGAAGACTTGGTACGAGTGCATCATGAGGAATAGGATTCAAAGTATTCACATCCTGAACTCCATTCTTTAACACCCTTTTCTGTACGTTTTCATAAAACTGCAGTTCCAAAACGCCCAAATTTCCCACTTCTACAGCAGGAGGAGCTGATGTCGGTCGTTGGATCTCATCTGATTTAGGAAGAGCTTCTGCTGGTGTAAGACATTTGATGCCTCCATAACTATGAAAAGTTATTAAGTCCATCTAGAGTGGCAACACTGAAATCTACATTATCAAAAACATATTGGCAAAATGTTTTCACAGGTGTAGGTTTCTGGGGATGGTAGATGGATTACAGTTCCAGTTGTTGAGCTTCATAGTACAACACACTGAATCCTAAGCCAACCAGTAAATTTATCAAGTTCTTTGACCTGAATTTCCGGTATATGAAAAAGGTGATGTCTATGAGGACCGGGGAAAGAAATGATTGTGGACGAACGGCTGAAATCATGGCGTGGGAATTGCACACTCCTTTCTTCGCAACTTCCTCTTTACCCCTCCTCCTCTCTGGGATA
Organism: Dryococelus australis; assembly: GCA_029891345.1. Classification (NCBI taxonomy): domain Eukaryota; kingdom Metazoa; phylum Arthropoda; class Insecta; order Phasmatodea; family Phasmatidae; genus Dryococelus; species Dryococelus australis. The sequence goes on from CM056995.1 coordinate 190,901,712, forward strand.
AGAGCATCCATGAAAGCTAGGAGCGCTGCAGGCACCATCTCGTCTGCACAATTTAAGAACTCGTTGCTTGGAGGGTAACTCTTGTTCATAGTATCGTAGGCCTGGGATTGGATATCTGTTCTCATTATCGCAGTAGCCGTTTGTACCACTCTTATGCGTTCATACAGATTGTTGTTACTTCCAGATGCAAACCAAGCAGCGTTCAAATTTTCTCACCAACATCACGAAAGCATACAACCGTTTTATGTTTATGGATCTTACTGAAAACGATTCTTTCACCATACTTTTCCACCATTTTAACCATCACCCACTTCATGTCTGGCTTTGCCTCACTTATCTGATTCGTCAACTCGTCGAGTCTTTATCCTTTTCATCCAGATAATGGAATATCTCTTCCACAGCTTCACCAACATAATCTTCCTGCGACCTGCCCCTTTTTTGACCAGTCGGTGCTTTAACCAAGAGAATTTTTTGTAGCAGTCCTCATGATATATAGCATCCGCGGCATGTAAATCGCCTACGTTGTTGATGCGCCTCAAAACTGTTTGTCCCCAATTATCATTTCAAGCATGAGCGTGTTTTGCTACAGTACTGTCAAAATCAACTGATCACACATGGAACACTTTACGATGTTGGTGGATTTTTAGTTTCCTCTGTTTCATATGAAATTATCATCAATGTTCTCTGTGCATAGAAAACATTTAGTTTTGATTTGAAATTGGGGTTGTGTTGAATGCAAGCAAGCAACAGAACCCCAGGTAGAAGGTTGTGATAATTTACCTGTTCTATTGATATCGGAAGGTCTTGTTTACTGTTTTCTATACTCCACATGAACAACACATGTTTTTTCTCGCTCTAAACAAACTATCTTCTCCGTCTCTTCTTGTAAGGCTAGCACTTAACGTTTTAATCCCTTTTTCACTGACACAGCTTGCATCACTTTCAGCTGATTCCTCGCATATAAACAGTTTTCATCGATTCTGAACGCCTTACACAACCACACTAAACTTCAAGAATAGCACCATAGCATCCGAGTTAGATGAAATAGGACAGATGACTGAAGACTATCTGGATACTATAGGAGTGGGGGAGAAGGGTCAGGGAAGGGGAGCTCCAACTGGCGACCGGCCCCCTGCCTCGTCTACAAGCCAACAGGAAAAATGTTATTGAATCTACCAGAATCTCGAAATTTACCTTATAAGTTCAAATCGCTCAAACTTTTGACCAGTTGCAGATAAATAGTCGAAAGTGAAGCAAATTTAATGCTCTAAAACTTTCTTTCCACCGATGTTTCTGTAAAACGAAACAGTGAAGAGATAGAAGGACAAGTTTGACAAAAAAATGAGGCGAAACAACATTATTAAAAAAATATCCATTTTGCCGGCGGATATCTTGGCAACTATAACAGATAGGAACAAATGTATTTATATAATATTGTAAGGAATTTAATCCTCTTTTGTTGTGCTCTCGCACAAATTTTCTGTACGGCGCACTGTTTTCGAGTTATAAGCAGAAAAAAAAAAAAAAAAAAAAAAAAAAGGACCTTTAAACCTTCCTCCTTGTCCTGCTCTAGCGGAGAAACGTCCTGCCCTATGGGTAGAAATCCGAGCAGTCGGGGTGCAGGACACTCCTGTGTCACACCCCCACACTGCCTCAATGCCCCTTGTAGCTGTGCCCTCCCCATCAGTTCCGGCAGAAGCAGACGCCACAACCGAACATGCTGAACCACGACACCTGATGCCACCTTGTGCCACCAAGGTAGACTCAACGCCTGGTCGGTACAGAGAATTACTGTGGCGACCCACGTCGAGGTACATGTGGCCGTACCCACATCATGCTGAACTACATCCCAGAGGCAGGTCAGCTAAACCAAAGCTTCACGAACACAAGTAAGTGCAGTGCTCGACCAAGTTTAATCACACACGTAGTTGTAAACCACCACGACAGAACATTACAGGACTCGTTACAGACCTGTAACAATTAGTGACATTTAATCTAGATGACCAGTCAAAGACAGTGATTAAATTTAGGCTAGATTAAATAATGTGTATTAAGTATATGTGCTACCCAGCTGTCATCAAGAGGTGGAGAGAGTAGGGGAAGTGTAGGAAATGGTGAGGTAAATGCAACAGACAGTTATTTAGACACTCGACTAAGCGCAAACTAAACTCGTAAATATAGCAGTCATTACACTGTACGTAAGTGAACCAGTGAAAACAAAAGTTTTACCCCTCACCGATGACAAGGTTCCGTAAGAATATGTGGCCGACAGCCCACATAGAAAGGTTGTATTACTTAGAGACGCTCACCACAGTGCCCGTAATTACTACCAATAGTGTATCACATATAGATGCTCACCACAGTGCCAATGATAGTTGAAGACAGAGAATTTAAATACATGTTAGAATTAGCCTACGATAAGTAAAGAATCCTGCAAGGGAATTAGTTACTATAGATTTTTGTAATAATGACACCTCTAAATATAACCATGAGTTTTTACATTGTAATTGTGAAGATTGCCTACAAGAATACAGTTTTGTAGGAATGCATTTTCTGCTCTGTTTGACGTTTGTATTTATGGCGTACTTATATTGAACCTTTTACGAAAATACAGTGAACATGTTAGGATTCAAATGGACAACCAAAAGGTAAAGTAACAATTAGATTTTTGTAATAATGATTTGATGTGTAGGTAAATTACAAAATATAACTATGAGTTTTTACAGTGTACATGTGAAGATCAGCTACAAGAAGAATGCAGTTTTGTAGGAATTTATTTTTATGTCACGCATTTGTTTGCTCATATTTTTCTAGTGTATTTGTTTCGTTTGCAATATCTTGTGCACCAAATCAGTATCAAAACATAACTCTGAGCCACAAAGCTCCCATGAACTCACTACAATGAAACCAGGTGCATGATACTTTAACTTCCAAATACTGCAGTGTTATGTATGTAAATTTAAAGTGACCAACGTGCTGCAATTTCCCATGTTTTTATGCACGTTTTTAAAGTGTACTCACATGGTTTGTTTAGCCAGTCAACCCAGGTGTTGAAGGGCCTGCGGTTGCTGAACTTTCACCCTGTCACACGTAACTGTTTATTTTGATGTGTGACCCAAGGTTCCCTGAAAGAGTTTCCTTTCTTTTCTTAAATCACCACAGCAAGCTCCAGGATAGTTAGTGGTGGCTCCCTGCCTTCCGCAAGAAAGGCTTGAACACAGTTATTTAATTCCACTTTGTCCTTTGCATGCTGTCATTTTTATTTGCTTATTATTTCAGGTTCTTGTTATATATTCTTTTGTAAATATCCCCAGCGCTATGCTGAGTTTTTTGTCGGCGGCATGCAAAATGAAAATGTAAGCTGGTGGGACATCCGATAAACCGTGGCACTCCTGACACACTAATCACTAATCTCTGCAATAGGTGGAGGGGGGGGGGAACACATTCCACATTTGCAGCGTTAGAGAGTGCCGCACCACCTGGGCGAGGGGCAGAGAGGAAGCCTGTCTACCAAAAGGGAGAAAGAACTACGGTCTCCACATCCCACGCATCTCGACATCGCCGGCCAGAGCGCCGCTACAGCGGTCAAGCAACCCAGCATTAAGGGTCCCGCCTACCAGATGGGAAATTTTTTTACCAACTTTCTTCGCTACTCCTACCTAGACCTTCCACAGAGGGGTCTACACCTTTCTCCTCCACTTTTTTGCAACGAGTCTTCATTGCTTCATTGCAACCGGGGGGGGGGGGGGGGGGGGGGGGGGGGGGGGGATTGACGCATGCTGCTTATACCACTATTAAATACGATTACGACTCATCGCTCTTCACGTTAAGTATACCCTTACTTCAACCCACGTGAGAGTTGATATTGCAAACCAATACATGAATGTTGCGGGCCGCTTAAATGGTTTCATTGCACAACCAGCAAGCACGCAGCGTTCTCCCTCACCGCACCCCGAAGTGGCGCTTGGCCGAGTACTACCGAAGATCCATGAAGCAGAGTGCTGACGAGAGGGTTCTCACCTCCTACGCCAGCCTCACGACAGGATGTCACACGCCTGCACCCCTCAGTGGCAGTCTACACTTCTGACTATATAAGTCCGTGCACAGCGGGGCTCAGGCAGTCATTCGTCTTGCTTCTTTTGAGTACCCTGAGCACTCCTTAGTGCTGGGGCCTCCAGCGAACTTCAAGTCTTCAGCAGCCCTCGTGGCTGCTTCCTGCGACGACAACAGTCTTTGACAACCATTGAACACGAATATGCTTTGCTACTAAAGCAAAGGAACTTTTAACTTCTTTTTGTCTCTTCCAGACACCCACAATTATATAGTTTTAGTTCGGTAGTAATTTAACCAGTCTTCTAGTTCAACCTTTTCCTCTAGACTAGGACCAGGTCGCCTACACCTGGCTAACATAGGTTACCTTCAGTACTCCGTCTGTTTGGTAGGAGATAGCACGGGTCACTATGTTTATTGAGTACTCAATAAATATAGCTTTGTTCTCTATCCACATGCTTTTATCTCTAGAGTAATATCTACTTTGCCCGCTAGGAATAATTCGCATTGTGCACTGCCGACAGAAACGGGGTATGTTTTAAATCCGAACTAGTTTGACTGAGGATTCCCTTATGGAATCCTCCAGTCTGGTAACACACCCATTAGACGGCTGCCTGTTGCTTCCTACTAACCCAAGCACCCAGGTGCTGGAGGGAAGGAACAGAGGAGCCATAACCACTAGGAATACTTTCAACCAAGGAGAGACAGCATGCCCAGATTATTCCCCTAACAGAGCACCCAGGTGCTGGAGGAAGTATTGACTTGGGTGTTGCAGCATAGCCTTGGCTGAATATCACGTCCAGTAGAAGCAGTGGTGGCCCACATGGTTCAACATCTCTGATCTGCCCGCTACAGTGGGGGATCGCCGGAGACACTGAGCTCGTGCTACCAAGCAGCTACTAGACAACACAAGGTAATTCTTAAGAATAGGGGCTTTTCCAAAAAAAAAAAAAAAATCTTGAAAAGTGTTTAATTTCACTCTACTAATTGCACAGAACACAAATTTACTAGGGGCATCAATATTTGACCAATAAAAACCCCAAAAATTATAGTGGGGAGGGCTATGAAGATCAGGGATATTGTGGGGTAAAATGGGTGAAAATTACGTAATATTTATTAATGAAAAGACATAAAAAAAAAAAAAAAAAAACTGAACCAAACATTTTCTAAATAGACAACATTACCAATACCAGATACAAATACGATAAAGAGGAGGGCTATGAAGATCAGGGAAATTGTGGGGTTAAAAAAATAAGCACATTTTCATTATAAACTTTTACCCCTCAATTTCCCTGATCTTCATAGCCCTCCCCACTATCATATTTGTAGCTCTTATTGGTAATACCGTATTCACCTGAATATAAGACGACCCCCTACATTTGCCCTTTGCTGACGGGAAAATTTAAATTTTGCCACAAATACTTATTGACAGGCCATGTACATTTGCTTTGCAAAAGCCTCAGTTGTTCTTAAGGCCACATGTTCAATATAAGCCTTTTTCCATTTTGCACTGTTAAAAACTTCCAGCAATAAGTCTGAATTCTTTTTTTGTGGGCCCGGAGACAAACTTTTGTTTATTCAAAACATGTATTTCACCTTTGATATGTTTTAAAACAGTATCTCGTCACTTATATGAAACTATACAGTTACAGTGTTCACACATTAATGTAGATGTGTCTGCAGCATGAAGACAGTCACTACAAAATTCTTCTTCCCACTGTCTTGCACTTACTGCATTTTTAGGCATTTTACATAATTATCATTTAAGACACATTGAGATAATAACACACTCAGCTACAAGACAAGATAAACCAACATACATACATACACACACACAGTCGCAATTCGGCTACCACCCGGTGGCGAGCTCTCTCACATCTCTTTCACCCAACCAACTCCTTTTCCACTCCCTTCCTGAACTTACCAACCCCTCTCACAGATACCAATTCCTCCCTCAACACATTCCACTCCCTCACAGACCTCACAAGCATGGACTGCCTACCTCGCTCCGTTCTCCTCCACACCTATGAAGCTTCTCACGTTGTTTCCTCTTCCTCTAAACACCCCCTTACTTAGCTTACAGTGTAGCCCTCCCCATTCTCCCTCTTCATTCACCATCCTGTACATCCTTACTAGCCGTTCAACTTTCCTCCTGTCCCTCAATGAGCTCCACCCCATTTCTTTCATCACTGATGGCCTATAGTTCCCTTCTTCCTCATCATCCTGTCCCTGCCTTCTCAACCTACCCTTCACCCATCTTGCTGCCCTTCCTCTGCACCTTTTCCAGTTCTCGCACCTCCACCTCCACATATGGGTCCCATACTGCTGCGACATATTCTAACATTGGCCGTACCATTGTGCCATACACCTTCTCCTTCACCTCACAGCTGACTCCTTTCTGCACCCTTCCCAGCATACACAGAGACCTTCTTCCCTTTGCAACCACCCTCTCTACCTGATATTTCCATCTTAGGTCTCCCTGCAATACGATCCCTAGATACTTATATTCTGCTGCTTCTTCTATCTCTTGTCCCTCCCATCTGTAAATGTCCCTGCTTATCAACTTCTTCTTTGTGAACCTCACTACCATAGTTTTTCTTACATTTATCTTAATTTTATTTTTCCTGGTCCACAACCATATATTATCAATGTACGCCTGCAAATATCCGTACCCCCCCCCCCCCTGCAGCATACACAAAACAATTGTCAGCAAACAATCTGATTTTTCCCCTAATCCACAAACCCATGTCATTTACTATTATGGTAAATAACAAAGGACCCAGCACGCTTCCTTGTGGTACCCCTGACATAACCTCCTCTTCCTTTGATATTGCCTCCCCCACTTTCACCCTCTGCCTTTGCCCCCTGAGGTATCCATTCCACTACCCTCTTGACCGGAATCAGCTCCTCCACTTTCCTCATCAATGTCCCATGGGGCACCTTATCAAATGCCTTCTCTAAATCTATGACGCAGGCATCCACTTGCTTCCCCTCATCAATTACCTGCACCAGATCCTCTAATAACCCGGCCAGATGAGTCTCTCATGAGTATCTCCTCCTGAAACCATGCTGGGAATCCTCCAACCAATTCCTATTGTTCATAACTCTAACCACATAATGCACCACGAGCCTCTCCATTATTTTTTCCTGTCCTTGATGTGAGACTCACCGGTCTGTTAAGTGCCATGCCTCCCCCTATCCTCTCCATGCTTGTGTATAGGTACCACCATAGCACCCTTCCAATATTGTGGTAACTTACCCTCTCCTAAGAGCTTTTCAAACAGCACTTATAAATATTTCACCAACTCCCTGCCATCAAAATTTAGTGCTGTGTTTCCTATCCCATCTCAACCCCCTGCCTTACTGCTCTCGAAACCCCTAATTACCTTTTCTATTTCTCACTCCCTCATCTTAAACTCACTAAACACCCCCCGAACCCTGTCTGCCCCCCTATTCCAACCCTCCTTTGTCTCAAACACTGACAAGTACTGTCCTTGCAGCATCTCCGATTTTTCTTGGTCATTTGTCGCATGTCTACCATCCCTTCCTGTTAGCAGAGGGATCCCTTCCTCTCCTCCCCTTAACCACATAACATACCTAAACAATTTCCCCCATTCCTCGCCTTTTCCTTCTTTCACCATGTTCCCCAGAAATACATTCTTTGCCTGCTTGATCCTCCTTTCAAGCTCCCTACCCATTTCTTTCATCATTTCTTTAGATCTTATCATCCCTTCATTTCTCCACTTGGCATGTAATTTTCTGCACTTCTTCTTCATTTTAAAAATTTCCTGTCCATAATTTAGCAGATCTCCCCCAGTCCGTAACCTTTTCATTGGCACAAATTTCTCCAAGATAACCTCCATTAATCCTCTTAACTCCCGCCACACACTCCTCCCAAGACCATTTTTTAAACCCGTCTCTCAGGTAGATTTCTGCCCCCTTATTGTCTCCTCTCCCATACTGCCACACCAACCATTCTGCTGTTTGCTCTTCCCTCATTCTGCCAATCCCAATGTCCACAACCGGGATATGATTGTCGCTTATACCACCCAATACTATTGCACCAACTACAGCATTCCCAGGCCTGACCAACACCACATTCAGCACTGACCTAACACTCTCCTCATTCTATCTCGTAGGTGTTTCTACTACCTGGACTAATCCTCTGTTGACTAACTGTGCTGCCATTCTCTGCATCATGCTACCCATTCCTTCTGCACCCTCTACCCGTTTCACCCCTGGCATATTCAAATCCCCAGCTACAACAACCCACTGCCTGTCCTTTAGTCTATCGACCATCTCCTTGATCATCTCAATTGCCTGCCATCCCTGTCCTGGTGGTCTATACGCTGCCAGCAAAGTAATTTTCCTATTACTACTACCACTCTATTTAATTTCCATTACCTCAACATCCTCACTAACCCATTCTACCGCCCCTTTTAGCCCTTTCCTTACACACACCATTATTCCTCCTCCTCTCCCATCCCTGTCTCTTCTGAAGATGATGAACTTATCCTGCCTACATTCAATGTCCAGTACTTCCTCAGTCAGCAAAATCTCTACAGCTAACACTATAGCCGCCCCATATCTTCAATCTTTCCCCAGAAGCCCTCCAGCTTGTTGTACACACTCCTACAGTTCACCACCATTATATTTATAATAGTACTTTGCTTGATCACCCTCCTCTCTATCACATTTTATTAATTTTTACAGAAAACTACTTGAAGCCCCTCTAAAATTCCTAGTAATTATAATTACTAATAATCATATATAACATATCCAGGTATTATTTTTTCAATTTTAGAAAAATGTCCCTATTCTTAAGATTTACAGTCACTGCTCCTACCTGTAAAAATTTTAACGGATGCTCTGGGTGATACGTGCTCAGTTATGTTGGTAACAATGGAGGGGAATGTAGTTTTATATATTAATGTTGAATAAAAAGTATCACGTAACCATTTGTGATAACTGAAATTATTTCGTCACTTTCAGTTTTTTTTTAATGCATGAAAGTGTACAAGTAAGAAGATTTGTAAAATATTTACTTTTCTAAAAATTTCACATTTTCACCTGACCAACTCATGAATAAAGTGTTAATTTTACATTATAGTTAAGACTGCAAATAGGCAGTTTGGGCTACTAAAAATACATAAAGGACAGGAATCAAAGTACTTACAGTCTAGTACTTGTCGATAGGCACACATACAAAGTAGAACGACACAGTTTTTTCACGTGGTTGGGTGATCGTGATGTTTCGCTGGCTAAGCCAGCTTCATAATGCGGCGATGAAGTGTACAGACAATGAGAGAGACTATAATGTAAATGCAGGTAGTAAGCAAATATTGCAATCAATAAGAATAATAAGAGTTAATAGGTCACTGAGCTTGGTAAATAACAGATTTTTTACAGCTTGTAACATCAAATAATGTAGTTATTTTATTTTTATTAAGCCCTCCATCCCTCATGATATTGGACACACCCCCTCAGGCATTCTTGTAACAATAATGATTGTGAAGAAATGTAACATTATCCTTGGTACTGAAAGTACACAAACAAGAGCATACACGTGGGCATAGCTTACAAACAGTGGCGATACATGGTATAATTTCATGGGCAAGCTACTTACTGTGTGCAGGAGGCAGTAAAGGGGGAGGGGGGTCCAGGGGCACTCCCCCGGGAAAATTTGGATTTCAAGGTGCAAAATGCTGCCATTTAAAAATTTTTTCGTACCTAAATATAAAATACACCGTTTGTAAAATATTAATATTTTGTAACATAAAATTTGCCTGAGTGAAAAATATTACAAAGATACCTTCATCAAACCCGGAACCTTGTCCAATTAAAGCAAGTAACTCAACATAATTGTCACAGTTTTCAGATTCTTTTGTCTCATCATGACCACGGAAAGGCAGTTCCTGTACACCCAAGAAACAAACAACATATATTAAATGCTTCAAAATTTCTCTGTTTCTTTTAACTTTTCCATTATGTCATTGTGTGCTTAATTGTTTGGATCTATCTAGACCAAAATCAACTCTATTTTTAACAAATTCTTTAAGAGACAAAAACAAATTTATATTAACTTCAAAACGCTCGTGTTTATGACAGCATTGCACATATTGTTAAGGTCACAATACCCAGTTGAAGTCCACATGTTAACATCCTTTGAAAACAATAAACATTGCCAGCAAAACAGTTTGTTTAGGATGTTACATCCAGCTAACCACAAGTGTTTCTGATAAACATTTTTTTGGAAATGACGTACAAAATTACCTGTTGTACTCATTCTATCTACTCGGTTTTCAGTCTCACATGGTAATTTCATAATTTTTACGTAGGGTAGACATGCCACACGAATGTGCATAAAATTCTCAGCACCAAAACCAAATTAAATAAAAACAATACGATTTGTGTTGTGCGCGCAAACTTGCCCACACATCAATCTAGTTACTGTAAACTAAACTGCGGCTAGGCAAGCTTTGGCTATGTTCGTTTCAGTTCGGTGAAGAAAGCACTACCATCGTAGCTTCTAACATAGGTTGATGCAGCCATATGCCCCCGCCCCTCCCCGGGCGGTCTCTTCCTACCCAGCCACTTCTCCATTGGTTGGGAAACCATTGCGACCGCCTACCTGCAGAAAGTATTACTTACAGCGCTTCTAAACATCTTGGTTTTGCTAGCCAACGAGTTGTTTTCTTATGTACAGTATTGTTTCCGGAGTGGAATGTGTACCGCATGAGTGAAAAGTTACCTTAAAGTAAATAATTTTAAATATTTTAAATATAACATTGTCAGGAAACTGACTGGCCAAGTACTGCTTGTCTTGCTTGCCCTTATGAGACGCCACTGCTTACAAACAAATTGGTATTCAACAATAATAAATGTAGCATGAAATACTAATTAGAGAGGCCAAATGTGGGTACAAATGACACTGCAAATGGGTTGGCTTCACAATAAGAATAGACCTAAGACGAAACCCAACATTTGTTGTGCTACACATAGATAATTCATTGAGCTGTAAACATCACATTTTCTCAATATGTCAAACAACAAACTTCATTTTACTTCACTTATTTGTAACTTGAAAATACATTTTGATTCGCATGTTTTAAATGTCAACTTTGAAAATGTGTTCCCCGATATAAACGTGTACAGTTGTGTTGCAGCAGGTCTTATCAAGAGGTATCACTGTATGTAAGTAATAAAAAAGTCCAATAAAATAATTACAAAACGTGTATGACACATTATTCTTTGTTAACAATACATACACAGTTAAAATCAGCTAGACATGCAGAGAAATTACACATTTTCTGACACAGGATCAGGAAGTACTCTGGTATAAAAGCAATCAATAATATTTTCATGCTTGAAACGCATGTGTCAGTTTAGTAAAGGGTTCTTGTCCAATTTGCATAGCAGTAGTAAATAAGTCCTGTTTATTTTATATTATAATCTATTCATGGTAAACTAAGTATTTTTAAAAACCCTGCTTCAGAGATACTTGTATGCACGTTGTGTATTCTTCCAGTTTTATTCATGCTTTGGTCAATTGAAACTGAAATGATTAGATAGTAACAAATCAGCTTCTTTGTACACTTCAATGCATTATGAGATGCAGAAATAGAAAGAATTAATAATTAATGTAATCAGAAATGGTTACCTACCTAACACTTTTTATTAGACTTTGACATACAAAACTACTTCCCATCTGTCGTTACCAATTTTACTGGGCACCTTGAGTGACATATTTCTAAGTTTTAATTCAAATGTGCTCACTTTATCATGAAATGCCTTTATATCTCCCCCTTGTTGTAGATGATTTAACAACATATATCTTTGAACTATTTCTGGTCAAGGCAAATAACCCAAAAAATTAATACTTTATCAATTTTTCAAAAATTGGTTACATTTGCAAATGTACATGATGTACAGCCTGTGTAATTCATGTGAGTAAGCTGCATTTTTATAAATTCCAAAAAATTGTTTAAATGTATGCAATAGTTAATCCCTATAAATCATTGATATCGCACCACCAGAAGTCAAAACGAATGCAAGAACAATGTAACAACAATTTTGTTTACAAAATATAATTGTAAGAAGTGTAGTATTACATAATTATCATCATGGAAAAACACAATAGAAATACTGGTCATTCTTAAGAATAAGGGTTTTTTCGAAATTCGAAAAAATTAATACCTGGATATGTTAGATATGATTATTAGTAATCATAATTACTAGGAATTTTGGAGGGGCTTCAAGTAGTTTTCTGTAAACAAAATAAAATGTGATACGGAGGAGGGTGATCAAGATTGCTGCATTTATGTTATAAAATACATAAAATATATTTATATAGGGTCACTGAATTGTTTTACATGTAAGAATACAGTTTGCAACAAATATTTAATGTGAAAAACGTCATTTACGTGGTATATTTATAGCGCTGCGCTGAGGTTATACAGCTAAATACCGGTATGGAATAGTGTCAGGACATTATGAAATTCTGGTGAATTACTCAAGGCTTACCTGGTCTATACGAGAGGATAAAACGTATTACTAGTACAATAAATATAGATATCGTAGATACATACCCCGTTCAGAGACTGTGTTTATCTTTGTAGGCGATGTATACAGCCATGTTATTTTGAATACACTGCGCATGCGCGTATACTGCCATGTTGGTTGACATCAGATAGCACAAAGCGAAATTGTGGGTGTTGGTTTGCACCGGTCCTGTCTGAGGCTTCGGTTTTATGAGTGATTAAATGCGTGTTTTATTGCAATTCATGTTATTTGAAGTGTTAAATGTAATAATTATGTCAAATTACGAGTGTTTCTATGCTATTATAGCAAGGGGGACAGGTAAATTATGATATATATGCAGTGATTAGTGTGTCTATATTGTGTGGTCAAATGGACCAAAGTTGTGGTGTGCATATTCATATAGCTGTATGAAAGGTATGTGATTTAGCGAGTATTGACTAAATGAAATTAATTTTTTGGGAAATTTTTTTTTCAAAAGTGGTATAATTCCACTCTACTAATTACACAGAACACGAATTTACTAGGGGCATCAACATTTGACCAATAGAAACTCCAAAAATGATAGTGGGGAGGGCTATGAAGATCAGAGCCCTCCCCACTAATTCTTAAGAATTACAGAAATACTAATTATATACACAAAATAATGTTGCAGCGTGGCTTAAAGATAGCATTTTTCTAAACACTATAAGAATCCAAATAGAACTTCAATTAGTATATGTAGATGAGTAAGAAAGTTGTAGCGGTAATATATAAAGGTTATTGTTAGTTTTCTGTTTTTTTATACATTGCCCCTACGGTACCAATTGAGGGCTGCGTCTCGCACATGTTCCGTAATATCTATCAAAGTAATATTTTTAATATGAGTGTTAAATAAAAATGTCCATTGTATGACATTCCTTGCAGTTCATAAGACAAAAGTTCGTAATAAATAAATACCAACTATATATCATATGGTGAAAATACTTACATCCCATCATTCACGCTTAGTAGCAACGTGACCATTGGCAGGAGAAACTCCTTTGCTCCATTCTCTTCACGAGTATCATTGTAGCCTGCCCAGTGCCCATTTACACATAGACCAATAGCAGCTTTCCTGACCCCTGGAAATGACAAATTAACTGTACCTGTGTCGAAAAATTTAATAAAACTTGCATACAATTATATTTCTTGCTCATTAACCAACAAAACATATTGCTTTACCATTGTGCACATCTCAATGGATTCGACCCAATTTTTGTTGTAATAAATATTTTCTCCTGTCATATTTCACGTCCATTGGAGTTGTGTACGTGTTATCAGATATTGCATTGTAATCACTACTATTACATAAGGGATAAGTAAGAAAGCCAAAATTTACATTTAGTAACTATACAATTAACGTGTAATATATTTTTCATCAATATCACATCAGTTATCTATTTTATTTACCAACATGCATTTTTTTTGTTACTACAGTTAGTCATCATTACAAAGACAGAACATCAGCATTACAAAGATATAGAACTAGTACAGTAGAGTATGTTCCTCGCATAATACAAGAAAAAAAATGAAAGAATGGTATAATCAGGGGGTGGCTATGTCCTATACCTTGCAGCGTTAACAAGTGAAGCCAAATTATTGCGTGGCGTTAGAGGGTTGTTTTCCGGTAAAAACGGTCACGTGATCACCAGAAGCCAAAAACATTGCATTGGCCTCTCTTTCACGTGTATATTGATGAGTAATAAAATCGACATAAATTAATATATAACCGTGTTTGACCTAAATGATAACATACATAAAGCGTGAGTGTATTGTCTCAGATAACTAGATATAAATTTCGTCGTTAAATATGTAAAGTTATCAATTATTTACATTTAAATGGTAGTGTTTTATACAGTGTTATGGTTTATTTCATTCCTATTCCATAAATATTTGCCTTGAAAATATCCCAGGAAATAATTTTCTAACGACTATAGGAGCTTTTCAAAGATATGATAAAACTTTAACCATACTAAAATCAAACATGATACGCTATTGAAATCGTCTGCGAGTGCGTTACAAGTGATGCAGCCATGCATGAGAGAGACAAGTTATGTTTACATTGAAATGGAACAGCCTTGCGACTGCTATAAGGTTAGAGGAGCAAGGAATAGTAGCAAGGGATAAGGTGATAGTAGTAGGCAGGAAGCAATCAGCAATAGAGCAAAGGGAAACAGAAAGAAGGGAACAGGCAGTGGTAAAAGGTAAGAAGGCTGAGGCTTGCAAGTATGCGATTAGCAAAGACTAGCAAGCAGGAGAAAGTGGACTGTTCAGGACCAGAGGGGAGAGAGGAGGGCTGGCCAAAGGGAGGGAAACAAGGGTGCTGCAGGAGGCCGGAGACAAGAGTAGGCAGGTGGGTGGAAGAGCCACAAAGCAGGAACAGATTGTAGGAAGGGAGCCAGAGGTAGTTTTTCTAGGCAGCTCAATTGTAAAGGGAGTGGAGCTGAGGAATATCAGGAAGGAAATTACATATAAAGAAGCATTTGGACGAGGGGAGGGGGGGAAATACCAGGGATTTTGAGGAAAGGGTTAGTGGTATGAGAGGTAGCAGGGTGGCAAAGGTTGTTCTCATTCATGTAAGGGGAAATGACCTGGTTCATAGGGAGGTGGGGCAGGAGGTACAGCAGGACCTCAGGGGATAGCTGAGGAAAGTGCGGAAAAAGTTCCCAGGAGCTTGGGCAGTAGTCTGTGGCATACTGTTTAGGAAAGGAGTATCCTACAGGAGGGCAGTGGCTACGAGTGAGGTATATGAGAGGGTAAGTAGGGACTTGGGGGCTACATTTATAGATAGTAGGAAATAGGTAGGCTGGAGAAGTGTAGGGAGGGACCAGGTTCGCCTGACAGAGTAGGGAAAGAGGATTCTAGGTGATCTGCTAGGTAGAGAAGTAGCTGGCTGCATGGAGGGGGTCAGGGCAGAGCAGCAGTTGTTGAAATAGCAATCAGTTAGAAGCAAGGAAATGGAAGGGGACAGAAATGGAGAGGCCGCAGGGGTGGAATTAGGAGGTAAGCAGTGTAGAATGGTAAAGCAGAGTACTAATATAAAGATAATGGTGGTGAACTGTAGGAGAGTGTACAACAAGCTGGAGGCTTCTGGAGAAAGGTTGAAGGATATGGGGTTGATATAGTGGTAGCTGTGGAGAATTGGCTGACTGAGGAAGTACTGGACATTGAATGTAGGCAGGATAAGTTCACCATCTTCAGAAGAGACAGACAGGGGATGGGAGAGGAGGAGAAATAATGGCGTGTGTAAGGAAAGGGCTAAAAGGGGCGGTAGAATGGGTTAGTGAAGATGTCAGGGTAATGCAAATTAAATAGAGTGGTAGTAGTAATAGGAGTATATTACCTTGCTGGCAGCGTATAGACCACCAGGACAGGGATGACAGGGATGACAGGCAATTGAGATTAACAAGGAGAGGGTCGATAGACTAAAGGACAGGCAGTGGGTTCTTGTAGTAGGAGATTTGAATATACCAGGAGTGAAATGGGTACAGGGTGCAGAAGGAATGGGTAGCATGATACAGAGGATGGCAGCACAGTTAGTCAACAGAGGATTAGTTCAGGTAGTAGAAACACCTACGAGATAGAATGAGGAAAGTGTTGGGTCAGTGCTGGATGTGGTGTTGGTCAGACCTGGGAATGCTGTAGTTGGTGAAATAGTATTGGATGGTATAAGTGACCATCATATCCCAGTTGTGGAAATTGGGATTGGCAGGATGAGAGAAGTGCAAATGGCAGAAAGGTTGGTGTGGCAGTATCGGTGAGGAGACAAGAAGGGGGCAGAAATATTCCTGAGAGACGGGTTTAAAAAATTGTCTTGGGAGGAGTGTGTGGCGGGAGTTAAGAGGATTAATGGAGGTTATCTTGGAGAAATTTGTGCCAATGAAAAGGTTACGGACTGGGGGAGATCTGCTAAATTATGGACAGGAAATTTTTAAAATGAAGAAGAAGTGCAGAAAATTACATGCCAAGTGGAGAAATGAAGGGATGATAAGATCTAAAGAAATGATGAAAGAAATGGGTAGGGAGCTTGAAAGGAGGATCAAGCAGGCAAAGAATGTATTTCTGGGGAACATGGTGAAAGAAGGAAAAGGCAAGGAATGGGGGAAATTGTTTAGGTATGTTAGGTGGTTAAGGGGAGGAGAGGAAGGGATCCCTCTGCTAACAGGAAGGGATGGTAGGCATGCGACAAATGACCAAGAAAAATCGGAAATGCTGCAAGGACAGTACTTGTCAGTGTTTGAGACAAAGGAGGGTTGGAATAGGGGGGCAGACAGGGTTCGGGGGGTGTTTAGTGAGTTTAAGATGAGGGAGTGAGAAATAGAAAAGGTAATTAGGGGTTTCGAGAGCAGTAAGGCAGGGGGTTGAGATGGGATAGGAAACACAGCACTAAAGTTTGGTGGCAAAGGGTTGGCGAAATATTTAGAATTGCTGTTTAAAAAGTCCTTAGGAGAGGGTAAGTTACCACAAGATTGGAAGGATGCTTTGGTGGTACCTATACACAAGCAGGGAGAGGATTGGGGGAGGCCTGGCAGCTACAGACCGGTGAGTTTCACATCAAGTACAGGAAAAGTAATGGAGATGCTCGTAGTGCAGTATGTGATGAGGGTTATGAACAATAGGAATTGGTTGGAGGATTCCCAGCATGGTTTCAGGAGGGGGTACTCATGTGAGACTCAGCTGGCTGGGTTATTAGAAGATCTGGTGCAGTTAGTTGAGGGGAAGTAGTTGGATGCCTGCTTCATAGATTTTGAGAAGGCATTCGATAAGGACATTGATGAGGAAAGTGGAGGTGCTGATACCAGACAGGAGGGTCGTGGAATGGATAGGGGACTTTCTCAGGGGGTGAAGGCAGAGGGTGAAAGTGGGGGGAGGCAATATCAGAAGAAGAGGAGGTTACGTCAGGGGTACCACAGGGAGGCATGCTCGGTCCTTTTTTATTTACCATAATGGTAAATGACATGGGTTTGTGGATTAGGGGAAAAATCAGATTGTTTGCAGACAATTGTGTTGTATATGCTGAGGTGGAAGAGGGGGGCGGAAATTTGAAGGTGGCATTGATAATATATGGTTGTGGACCAGGAAAAATAAAATGAAGATAAATGTAAGCAAATCTAATGTAGTGAAGTTCACAAGGAAGAAGATGATAAGCAGGGATATGTGTGGATGTGAGGGACAAGAGATAGATGAAGCAGCAGAATATAAGTATCAAGGGATCGTACTGCAGGGAGACGTCAGATGGAAATATCAGGTAGAGAGGATGGTTCAAAAGGAAGAAGGGCTCTGGGTATGCTAGGAAGGGTGCTGAAGGGAGTCAGCTGTGAGGTGAAGGAGAAGGCGTATAGTACAATGGTACGGCCAATGTTAGAATATGCTGCAGCAGTATGGGACCCGTATGTGGAGGTGGAGGTGCGAGACTGGAAAAGGTGCTGTGAAGGGCAGGAAAATGGGTGAAGGTTAGGTGGAGAAGGCATTGGCAGGAATTACGAGGAAGGGAACTATAGGCCATCAGTGATGAAAGACATGGGGTGGAGCTCATTGAGGGACAGGAGGAAAGTTGAACGGTTATTCAGGATGTACAGGGTGGTGAATGAAGAGGGAGGATGGGGAGGGCTACATTGCAGGCTAAGTAAGGGGGTGTTTAGAGGAAGAGGAAACAACAGTGAGAAGCTTCAGAGGATGTGGAGGGGAACAGAGCGGGGTTAAGCAGTCCATGCTTGTGAGGTCTGTGAGGGAATGGAATGTGTTGAGGGAGGGTTTGGTACCTGTGAGAGGGGTTGGTAAATTCAGAAAGGCAGTGGAAAAGGTGTTGGTTGGGTGAAGGAGGGTTGAGAGAGCTTGCCACCGGGCGGTAGCCTAATTGCCAACGTATGTGTGTTTTTATATATATATATATATATATATATATATAAAATTGCTCCATCTGTAAGAATACTGCTCTATAAAAAAATCAAAACAAATCCGTATCATGAAAGCCATTAATCTAAAGGACACCCCCTTTTTTGCCACCTTTTTTTTTAACTGTGTTTCCTTTTCTCCATTGTAATATAAAGTAAATAGGACCCAAGTAAACATAATTAGGCGAAAATAAAGCCAGTTGGAATGCCAACCTGACATGTTAATCTGCTGTGTGTACGACTTTGATATTAATGTGTACTTGGGGTGGCTGTTATAGGCTGTCCACAGTAAAGTGAGCCCTTTTTATGGCCGTTCTGAATTTTTCCTTTGATCCTATTTCCATCTTCCTGCTGTTTTTTAACATAAACAATGCTTTGTGACGAATAAACACAGTGTTTACATTCCACCACCTTCATGATGCTGATGCTGCAAAAGATATATTTATTAGTTGTTAAAGCATGTTGGAAGGGACTTCAAAAGTGCTCACTTTACCGTGAACAGCATATGAATATTTAATATTCGTTTAATTTTACTATGCCCCATTTACATAGAAAAAATGTATACAAGTTAACCTATCAATTTGTATGACAAGATCACAGTTTTACCATCACCGTATATGTAAAGGTATTGCCTTTCGTAATCAAAACGCTTAAATTACGCGCCGAAAATAGAGCATGGAAGTTGTTCCGATCTCCAGCCCAGCTTTAAACGCATGAAGTAACGGAACAATAACTGGCGGCTATGCAGTTGGTTGCATCAGTGCAGGGAACGGAATACGGCCTATCATTAGAAGACTGCTTGTCTGACATGGCTACCAATATTGTAGTGTAAAATGTTTACCTAACATGGTTATTAATGGTATAGTGTTAAAAGGTACCCAAGTCCAGGACATGGATCCCTTTTTACACTGAATCAAAATGTGTGTTACTTCTTTACATAGTAATCTTCCAGTATAATCGGAAGTGTTTTAATACTAAAATGTATATCTACCCTTCCAATTCAAGAAACCATACTTAAGTCAACATAGCTATCTGTGGTGCTCGGGTCCCTTTTTACAATAAGGGATTCAATAACTTTCATTCGATTTTACAATACCACATAACCTGAAAACAAGTTGTAAATACAGTTTCCTGCCGACAACAACTGTTGCTGTGCTCTGATTGGCTACTTTGCTTGACTTGACCTGCTGCAGGTACTGCATAACCACACAGTACCACTGGCACAGTGGATGCTGTAATCAGCCAAAAGCAGTTCAACAGACCATCGAGACCACCGAGGACACAGTGACCCAGGAGATTGAAAGTGTGACAAATGAAATGCCATTGCGTTCGGTCCCCGCGGACCAAGTTTTAAGTTTTCAAGCACCAGTCACCGCACCACCTACCAAGTGTCACACCATTACTGTGTCGCGTGTGATGAACAGCGCGGTAAAACTGACGCATCATTCAGTGACAGAGCATGCACAATGTTCTAAGTCACTGTGATGCCATTACCAAAGTAAACATTCATCACACAGTAACAAGCAAAGAACAGGCAAACGTTTACGATTGTTTGTCTGCTGCATTATCACGGCAATTTGTGAGCTAAGTGAATCATTGCTCATTTGCCAACACTGTTCATGTAACCTTTTGCGGTAGCAGCACAAGTGTCCGCATGTGAAGTTTAAGCAAATGTTCCAGCCATCGGGGTTACCCAAAGCAAAGTACGGTTGCAAGTGTAAACATTTTTGTTGTTGTTGCTAATGTAAATATTAGGGGATTGCAAATGTAAACATTGTGACATTTATTACAGGCTAGACGTTTTCAAATCTTGGCAAAGTCAGTCATTTCAAAGTAATTCACGCCTGTTTGTTTGGTGTTGGCAGTGTACACATCGCTAGCTACAAGTGTTTGTGGACGTCCGGCCCACTCGTCAATCGACCGAATGGCAGAATGCGGGCGGCAAGTCACACCTTTCCTCCGTGATCCCACATCAACCACACCATTTCAATTTGCTCAGGGCCATGGTTTGGGCCCCACATCTCTCAACCATACCGAATGTTGCAACACCGTGCACAGGGAGTGTCACACCACTCAAGACAACAGCGCGCCCATCATAATTCTTCACTTCATCAAACCAACAAGTATGGAGGAATACGCCGCATGAGAAAACACCGCAAGCGAACAGGAAGAAGGAGACCGTCCAAGTTGTCTCTGTGAATGGCAGCACGATGCAAGAAGAAGAGGAACGGCAGGAGCCGACGATGGGACACAAGCAGCAGAAGAAACTGTGGGAGTGAAAACAGCTAGTCCGTTGCCTCATTCTGCCTCCGCAGGATGTCACGATGGCGGCACGCCAGTGCGAGTGTGCTTTGGCCACCCATGGCACAGTTCGCCGCAGACAAGCAGGAGTACCGGGAAGAGTTATGGCCAAGCAAGGAGGGGCCTACAACTTACGCCCTCGGACGACCCCGAAGACACCAGAGTGCAGCATGTAGCAGCGTAGGTCCACAAATTGCCTCAAAAATGGTCAAGAGGGGGGTGGGGGGAATTTGACGTTGCTCCTCAACCTAGGCCAGTTGTCACGCTGGCCGCTCCCAAGCACAGCACATGTACTCTCGACGACTGATCACCGACGAGCAGTGTAGTGTAGTGTGAGTGCAGGAGTGGGCAAGATCGGGCCAGTGCAGTGAAGTACAGAGAGTGTAGCGCCATGTGCGCCTACCAGCCCGGGAGAGTGGGCAGAGGAATACACGAACACGTGTATTACGTTAAAAGGGTTGTAACATTTCCACAAGCACATTTATCACCACATAATGACATGTGGCCTGTAAATGTAGTGCAATATGCTTAGATGCCTTTATGCCCAATGTTTTTGTTTTTATAGTATTATTGTTTTATTTCACAAATATTTATTTTCACCACCACCAATGTCATGTCCACCCCATTTCATTTCAGTCGCAAGGTAAGCTTTAGAAATAATTATTGATTTGTGTTTTTGCAGCATTTGAAAGTAATATAGTATGTAACTGCAAATTCGTTTCTCCCAGTGTGCAAATAGATCCATCTGCAGCGTGTTGGCCCACCACCGCCAGCCCTTGCGCCATGGCAGGAAGTCAGTTAGCAAGTCTCACCCAGAGGGAGAGGCACGTGTGAAAATGTGGTCACGCTTTTCCCGCCTGGATGGTATCAACCTTCATCACCAGTCATTTTTCAGCAATAGTTAAGTATATCAGGAACCTTTTTCGTTTTTGCCGTCCGGGATACCCCCCTCATCTCCCCAGGAATTGCATCGCCTGGGGAATTTATAATTTAATCAGCACTCACAATCTTAATGCAAGCCTAACTCTTAATCTACTGTATAGCCTTCGCCGCAGGTTCAAAGTGAGCAATTGTATAAATTATTCTCCTGGAGGGAATGTTCAAGTTTACAATAAACTGCATGAACTGATGAGTGCATTTATTCGATTGCAGAAAGGCGCTCCTAGGCACGGGCCCCTTAAAACCTGCCATTTCCTATTGCAAGTATCTATGTGAATTTAATGGGGGAATATTAATTTTTATGTGTGCTGGAACCTAACCGAAATACCACGAGTGGCATTTATGGGCGTGTGGTTTGGCCTTCACAATCCACGCGTAGGGAGTTTCGTTTTTATTACATCAACGTCATATTAATTTGCCATGCCATGTGGTCATTGGGTCGCCCGAAGAGACCCTCGTTTAGAAAACGAGGCCTCCACATCACGTGAACTACTGCAAGATCTATGCAGGAATGTGGTCCAGGTGATCGGCCCGCAGCACCCCTAGGTTACTTAGTCTGAGCTCTACCGCAACAACATCAGTGACGCTGCAACAACAGTGTCTAACGCCTACCGGATATACAATTCCTAACATCTTTTTCCAAATTCTGTTCACCGCCTTTGCAAATTCCATTCAACCCCATCTCGTCCAATCAAACCACGTAACTGCGAAAGATGGACTCCGAGCAAAAATGAGTGGTTTCTGTGAATATTACAGCAAAGAATTTGTTTTTTAATTAATGTTTTCTTAAATTGTTGTTAGAATATTCGAAAACATTATTGATAGGCTACTGGGCAAGACATGATGGGAGAGGCCGATATGCAGCTAAAACTAGTGGTGTCTGAATTACAGCACTGAAGAAGGTTTGCTTGTTTTATAAGTAATATTTTCTTAAATTGTTAGAATATTCTAAATATATTTGGGTGTTAAAGAAACCTTGTTTTGCCTTAATATATTGTATTGAATTTCAAACGATTTGTATGTGGAATGTTACATTTTTTGAACATGTTTACATTGTGCATTTCCTACATTGGTTTACCAGTGAAGTATTTATTGCATTTTATTCTTGTGGGATGTTTTCATACATGACCTAAATAAACGCCCTTTTAGTGTAGTTCATTACATAAATAATACAATGCTATTCATTTGTTGAATATTTCTCGCATAGGTATGGACGACACATTATGTGCATACAGTTCTTCTGATGAAGTTAAAAACTTTTGAGTTATAGCAAATTGAATGATTCCGTACGAATAAACTTTTACACTGTCTCATCAAAACAATATGAGTTCCAAATACTACTCTCATAAGAACCTCAAAACAATCTCGTCTTACCAATGAAATTAAACTTTAGTTACCTACCTAACCAATAAAATTAACAGAAATCAAAGTAGTATTTACATTGTTGAACTTCAAATTTCTAGGTTTCAAGAAATAGTTCTTGTTAATTGAATAAGTCAGCACACAATACTTTGACGAAGCGGCAGACAGGTGTCAATTCATTTCACTGAGATGACTGTTCCAAAAACATACCTACGGCGATCTACATTTAATGAAATACTAAAATTATGTAATGCATATATAATATTTCCATAACACTAGCAACAAATTCTCGCATATACATGTATTTTGAGGGAAGATAACTCAATTGCAATGGCAATTCACTGGACTAATAAACTTAATTCGGTCAGAAAAGACAATTGTAGAAAAATGATGCAAATAATGCACGCGAAAGGTAAGTTACTTGAAACATGCATTGCCTTTGAATTTCTAGCGCGCTGAAGCATTTCATCCAAAACATGCTCGTAGGAATCGCTGTGAAATAAAATTCGTCTTCTACCACATGCCGCCATATTGCTCAAGCGCACAATTTAACATGCTGATAGATAGCTTTATCAGCTGATAGCCTGCCAAATAGGCAGTATCAGCAAGTCGTAATACGTATTTATGGGCTATCTAACTGATAACTTTTATTCATGACATCATCAGACTGTAATAATACAGGCCCACAGATTAGATAGATAGATAGACTGCGCTCAGATTGGCGCAGAACGAATTTCACAATCTCCGACTGTATCCAATGATCTATGGCATGGCCTTGTTTTTTATTGTCAGCTGCGGCAGTAAGTAATTTCAACGAGCGTGATTATTACCAGAGACTATCGGCTAATTGTTTGGTTAGAATTGTAAAGGCTTGAAAAAAAAAAGTTCAAAGTAATGATTGGCAAAAATAGTTACAAATAAATCAGTTGTGGTAATTTTTACCTAGGGATATATGTAGTATTTTTATACAAGTTGATTTTTATCATAATGACGTGTGCCACGTGTTCCAGCCCTAGACCATTCACCACGTCTTGGAGGAGAAACCTGTCAAAGCCAGCTGACCACCACCATCTTCACCAAGTACAGCCAGTGCTATGTGGGCATGGGTAAGTTTGATTAAATAGACATGCTGTAGAAAGTGCATATGTAGATTATTTACATATGTTTCCATGGCCCTATAGTGTTCGTTTTTAAAATGTTTTATTTTCTTTCTGTGTTAATAAGTGTTAAATATGATAATGTAATTTTCAGGCCAATTTTTCAGAGTTAATGTTATTTGTTGTCATGGTCCGGATCATGCAGCACTGTGTACTCTAGTGTGACGTCTGCGTGACCACGTGTTCTGTATTTGTGTATTGTGTATAACACCCGTATGATAAAGTGCAAATTTATTGTTATCTAACTAAAAGGATTTTGTAGTGTTTTTACTGTGTTGTAAGTTTATTGAATGAGGCATACTGACATGCACAACGCACTGATATCGACAGCACCTAGGCCTCAGGCTATTCACCATTGTGCCAGCAGAGATGTCAAGTATTAAACACATCATCACAGTGGAGCACCTGAGTCAATGAACCAGTTCTATGTGTGTTATGTGCCAAGTGCAATGGCGTGTATAAGGTGTAATTAGGGCTATGTCAGATTTTAGGGAGTGTACAGTGTGTGATTATTTTTGTATGTGTACGTCATCATCCACACAATACCACAAGTGTTAGTTTATAAGTGTCAAATGTTCTCATGCTATGTAAGTGCCAGTGTTTCGTATCTTGCATCAGTGTGCACAAATACGTGAAGTTATGTTACCACGCAACCAGGTACGCACTTGTACGAATGTCAGTGTCCATATGTCAGGTCAAGATCCACATGCTTTTGTTTACTTTCAGTATTTACATTTTGAGAGTTAATGTGCATGTAGTGGTATATGTTGTGTCAGTGTTTTATTTTCCCATATTACTCATGGCATATAAGTACGAGATAAATGGTAGCTTTACATATTATTATTATTGTTGTTTTAGTGTAATTGAGTGCAATCCTGTGCTTATGTAATTATTTTGTTGTTGACAGCTCTTGCGCCAGGGGCGTCATTGTGTGCACACTTGAATGGCCACATACAGTTCTATTGTGAAACATAGACGTCTCTATAATATTTATGATAATTTTCAACATAACTTTTAATGCATTGAAAATAATTAATTCGAATATTTTAAATTTAAAAGCAGGTTCGACCAGTACTGGTAGTATTGAAATACTGGACTTTCCTACCACGTTCCAAAACGACCCAAAAAAAGTGGACCGGTGCACACAGCCACGTGGAAAATAGCTACTGTAAATTCTTAAAAAGTATTTTGAAGAGTTTTTATGCAAATTAATATGAGCTCACATGTTTTGCCCCGAACACACATCATATACACATAATGAACTTGACTGGGGACAGACCCTTTAAAGATATTATCGTTTATTTGTATGTGCCAAAGTTGAGGTTAGGTTGCCATGGCAATGTGGTCTGGTCGAATGTGTGTATTTATTGTTTTATTTTTGAGATGAGCTTTTATGTTTTGTTGTTAAGAGTTAATTGATATATACATCTGATCGGCATTGTAGATCCCATTTTGTTTCAATCATTTTATTTCACTTTATGCAAAATTATGTCACGTGATGTTTGGGCCAGAGCATCGGCCAGTTAGCTGCCTCCACGCCAAACAGATGGTAGTAGCGTCTTAGATATATTAAGAGTACCACCGCATCGCAGTGCTCCAGGCACTTTATCTTTATCTTTCACTTGGCCCAGGTATACTGTGTAACTTAACCTCATAGGACCTACGGCAATTCATCTGTACAAGAGCCCATCTGGCTAAAACGGTGGCATGTAAACTTCAGAGCCTCGAAGGGTAAGAACATGTAATAAATAAGTACTGGTGAGATACAAAACTTTTTATTATGAATAACTGCTTATCGGTTACTTAATCCTTTCTTGTAACTCTATATTGACCACATGTTTTTAATAATGGCTTTGGGTAGCCAAAATAACCCTTCAGGAGTGAGCTGGCATCTCGGGGGGGGGGGGGGGCCGACATCCCTGACTAGATGAGGCGATTTCGAGTTTTATTTACCGCTGGTGGAATGGTACATTCAACTTGTAACATTCATCAAGATGTGGACATGGGGGCAGGACAACGATCGTCAGCCATCACGTCCTGAACGGAGGAGTATAACTTCGTGCTCGCCCCACGGGCTGGCGCCCTTAACCCTGCAAGTTGCATTTCCTATCCACCATACCTCATTCCCCCCATGGTCCAGCTCACCGTACGTCAGCAAGTAAACATTAACAACCACACATCCACTTGGTAAGACTCCACACACGTGGAATATTAGTATGTAATTTTCAGTGCCCTTTATTTACTTGCATCTGTTTAATTTTTAGGTTATATATATAATTTTAATAAGGATGATGGTACTAACCAGTGCCAATAATCGACAGACAGTATTTTGTGTTATGTTAGCTGCAAACGTTTGGACACACTACCATAACGTAATGCACATGCTCCACGATACGGCCAAAAATATTAAGTGTACTTTTTAATTTGTTTTCCATTTAAAGCGTTGTGTGATTATGTTGCATACATTAAATAAAAAAAGTGAAAATGTACGAGGTGTTGACGTTTATACCACGAGAAGTGTGTTATGCAGCAGGAAATGGCAACAAAATGTGATGAGTTCCACATAAATTGTTTGAGATGCCAACTGGTGGTGATGGAACTGCTAGAACCAGCAGAGCAGACAAATTCATGTTGCCGACTCGCCAGCTACCGAGGGTGGAGTCGACAGAGACAGGAGGAATTCGAGCACAACAACAACAGCACATGTCATTGCTCGTATTGCCACGTCTGCCAACTGGTACAGAGCATGCAGGGATGGCACAGCTTGCCTCACCCCCTGCCTGTTCCACACCACTACTCCGGATTGTGCCAGCACGGCAATCTGCATTATTGACAGTTCCTGAGTTTATGGAGAACAGGATAATGATAACTCATTCGTCAACTACACTGATAAGGTTTCAATACCTGCCTGGATACACTAGGTGTTAGAGCGAAGATCCCACGGCATTCCTCCGGGATTATGAAAATCGGCTGACCAGATATGGGGTCGACCTAGAAGACTGGTCAAATTCAATCGACGAGCGATTTGTTGGAGACACTTGACTGTGGGGGAGAGGAGTGAACCGTTATGTGGTCATGTGGGCAGAGTTCAGTCAGTCGTTCCTGAGCTGTTTTGCCACCACGTTAACCTCTCTGTGCACCTTCAGTCGGATTGTGTCAGAAGAACAGAAGGAGACTTTGCACAATTTTTTAACACAGATAATTAGTACCATCCGAACATACCACACAGAACTAAGTACACAGGAGTTCTTGGAGGTAGTCGCAAGTAGCGAATGTCCAGAATATCGAGTGGACTTGCCACCCATCATCCACTCAATGGAACATGGATTTTTTTTACAAACTGTCATGTTGTTGGGGGGCGAGCATCCCCGCCGAGCCGTGTGTCGGGAGATGGAACACTCAAAACTGCGACAGGACCGAGAAGAGAACGAAAGAGAGAACAGTGGACAAAACACTTCGAACAGTTCAAGACAGGAAGTAATGGCCATGCCTTCCACAACATACGTCAACCGTACACATCAGCCATGCCTATTAACAGAGCCGAGGCATCTGGCATGTCCATGTCACTGGTGAAATGGACCACATATCGATCATCATAGCCCGCAGCAAGCCGGGGCACCGCCTGCAGCTGGAAGAGGCATGCCGCCACCGGGAAACGTGAGGTCAGGGTAGAGCGGCCTGATGTCACTCAACCCCATTCCAAATTATGCTCCACTGACCCAACACCAGAACAAGTTCTTTTTGCCCAAATCAATGCTGACTTAACTAGTTTCATTCGCATTTTGGTCACAATCAGTGATAATTCTTGTCACGCTCTAATTGATAGAGCTGCATTGCATAACTTTGTGAGGAGTAGCTTTGCCAACAGTGCGAACATCAAACCTGTCAACAAAACAGTCCAACTGGTGACATGACAACACACCAGATAAATTAGGGGATAAGCTAGCATCACTGTTCGCATCCACGACGTAGAAACTGCGACAGTCGCCTTCGTATTGGACAAGATCAGATAAGATACTATTCTTAGCATAACTTGGCTCACCAAATAGAATACAGTAGTAGAAACTGCTGCAAGAAGAATACAATTCGGGAGGAAGGAGAGGAGGATGGTTTATAACCTGGAATCCCGACCAGCTGGGGAGGTTCCGGCCGTCGATCTCGATGAGTTGGACCACGCAGTGCCTCCAGAGTACCGTGAGGCGATGTAGTCCCTACTCGTCGAAAAGCGTCGAGATGTTCTCATCATGGCAGACCTACTGCGCCATATCACGGTAGCTGCACACACCATTCCGCTCTTCAATGAGACCCAGATATACGACTGTCCAAGGTAGTACTATCCGCACCAATGCCAGGTCATACAAGATCAGATCAAGGAGATGTTACAGGAGTGGGTGATCGAGCCATCTGAGACTTCGTTTAACATGGCAATCACCCTAGCCCTGAAGAAGGATGGTATGTGTAGGTTCTGCATTGATTTCCGACACCTCAACCAGGCCACAAAGAACGTACCACCTCCATACATCAATGTCAAGGACGCCATGAACACCTTGGGCCAGGCGAAGGTGCTGTCCACCATCGATCTGAGAAGCAGGTATTGGCAGGTGCTGGTTCACCCAGGAGACCATCACGAGACTGCTTTTACTGCAACTGATGGCAGACAGTTCCAGTTTTGTGCCATGACATAAGGCCGAAAATGCGCACCAGTAACCTTCCAGGAAATGATGACCCGAATGCTGGACGGATATCAGGGACTTCGCCTTGGCGTACCTCGTTGACGACATTGTTTGGTCAGCATCCTGGGAGGACCATAAATGTAGCTGTCACTGGTACTGAAATGGCTGACCATTAACGGACTGACCTGCGCCAACCAGAAATGCCATATCGGAAAGGCGAGCCTTCAGCTCTTAGGCCATATCGTGGATGCCGATGGCAGCTACCATAATCCAGAGCAACTGTTGTTAATCGAGGAGTACCCAGTTCCGAACACCCGGAAACAACTCCCAAAATTTTTCATTTTGGTATATTGGCATAGGAAGTACATCCTGGAGTTCGCCCTGGTGATGGCACCCCTCACGGACCTCATGTTGCTAGCCATACGTCTCAAGTGGTCAACTGAGCAACAGGACCGTTTTGAGGAAGTAAAGCGCTGGTTCCAAGAGTGTTCCGCTGTCGCCAGATATGACCCACTACACCATGTCTATGTGCAGACAGACGTCAGCGAAAAGGGGCTGGACATTGTGTTGTTTCAGTTGTTGGACGAGGGCGAACAGCGCATTGTTGACTATGGCTGTGCGAAATTCGGCCTGTAGAGCAGCGCTATGAGGTGAACGACAGGAGTCTCTCCCAGTGGTGTGGAGCCTGAAAAAGTACCATCTAATCCTGGAGTACAAACGTTTCACCCTGCTGACCGACGATCGCTGCCTTCTGTTGTTACATAACACCAAGGAAAGCTGGAGTAAATTATCCACTGGGCACTACAAATGCAATGGTACGATTTCGAGGCGCAACACTTCGCCGCCATCGATAACCAGTTCGCTGACTACGTGTCATGCACTCCGAGGAGTGACACTGCATGGGATGAGGACGACTGGGACACAGTCCTGTCACCTGTGTCAAAATTTAACACGCCAGCCGACACGCCAGTACATTGTGCAAACCCATCAGTGTTACCAACTTCGCCGACATTGGACATGCTGCGAGAAGAGGTCGCACGAGCACAGGGAAGCTGCCCTTTCACAACTAAGTGGAGAGAATAATGTGGCCATAGAAATGTAGAGAAATGGCGAGTTGTAAACGAATGTGTTGAATCCCGCACAAGTGCGGACAGCTAAACGTGGAGAGTTACATGCTCGCTGCTTCCTGCGATGCAATACTACACTACACCCATGCCACTCACATCTCTGGACACCCGGGAGTAGCTCAAATGAAACGGAACATCTTGAGGTATTTCTACTGGCTGGGGCTTTCGGTAAACATAAGGAGCTTCGTACACCAATGTGTCACTTTCAACTATTTCAAGAGCCAACAGGGGGTCAGCATGTAGCAGCAACAGCCACGCGAGTCACGGGAACCACTTGAAACAGTATCACTCGCCCTGGTGGGCCCTTACACCAGGACACCGATGGGGTAATGGTTCATACTCACTGTGATGGACCTGTTTTCGAGGTGGGTGGAGGCCTATCCCCTTTCCAGTGACGAGCCTGTGGCATGGCAAGGTTGTGGAGAATTACTTTATCGACCACTGGAGAGGGGATATCCTCGAACAGTGTTGAGCGACAATGGCACGCAATTCATGGGCCATGTATTGCATGATTTGTGCATAAGATGGGGCATCCAACACCACACCACGGCGATTTATCACGCACGCGCAATCCCTACTGAAGGATGCAATCAAGATATCAAGATATCAAGACTCCACTACATCTGCACGTGGGGGAGAAACCACGCCTATTGGGCCGAGCATCTGCCCACCGCATTGTTCATGCTGAGGACTCATATGAATCAGGCCACAGGGAAGATGCCAGGCCAGCTGTTGCAAGGCCATGATCTTCCCCTCCCTGGAGAAATTGCTGGCAGGGCGAGGGAAAGCAATGGAACAGTGGAAGAAGAGGTGTGTATAGAGGAGACAAGAGAGAGGGGTGAGAGAAGCATGCACTAACTAGCAACGAAATGTCTCACAGTGGGCGCCGGACATCACCCGCCCATCACCCTGCTTACAACCTGACCAGCTCGTACAAGCGAGAATGCATCCGCAATTAGCTGGACGACGGAATTTCCACACAGGTTTCGCAGCAAAATTTGATGGACTATAAAAAATCATAGAGCGTGCTGGAGAAAGCTGCTACGAAGTTCGCCTGAGCAGGCGCCGTTCAGTGATCTTCATTGAGACAAACTCGGGTTTGCCGACGCCAATGTCGCGATGCTCAGCGCCAAGATGCCACTACCTGATGCGAAAGCGGAAACAGGTGAGCTGGAAATACCCAGAAATGTCACACCCACATCTGAGAGAGGAGAGGGTGCACGTGAGGAAATTCCTACACCTGCAGTTGCGACACCTGGCACCAAGGCACCTACACAGGATCCAGCAGAGGAAGAAATTGGAAACTATGTGGGAAGTGAAGGAAGCCTGCCTGCAGCTGTTTCCCCTCCCTCCCCGCGAGACACACCACAAAGGTCGCCTGTGTTAGATATCCTTTGGCAGGTGTGGGACCGGCCTGGTGGCATCGAGATGCCAAGGAAGAAACAGAAAGTGACAACATCTAGGGCGGTATTGTTTGTGTTTGTGTACGCCTAGAACAAGAATCTGCGACAGGCATGGGGAAGTGACAGCGTGGATGAAGGGAGTGGCAACTAGAAGTTAGGGGGTGAGGCGATGTCTTCCCCTCCCCACCAATCGAAGCAGGCTGTACGCTCGACATGCCAGGAGATACTGATCTCCTGGCATGTCGAGCGTACAGCCTGCAGGTGTCAGGACACACTCACCGCAGCTGTCACAACATGGCCAGCCACGTGGGAGCACCAGCACCATATGCTAAGAAGAGGTAAACAACAGGGCAGCCACTACAACCTGTAGCCACGTAGATGATTAAGCCCACTGCACAGGTGTTGCACGTGAGCAGAGCCTGCAAGTGATTAATGAATGGTTACCAGTGAGAGGTATGTTAGTGGAGTGGGGAAGGGGGGTGAAACGTTCCACCATTTACCATTGAGGAGTAGCCCACCAAGCCAGCTGATCACCACCGTCAGCACCATATATAGCCAGTGTGACGTGTGCGTGGTTAAGTTTGACTAAATAGGCGTGCTGTAGAAAGTGTATATGTAGTTTGTTTACATCTGTTTCCTTGGACTTATGGTGTTTGTTTTTAAATTGTTTTATTTTCTTTCAGTGTTAATAAGTGTGAAATATGATAACATAATTTCTAGGCCAATTTTTCAGAGTTAATATTATTTGTTATCGCGTGACCATGTGGCCCGAATCATGCTGAACCGTGTGCACTTGCGTGACGTCTGCGCAACCATGGGTTCCATATTTGTGTATTGTTTATTTCGCCCATGCGATAATGTTTCCATGTATTATTATTTAATTAAAAGCATTTTGTAGTGTTTTTATTGTGTCGTGTGTTTACTGAATGAGGCATATTGATGTGCGCAACGCACATCAACATAAACAACCCCGCAGCCACGTGGTAAGATTCCACGCATGTGGATTATTAATATGTAATTTTCAGTGCTCTTTATTTACTCACGTCTGTTTTATTTTATTGTATTTATATATAATTTTTGTAAGCAGGACAGTAATAACCAGTACCAATACTGGACAGCCAGCATTTTGTGTTACGTTGGCTGCAACCCATTGGACACAAAACCGCAAGGTACCACACATAAGCCAAAATGCGGCCAAAAATATTAAGTGCTCTTATTAATTTGTTTTCCATTTAAAGTGTTGTGTAGATCAAATAAATAATGTAGAAATGAATGTAGAGGGATCCCGGCACATGCAGGGCCATGTACTGGGAAAACGTAAGGCAATAAGTTGAGGTTAGAGTGCCTTACGCATTATGATTAAGTATATGTTTATATATATTTTTATTTCTCCTGATTAGTCAAGTGTGATTTGTCCTGTAAGGTTTTAAGTGTTTCATGTTCATTTAGAGCCATGTTAATCCACTATATTTCATTTGTTATGTATTTTTCATGTAACTTATGATCACGTGATATGGCGCAGGACTTTGTGCTGGAAAGGCGGAAACCTGGCGCCATGTTTCAGTAGTCGCCTCTTGGTTACTGTGTGGGATGGCCGTGCCGCTCGCCCTCTCCAGGCACTTCATTGCTTCGGTACTAATCATGTAGCATACATAAGTTTGAACTTAATTAACTGGAGCCTCTTGTTTATTTCCAGCTCGGGGAGTGCACCATTCCACAACCTGGTCCATTTGTACATGCCCAGGACATTATCACCACTTAATTTTCATGTAGGCATTTTGCGGCCTTTTCTGCATCAGTGTGTACTCCACTTTAGAGGGGCAAGTTTTGTAAGTGCTTCTATTGAAGGGCTAAAGAAATAAATATTCATGTCGTGAATTGTCGGACTGTGTTTATTTCTTCGGCCACTCCTTGACAGCACATCTCGTTTTTATATTTTTTGCAAGGTGTAAGGTGGCCTATAACAGTCCGGGAGTGACCATGGGCATATGGGAATAGCCCTAATAATTCCCACTAGACAAGACATTGGAAATGGATATTGGGATAACTGTTACAACTTCTACAAACAATAAGATTGAGACTTTGGACATCAAGGAGAACCACGTTGAGGCAGTCGACCACACGTCCGAACTGAACTCGTGCTCTCTACTGAGACACTGGCGCCTCCCCCCCCCCCAGACAGCATGGCGGTAATTATTTGCATCCTTTCCACATAACCTATTTTCCTCCTTGATGGTCCAGCCTAAGATCCAGAGACACGTAAAGTGGCATTTCTAATTGACGCTATTGTCTCAGCGACGTCAATAATAGAATTTTTGATGCAATTTAAATTCGATTTACTTGTTTCTTTATGTGAGACATATTTAAATTGAACACCCTTAAACTGTTTTCTTTTAATTATATTTGACAAATTTTAAATAAACATATAATTTAGGATTTTTTTGACTGAATTGAAAAATGATTCAAACTGAATATGACATAATAAGTAGGTGCCATAAAGCCATAGGCTCGACTAGGTTCGATGTTATTTTTTTTAGAAATTGGCACAGCTTGACTTTATTTTAAAGCCTGGCTCGGCTTAGCTCGATGCTCTGAAATTGAGACTCTCCAATCTCTACATTATTCTTACTTCGAAGGATGTGAAATAACACAGAATATTGTTGATGGTGGTACTGCATTATTTGTTAAGCGGTGCAAAGAACTAAACATTGGTTTTTGCAAGGAACTTCAATACATTCCCATTTTTGAAGGAAATATGTTTGAAAAAACCAGGTGCATGGGATCGCCCCTGCACAGAAAAGCTAAAGGACCTTCACATTAAGAAAATACTCATAATGCCCTTCAGCGTCGAGGATGTGCACTGGGTATTACTGGTGGCAGACTTAGAAAACCGCCAAGTATTTTAACCCCAAGGAATTCCGTTCCATGTTAACAGAATGCATTATAAAAGAATCTGATGTATTTTGTGATTTGTGCTTATATCGTGGAAAGGGCCAGAACAAGCACCAACTATGTTGGGTAATGTGCGAAGTCTGCTGCAGGTGTGGTCCATTTCGAGACGTGCTTTTAACCATACAATGCGACATAATCAACCTATGTACCATTTCCGATGCAAACTATGTCAGAGGTGCCAAGTCGCTTAAAAAACAGTGGCAAATACAGTTATGTTAATTCTCACAATTGATAAGTTCTGTATAATTCATTCATGGATACATCACAATTTTCTGAAGACCTGTAAAATTTCTACTACCAGGATTTTTCTCTGCCTCGCACAAACTAAGATTAACCAAAGTTAGAAAACTACACCAAAGGACATACCTGCCCACAATTTGCTGTACGAAAGTAATTTCAGCCTATAAAGTGTTCTGCATTGTGTAAATTAGTATTTTACTGCTTACCAGTGTGCAAACTGCGACAAACATATACACCTTACTTAGTGGGCGATATTTCCAGCTGTTGCTCTGGTAAACTATGCGGAATCAAGATGTGCCTGCCCCCAACTTTCTGTATTAAAACAATTTCAGCCCATTAAGTGTGTGCAACATCATATAAATTATTGTTTCACTATATACTGGTTTGGCAAATGCGAAAAACATGTACGCCATTTCCTTTCAATGTTATGTCAAGTTGTTGATCTGGTAATATGTACGTTAGAAGAAAGGAATGCCATGTGCCTGACTACCATATACTGCACCGAAATAAGTTAAGCCCCTAACTGTAAGTGAATGGCATGGACTGGTTAATGTGCTTTCTACCAACAATTTAGCATTCTTATCGAAACTTATAATGCCTGCTGAATTGTTTTTGAATGCAGGAATGTATTCGCTTCTTATGATTAATAATTGCTCATTGCAACAAAAATTACAACATTTCAGTAACTAAGATTACTTTCACTAATTCGTGATGTACTTTGTCTGTAGCATGTAAAACATGGAATATATTTTATTTCTATATTTCTATATGGTACTTGTTCCGTAATGCATATAGTAATGGTAAAACTATACAAACATTCCATGTGAACTATAGAGTATCCATCCCAATTGTTTACTTTGCAGTCTAGTACTGTATCGCGTATCTTGCCAAGTTCTGTTTAGCAAATCCAAATTCAGCAAATATTGTACCATATCACGTATCCAAGCATTTTTTCCCGCACTTCTTTCTCTCGCGAATCGCAAGATGGTGTGCGCGGGATGTAAAATCAAAATGTTGAATGTCAGGCAAGTTATTCATTCCTCGCCGGACATAAACACGTTTCTCACCGAGTGCGACATTCTCAAATCGACGATGCGGTGCGAAAAATGTGGGAAGGAGCAGCGAAATTGGTGGAAAACAGGGGGTTGTTTTACTGGTGCCAACGGCGACTGGAGGACGGTACCAAATACAACTTTAAAGTGTCGGCGAGACAGGGCAGTCTAGTGAGAGATTCAAACTTGTCTCCGGCAAGATAGTCGACTTGTATTTACACTGGCACCTCATCAAATACTCTCGACAGTAGACTATAGTGAACGAACTTTTGTGCCCGGGAAAGACGATCGTCGCCTGGTCGAGTTTCTGCCGCCAAGTGTGCATAGACTGGGTGTTGACGTACAGGAAACACATCAGCAGGCCGGGCAAAGTGATCGAGATCGACGAGTCGGAGCTGGGCAAACCCAAGAACTGCATAGGACGTAAAGTTCACGGCCAGAGGGTTTTCGGGTGAGTGCAGTGGGACGATCCGACGAAATTCTTCCTGGGGCCGGTTAAAAAGAGGAACGCGGCGACCCTGACCAAAAACACTCGCGAATGTATCGCTCCGGGCACGACGATAATCTCAGACTGCTGATACGGTTACAGCTACTTGGATATTCACGGCTACCGTCACATGCAGGTGAATTTCAGGTGGGAATTCGTGTGGAGCGAAAAGAGCAGAATGGTAAACACTCGAAACACGCTAAAGATGAATAGGGGCGAGACACTGAGGGTGCATACTCAAAATATCGAGCGAAGTTGGTGTTAGGTGCGATACAGCTTTCCCTGCTTTGGTCGACGAAAAAAAAATGGGTCGGCCACCTGGCCGAGTACTCCTGGAAAAATAATCATCGGTACAGAGAACGATGGCACGCTTCGCTGATTCACGCCGCCGACATGAACCATCATAATAAGCGCAGATGAGATGGCGGTTAAGGATATCCCAATTTCCACAGGTATCTGTTTGTTATGGTTGTTTTTGATTTGCAGGCGCAAGCGAGATTGAGTTGCTGTTGCAGTTACAGTTTTAAAAAAGTTCATCGAGTTGATGTTGCCATTGCAGTATAAAATTAAAGTGTGACCGACTTGCCGTTTGTTTCAGTTTAAAGTGTGATTGGCTTGCTGTTTGATTCAAGTTTAAATTGCTGTTTATTTGAGTTGTTGTTTGATTATAATAAAATTAATGTTTAATTGAGTAGCTGTTTGATCCAAGTTTAAATTAATGTATAATTGAGTTGCTGTTTGATTCAAATGAAAATTAATGTTTAATCGAATAGCTGTTTGATTCAAATTAATATTAATATTTAATACAGTTACTGTTTGATTTAATTTAAAATTAATGTTTAATTGAGTTACTATTTGATTCAAGTTTAAATTAATGTTTAATTCGGTAGCTGTTTGATTAATGTTTAATTGACATGTTTTTTTTGGAAACATTCATTCGCGATCTGGAAAAAAAGCCTAAAATAGTTGATTAAGTCGTGATGTGTCTACCCGGCGGCGACGGGTGTACTTGCATCTGTTGCATCTGCAAAACTTGGATCTGCCAGTTTCAATTATTGAGATAAATGAATGAAAAAAAGAAATTACATTCAATTGCGATCCCGTGTCGGTCATGACCAGTTCGGCCCGCGGCGGATGCAGTTGCATAAGCTGTTGTTTTCGTGTACTTTGGATCTGCAAGTTTCGAGCGTTGAGGTAATTTATAGAAACAAGTGTTTGCGTATATACATAAAACTTAAAAATCTGGGAAACAAATGGGGTCTTTTATCGTTTATTCCGTTTTCGGTTTAGATATGCTATAGGAAATAATTGGGTGTTGGTCGAAATTTCTCCCCCTGACTCGGCTGGATACGCAATTCGAAACAAGTGGGGTGTGGCACCAATTTCCCACTTTCCTGCTTGGATATGCAATGTCGTCCTTTTCGGTCCTGCACGTGTTGTCACCTGGATACGCAAAGGGTGAGTTTAGGTAAAAACCAGTGTTTTGAAGGTGCACTGGATAAGCAGGGGGAAACTTTGTATTTTTTGGGCTTTTTCCCAGTTGTGGTTGGATACGTAATTGGTTGTTTTTCTCTCGACTTTTTTTTTATTGGATATGTAATACAGTAGTTTTTGAGCGATTTAGATACACAATATGGAACAATCACTGGTCTTTTGAATTTTTCACCCACAGATCCCTGGTGAATCTCTTGAGCTCCAGCCAAATGGAGGATGTGGAGGAAATGGATGAGACGCTTTCAGCTACAGATAATGAGTCATCAACCTCTTCAGTCCCTGGCACATCAACTTCTTCAGCCCCAGGACACACAACTGCTTCTTTCCCTGGACCAACAACTTATTTGATCGAATCTATGTAATTATGATTGACATTTATTATAATAATTTTTCTAATGTGATTGTAACTATTATATTTGAGAAAAATTTTTTTTTGCCAACAGAACTGTTCGAAGATCGCAAAAGCACAAATCTACAGTCATTAACCACCAGTCGAGACCTCAAACAACTTCTGACGTCCATCAACAGAGAGGCACAAAGTGCAAATCGGCACCCGACATCACTCATGCTAAAACAAGCACCGAGTAAGTGTTCAAGACAAATACCAACAACAGATTTCGCCCAGCTTTGAAGAAAGAATCCTAAACCTACCAAGATGACCAATATTTCTCGTCGTGAATTACAGCAAGAAACAGCCCGAAAGACTCGTTATAATCTTAGAAAAACAAATCAAAGAACATATCAGAAATATGGTTCTGATTTTGTATTATAATTTATCTGTATATGTAATTTATTTACAAAAAAACAGAATTTAATATTTTTTAATAGTTTTATTTTATAAAATATATATTTAGATACATAATTTTTTACATACTGTTTACATTTTTGTTAACATTTGACAATTTTCATTCAAAAAATATATACATAGATACTTACTGGCATACCCATAAATAAGACATTGGCTTCATTTAGTTTTGTTTAGGGTTTTGTCCCATGTTCAATTAAAATATCACAAATTTCATTCGTAGGATCCCACATAATTGCAGTTTCACCATTAAAATCCTCAGTATTTAGGAAATCTTCAATTCTTTCCTTGTCGTTATTCAATGCATTTTTTTATATTGTCCAAAACACACAATTTTATTTTATGACTACTTCACCCAATAATAAGGCATATATGCTTTATTTGGTTGGTTTTTCATTTTTCATCCATCAAGTGAGACTTTTTCGAGACTCGAAAAAAATGTTCAAACAAAAAGTGCAGCAAGTAAAAAAATTACGCAAGGCAAAGTTGAGGGTAATGAAGCAAAAATGTTGGCATAATCTTGAGGCAAACTTGAAAATTGCCTCTACTTTGCCTCAAGATTATCCCTTAATTTTTCATTTCATTACGGCGTAATCTTGAGGCAAGTTTGAGGAATTCTCAAGATTGCCTCAAGAACCACATGAGGCAAAGTTGATGTTGCCTCATCTTCCCCTTCTCATTCCCTCTGATTAAACTCATTCACTCACATAGTTCTGTGAATCGACCTGTGATGCGAATGGATGGTGTTGAAGAAAAGCACCCAGTATCGGCATCATTACCCTGTTTGTATCCTATAGATCGACCATGAATGTAACATCAGAGGCAATAGCCAGTCCTTTTATAGGTGACCCTGACGAATCTGCATTGAAAATCAGCTGGATGTTAATCAATTTAGTTATGTTTCCATAAAGATACCTCTCCAGTTTAAGAAATGGTTCCGAAAAGTCGACCAAGTAGGTAATTTTCCCATGAAATTTGTTTTTAAATACACAATAATCACGTAAAACATATTTGATGTTTATCGTTTTGCCGCAGCTATAGAAAATCGTGTGAAAATTCAAGTCGGCGACCACCCAATGCTATTTATCGATTTTTTTCATTGTCTGCATCATTAAAACTTCCATCGGCGAACACGAAAAACCATGGTGATCATTTTCGATAATATTGATAGAATACATGATAAGAGGAATAAAAAAATTATAATGTTTCGAGACTTGATGGAATTTATACACAATTTTTCTTTTGGACGATGTTGTGCCAAATGGACCGAGATGGGAGATGTTCGATATTTGCTAATTTTACCCTTCAACAAAATGATGGTGAATTATAATGGAAAACTAGCAATTCTAATCCCAAAAGAAAAACCCAATAAAACCAACATGACTCGAGTAGTGTAAATTTACAATAAATGTAAGGGACAAAGGTTTAAGAAAAAAATTATAAACCTTAAACCCTAGACTCTGTTAAAAATACTAAAAACGAACAGATGTGAAATTGATTACTTATTTGATGATATGACACCCATGCAGTATTCTGCAGTGAAAATCGTCAACAGACTATACTCGAACTGGGTAAAATAAGAATCTGAGTTTGGGTATTCATAGTTTAGTTTTTTTTAGTTTTGCAGTAACAAAAAAAAACATTTTTTTGATATTGTGGTTTTTTTTATACATACAGAAATCATTTGTGTGATCTTCAATAGTCATTCATCACAAACTGACTTGGTTGTTATGGCGATGATACCAATAACTATGGTGATGGTGGTAACATCAGCTATGGATATGATGGGAATGTTGTATTTATCAACAATGATAATGACGATTGGAATATGACAATTTTTACAAAATAATTTTCCATAAAAATTAAACAAATATACTTGTAAATTAAATTAAAAATATTGAAGAAAACGGCATATTTTATTGTTTAGTTCCTCGAAATTTTGACAGAAATTTCGACATCCCCCCACCCACTCCTAATTTGAACAACCAATCACGTTGCAGCATTTCATTCCCCCTTGTCATTTTAGTTTGCCTATATGGCGGAGAGATCTGGAAAAAAGACTTCAATCTACTGCGAGCGATGAACAGAGAAACATCAACCTTCTCCTCCTCTCCAGAACAGAAGAGAAATAAGGTAGGTACAAAAAGGTAAGTTAATTAATATATACTACAGTATATATTGTATACTATATTAACAATTATTATACTTGCCTTATACCTTTTGCTCTGGAGTGAAGGAAGGTTGATGTTTCTCTGTCCAGCGCTCGCCATCAACTAAAGTCTTTTTTCCAGATTTCTCGGACAAACTTTGAAGAGAGGAAGGGAGGGGACATTAAATAATGCACTCTGATTGGTCGTTGAAAGTATGTGCATGTGGGAGGGCGGAAGGAATGTCGATCACAACACTCTGGTAAAGTTTATCAGAACTAAACAAGGGTAACACAACTCGTCGAAATTTACATTATTATGCACCTCACATTTACCAGACGATTTCTGAATACTAATTATCTGTATAAGGATCAGACACCCATTTGCAAGTTTTCCCAGAACTAAACATACTTTACACTGTCCTCCACTTCTTGTGAGTAAATGAAGGTTTAATTCCCACCACTCCTAATTTGCACAACCAATGACATTGCTGTATTTCATTTCCCCTCCCTTCCCCACCTTTCATTTTGCCTACATGGTGGAGAAATCTGGAAAAAAATGATGTCAATCGATAGTGAGATTTGGACACACCCATTTGTCGACTTAGGTTATGACAACACACCTGTTAGATGCCTCAGTATGTCATTACATCACACTCATTAGTCGACTTAGGTTATGGCATCACACTAATTTATAAGAATAATCTTATATCTGTGTGTTAGGTTATGACGTCACACTCCTTCATAGCATTAATCCTGTATCCTTCGACTTAGGTTATGACACCACATAACCTAAGATAACAATAAAAATATATTATTTACAAATTAGAAATGAAAATTTTTTTTAAAACATATATATATATTTTCTCAACACATGCCTTTATAATGAGTAAGAAAGGCCAAACGGGAATGTCGGCCTTTCATCTGTCGTGGACGAATCGCTCAACAACATTCAAAATAACATTGGCGACATTTGGACGAATAAGGCCAACCACATACACATGTTCCTGCTAACTCTAACATATTCGATTTTTAAAGTATGGGGTTTAATCTCCTCTATGTGGACTTTCCAGCCGACTCACAAGATTTGTGCATACCGAAACTCTTTGTGAAATACAGTGCGGCCGATGCAAGGATAAATAACCAGCCCAATATCGGAATATCTGTGAGAATACGAACATCACATCCAAAGTCTTGAAAATTGGGTAAAACCTCCTCTTCTCTCATTTCATATTCCTGCGATAAAAAGGCTTGTAGTTTTACAACGAGTAGAAATGCAAAGAAAAATATGGCAATCAAGGAAATGCTGCTACAAATGGAAAGCCACAACTGGTATAAAGAGGTGTTTGATTTTTTAAATCAGTTTTTAAACTGTGATGTTTCAAACGAACCTGACGTCTGCAATGGCGATAGTGCCGAATCGGATGATGATGATGAGTGTAACGACTATACTTCACCTCTATCGGTGGGAAAACCCATGTAAAAAGAAATTATACAGCAACTGATGAATAATTTCAACATGTTTCACAGGTTCATGTGTTATTCATACACAAACGCAGCACATTCA
The DNA here is from genome assembly GCA_029891345.1 of Dryococelus australis. Taxonomy (NCBI): domain Eukaryota; kingdom Metazoa; phylum Arthropoda; class Insecta; order Phasmatodea; family Phasmatidae; genus Dryococelus; species Dryococelus australis. Next base: position 190,943,920 of record CM056995.1, read on the forward strand.
TCGGCAACTAACAACTCTTTGGGAAAATTGTGGAGTTCGTGTCACAATCAGGTAAACAAATGTATCACAATCAACAAAATAAAAAAACAAAACCTTTTAACAATAGGCACGACTTTTTCATTGAACAAAGAACTGAATAAATGTGTCTATTTAGTAGATTACAATAAAATTAGAGATCGATCGAAAACATGCCAATTTTATTGCATCTCTAATGATATTAGGCTACATTTGGTCAGAGAAACATTTTATACCGGTGAAAATAATTCATGCACACTTTAAACGATATTATGATAGTCTTCCTGAAAACATTGTTCATCAACTGATAAAAATGTATTCTTTTAAAATCATTGTATAATAAGAATGTTGATCAATTCGAATACATTGATTTTTTTTCAAGAATCATGAAAGAGGACGCGAACGATGCATCAGGTCCCATTTAAAGTACATTAATTTTATGAAGATTTCCAAGATTTAGTTTCATATTTTATTTCTGGGTATTTACCAAAAAATCGAACATATTGCACCGTTGTTTGCAACATGTTGGTGAGAGAACTGAAACTTCAAGATCCCTCCTACCAAAAACCTTTTAAAATGTCCATAACCACTTTGGCTTATCGGCGAGTGGCTAAACTGAACCACTACGATGCACAGATCTTGTATTTAAGTGATAGATGTCTCATCACTGTCGAAGGAAAAAGAATAACAATCTACAAATTGACCAAAGTCCAAAAGTCTTGCCTTGGAATAACGCAAAGAAAATACACAACAATGGGGAAAATGTGCTTACCGAGTTTCTATGACTCGAACACTCTCTACTCATCGAAAGTTTAATTGATGCTTTTAAATTATTTCCTGTACAAGATGGGTAGGCGAAAAAACGAAATTTTGTCCCTGACAATGAGTCAAGTTAACTAACTGATTGAACATGAAAAAACTGAAATTTAAACAAAAACAAAAACAACAATAATGTGTATTCCTTCTCTGTTTACACATACACTGAACACGTTTGTGAATCATCCATTGCAGTCTATTTACAATAACTTGAATAAATTATTTATCACACGATACGAAAAACTCTGTTTAATTTACATTGTCTTGCACAAAAAATATCAGGAGTGAGGCCCGATCGGGAATGTTATTTCATGCTTGGCGAAATAATTTTTTGGTGCATTCAAGTGCGGTCGATCCTAGATTAGTTCGAAATGGACTTGGGCATGGTAAAAAAGTCCATGTGGAATTACGTCAATAAACAAATGTTAAACGATACCGACCTTCAGCAAATTTTACTCAAACAATTCACATATAATTAAAAATAAATAAATGGGAAAATAATTTTTTCCTTTTTGTCAGCTCAATGGTATACAACTGAGAGGACGCATCGAACCTCATTAATCAACATCTGTCGTCGAGAAGAGCATCATGTCGACGAGGTGTGATAAACATGGAGTATGTACCCACCAACCTGCCTTCTGTCAATGTTTTATTTGTGGATACAATGCTCAGTGTCTCGACGTATACGATTTGCTTTCACATACATCAGAGATGGAGATATCGTCTTGGCCAAATTCCTCGATGGAGATCGTCGGTGGACAGCGAGAGGGTGAAGATGGTTATGCGACGGAAATCGTCGGATGGCGAGAGAGTGTAAATGGTGATGCTGTAGCTGCTGCCATCAATGTTCCTGTTTCTGTTGTAGATTATGAAGTTCACTCGATATGCGTAGTTCACTTCCAAGGTTTTGAAATTCTTCAAACATTTTATATAAAGGAGTTGGCTATTTTCGACATTGAAACGAATCGCACACAACACTACATTTTTGGACCACTGTGTAAGCTAACTTCTTTCAGTTACTAGACCAAATCAGTCATCCGAAATTCGATTTTACATGTGCATGTAATACGCTGGTTTGAAGGGTGTGTACCTTACAAGTGTGTGTTGAGTATAGTGCAAAAAATGCTGAAGAATTACAACAATATCTATGTTTCAAATGTGGAAAAATACAAGATTTTGCGCAGTTAATTTTAACTCCCATACCTATTAACCAACTCGATCCACGACCTCGAAAACCATATACCAAATTTTCTAGAGGAGGTGAAGTATTTAGTTGACTCGGTACTTTTCTCAAGATGTATCGCCCACCGTGGACTTTGTGTGATGGAAAATGTGTGAATTTTTTAACATATTTCATTTTTAAAAAATACATTTGTAAAGTATGTCTTTGTATGTATTTCTGTATGTTTTTGTATATAAGGTCTAATCATGGCCCTAAATAAAGAAAAAAATAAATAAATACATCGATACTATTCTGGATTCTCAAAAAAAAATCACACCTTGAACGATGATTCCTACTCCACTGAAATATATAATAAACTTTTGCATCATACGCAAGATGGAGAAATATTAAACAGTCAATACATACCAAAATCGACAAAAAATTGTATATTCAATGTAAAAAAACCACATGAAATGTACGTAATTTTAAAAGAGGTAATCAATCAACACTCATTTATAGATTTTGTCCTTTTTCTCTTGCATAAAATATAGACCAAGTGGTTCTCGACGATCGGGATAAACACCTGTGCATTATAAACTGGTTTATTTTGGCAGCGACTCGATTGCTAGACAATTCCTCAAGGACAGAAACCTTGTTTCGACGAATACTGATAAACCTTCGTCGTGGAGGAGGAAATTTCGATTTAATTGACATTTTGAATAATTCACCCATTTATGTGTTTATATTTTATCACTTTACAAAATCCATTCTCGAAGTGTTTATACAAGGTTTAAAGAATATTGACAACACTTTTGACGATGCGGAGAAATTGAGATTGTTGGACGAGATGGCCAACCCTAATGATTATTTCGAAGTTTCGAAAAATACTGCTATGGTCGGGGAGGTCGAAGGTGACAAAACTAGACACTAGTTTCACGCGAAAAACGACCAAGTGTTGGATCTTCTCGATCCGAACGTGGCCGTGATATAAGCAAATTATGGCAATAATAGTAAAGATGATGGTGATTACGATAGCGAAGATGATTGCAAGTTAAATGACATAGATTATGATTGGGAGCATTTTAACAAAGTCACAGTATCGGCCATTGTTCGCCACGACGATCATGTCGATGAGAACGAGTCGCTCGAAATTAGCGAGTTAAATGAACCCGAAACCGAAGTCATTCTTCCTGATGAACCGGTTATAACACAGACTGATTTCAATTTCCACGAAAATGGAACAGAAATCGTACTTGTAAACACTGCAGACGAATACACAACGGTACCGGTGAAACCGAATTCCTACATAACCGAGCCCAAACAACATTTTTGGAAATTGAAAAGTCAACAACCACACCCATCGAAATATATTTCAGTGAAAGCGAATCGGAAATCGAAATTGAAAACGAGGGGATAGTAGCACGGCAATTACTCGAAGAAAGTACTTTAGACGAGCCTGTGTTGGAGGAATTGAGTGAAATGGATGGAAGTGGAAACAGATTCGGGCGAAATTAAAACTTGATTCTAAACACGTGATGGCCAGAGTATTGAAAAGCACCAATCCTTTGGAAATTGTATCTAGACTTATCCACTTTGTGGAATGATGATGGAACTCAGACTCCATACACATGCAAGGATGGAATCGTCATGAGCTATCTGAAAACGTCCATTTCTAAACTTAACTATTGTAAATGCAGGGCCGATATGATATTGGGTGTTTTCGAATTTCAACCACACGTACCGAGATGTTTCCCATCAACCCAAGTTAATTTCCTGACAAACTATCATGAAGTCCAAAATATCAAAGATAATAATAATCCATAAGATGCATGTATTTTTATTTTTTAATTATTATTATGGAAAACCAGGGTCGTCGTAGTTTTAATTTATTTTTCCACAGACATGTGCTACCTTATATCGGAAATTTACAAGAGAAGCAAAAACGAATTTCATATTAAATTTCGAATATTATTTCCCACAATACCTCAGTCTCTCAATAAACAATCAATTTTGAAAAGCACACAATAAATTTTCCAAGTGTTAAATCGACAATATGAAACTGAAATCTTTATGTACAGGAATAGAAACGATTGCAATGTCGGCATTATTCAATTCGCCAGCCGTGACCACGGAGATGGAAACCCGTTCGATGGCGAAGGTCCAATATGTGCACATGCATCCCTACCTCCCTACAAAAGCATATGTTTAGACAAAGATAATAAATGGTCCTATCTTTTTTACCAACAGGTACTCATTCACGAATTAGGTCACATGCTGGGTTCAGACGACAAGAAAAGAGAAGATAGCGTGTTGTTCGATCCGGCAAGACACAATAAATTTACGAGCTTCGACATGTACAACATTATTTCAATGTATCTGTTTATGAAAAAAAAAAGTAAGATAAAAAATATATATAGATTTTTATATGTTTTTTCCGAGTGTAAAAAAGGAAGGGGGGGGGATTAGGGCAATATATGCAGCTACATTTCAAACAGAGATCAGAACACGACAACTCGCAATAAATAGTGCAAAGTACTTTTACCCAAAAAAAAAAAAAAAAAATGGATAAGTTAGTGGATTTGAAAAATCATTATTTCTTGTTCAACAACTACAAAATTGTTTATCTTGTGGCAAAAAAAAAAGTGGTTTAAAGCAAAAACCGTTGCCGGGTTATTGGGATACGAAAACAACAGGAAATGTATTACAAATAATGTGAAAAAGCAATATCAATGAACTGACATTAAATGCAACTTCAGTTGTGATTGTCAACGAGCAGCCCCACACCACCTTCATAAACGAACCAGGTATTTACAGACTGATTATGTATTCTAAAATGCCCTTTGCGGAAAATTTTCGAAATTTTATTTGCAATCTACTTCTCCCGCGCATACGGGAGGGAAAACAACGCATGTTTCAGAATTCCATCGAGTATTTAACAAAACAACTCGGAGAAAGAACCACGATGTAGAAGTTATGGAAAGACAATTATAGGATCGACCTGCAAAAGAGGTTGTCGTTGCCAATAACACCAAAGAAAGTACAGGAAAAATAAGCAACTCTTTGAAACCAAATTTCTTGGTGTTGAAATTGAATGACGACAATTTTGATTTTCCATTTTATGTAATTTGCGTACAAAAAAGATATTTGAATAGGCAACTTAACTTGCTTCGAAAGAAACATCCCAACTGCAAGGAATTGCTGCATTTCGAGTATAATTCACCGTCTCGAAACATATACAGCCGTGTCAAGAACTCATTGATTTTTCAAGAATTACCTTACGATAAAAAATACCGAAATTACAGAAAATGAAATGATGATTCAAATCGGTAATATGGAAAAATGAAGTGTATATGTACCTATGTATATATATATATATATATATATATATATATATTGGTTGTAAAAAAAACTAAAAGAATTAATTGAATTTTTTTTTTTAATTATTAATTTTGCTCGATTTACTGGAATTATTTTACGGGTATGTAGTAACCATTTCCGACTACTTGACGCACTATACGTTTTTAAAAATGGTTTAACTTTTTTCTTAAATTATTACTTCGTCTTCTCCGTCGGTGTCTCGAATGGGTGACGATGATCTTCTATGCAAAGGACTCGGAGATTTACTCCCACTACGGCTATGCCATCTTCGTCTCCTTTGTTTTGGCATAATCAAGTTCTTATATATATATATATATATATATATATATATTGTGTGTGTGTGTGTGTGTGTGTGTGTGTGTTTGAAATTATTTATTTAGTAAATGTTTGATAATATTACCCAAAACGCAAACTGCGAGCGTGTACTTGTATTTATCATGGACGTTTGATAAAAATTTAGCTTGTTTTGTGTACACATTACACAACAAATTTAGTTCTTGTAAATAACGTTCGGAGCTTAGCAAATTTAAAATGTTTTCTTCAATCTCTTCAAAAACTCTGTAATTTTGGTCGGTTGAGTTTCAAAAAGTTTAAATATTTACCATATACCTATATCTCCTATTTTGAGCTCCAAGAAATTAATTATCTGCGAAAATCCTAAACTCCTTTATTTCTGGATAACCAAGTTGGGTGATTAAAGTATCGGGAAATAAGTCGTGATTAAATGTCATCGTGTCCATCTTACCATTTGGCATAATTGATAAACCCTGCACACACCGATAAATACTCGGGCTTAGAGTAGATATAGGCCCGGCGGTGGAATAAGATGAAGTCGACATCTTATCCACAAAATTATTGTTGAGAATGAGATTTTCCTCATGTTCGTCGCCGATTTTGGGAACGTTTTGATTGTCGGGTGCCGTCATAACCAGATCATCACCACCATTAATTTTAGGCATTGTCGTTTCGGGAGATGTAAACACATTATCGCTGTAGTAACTGTCAACGTTGCTGAGCGAAATTCGATGATGTAATCAGTTACGTTCTTGGTATTCCTCTCTGAATTTTCGTTTAATTGATTTATCCATCCGATTGTGTTTTAATTGTTGGCATAAATGATTTTTAGAGTTGTCATCGATGGTTTTGGAACGGGGTGGTATTTGACGATCGATTAAAGGTAATCCCACCCTCTCCTCTTTATCGAAACCTTCAGATGGTAAGTAATAACCCCTTTCCCTTCTGGTTTCGCCATCAGCCAGGCAGCCATCATCGTCATCACCATGATTCGACACTTCATCAATGCGAGTTTGTGGAGCAGACGCCAATACGTTTGCTGTCGAGACACGATGATTCTGCGGGGATTGTGAATGAGGTGCGGGAGTCTCGGGAAAGGTGATCTTAGACCCCAGTGTATTTGTTTCATTGGAATCTTGCGATTGTAGGCATCTGGGTGATGATCGGAGTGGAGTTGGGGGTCTGGGATGAGATTTTGATACAAATAGAAAAAATCTTTTAAATATTTGCAAAAATGTGTCATATGCAAAAAGTATTTTAACATAATTTCGATAAGCTTTATTTTTTCCGTAGGATTAACCACCAACATAACCCCCTCAGCATAGTTTTTAAGTTTTAAACGAGTCGATAAACACAGATCGACATAACACAAGTTGGCCGCTTTGCGAATCACCATGTTGAATATTACGGTACTAAAAGTGGGTACATACATAACTATTTGTGGAGGTAATTTATGTGGGTCGTTGTAACGAATTTTTAAATTACAATTTTTAGATTCGTACGAAACCTGTCCAATTAAAAAAATAATTGCATCTAAAAATGTTTTTCATGGCTTAAATTTGTAATGTATAACTGAGATGAATAATCATTCTTTTTTTTAGGTGGGCTATAACTTATAATGAAAAAAAGAAAGTGATTTCGTTTAGTTATTTATTTTATAAATATATATTTTTCAAATACATTGATTCATTTATGACATAAAATATGTATTTACATTTATACATACAAAAACAGATTTATTTACACAATATAATTATTCCTTTTTTACACAAGAGTTGTTATACCAAGAATTAAATTCTCTGACAAGATAGTTCCAAATAAAATCTGCTTTTACAAGAGAACAACTTTGTTGATATGCACTTGGATTATGAAAACTAAACGTGCCACATTCGATGGGAAATTTCCTCGTAGCTATTACGAGTTTCTCGGCAGGCTATAGCAACTGCATCAGAAAGTGTATTTTTTGAGCACCTCTCACGAAGATGTGTCGAATCCAACTTTCGTTTACGATTTTACGAATTGTTTCAATGTTCATCATCTAATGATGTTCGTTACGTGGAAGATTCCAAGGTATGCAGTGTATTTTCTGGTAAAGGTAAAAATTTTTCCCAAAATCACTCAACATACTCATACATAGGTGTGATAATGGAACCAGTCTTTGAACATGAGCCATGTAAATACATTTTTTTTGTAGCACATCCAAATTCTAGGAGAATGTTTTCACCAGCATTAATACCAAATGGAATGTCGATGACCATCATTTTATCCAGATACAAGTCCACTTCATTCGTAGATGATATTTTGATGTAGTTAAATTGTGGTATTCCGTTCAAAGTTGTTGCTTAATTGAATTTTTCGAGAAATTCCGGTGATGACAAATTTTCTATGGTAGCTTCTTTCCAGAAGCTCATCTAGTCACAGTCCTCGGCCCACTCCTGGGGTGATTGTGTTTGTTCAATGTCCATTTCGATACGAAATGAGTTTTTGCGTTTTCCTTACATATACACACTTGTTTATGCACAGAAAAAATTATTAATTGCAATCTTCCATTGCCCTTTTCACATCTTTAGCAGTTAGATCCCAAATCAACCGAACTATGGGTAGGGCACAGGCCCAATACACTTTTTTTTTAGAATGTCATTGGCAAATTTTTCCATGTTCGTTTGAACCATTCATGTGGCAAATGATTATTTTCTTCCTGGGCGCTCTCAATTTTTTCGTAAATATCTAGCCTGCGGTTCATTTGCTACAATTATAAAGTTAATCCACGCTTCCTTCAAAATTGAATGAACTGTTTTGAGTTTGACGTTTTTCTCGTTAATTTCCCAAGTTATTATATGCTCTTTCATGTACAAATTGCGCGATTTTGTTCGAGATCGTTAGACATACTCTTTACCAAGTGTATGTAAGGAACGGGTCTAGATGTATACAAAAAGTCTTACCCTCATTGTGTAGCATATCCAAACTCCAATGGATATTTTTTCCCATGATATCTGCCAAATTTAAAATCAACAACTAAAGCAGAAGCTTGATTAATATTTTCCAACAGCTTATGTTTTTTTTCTGGCCTTTTTCTACTCAGAGTAGTTTTTTTGTCCTCTTCACTAGAGTCGCGTGAAGACCCTGAACACCCATCACTACTGTTGGTACTACTTTGTCTTTTCCATTTTAACTAAATTTTTGCACCTACTTTATATCAAAGTCTTGTTCTTATTTTACATCAAAATTTTTATTTTCTTTATATGAGACTTTTTTGTTTCCTTTACATCTTCATCAGTCGAATGTACCTCTCCATCATCAGTGTCACCATCTGTATTCCATGTTGAATGCCGTACTAGTTGATAATGTCTCCAGTCGTCTCTCAGAGAGTGTTGTATAGTTACAGCTTCAAGTTTACCATTCAAAGGCTGTAGTTGATACACTTTAAGTTCAGCTTCACATTCACTAAACATCTTGTTGAAATACTACCTCGTCGCTGGAAATAGTCAAGGTAGATATCACTTGGAAACTTCTCACAGTCACTGCAACTGCACGAATGACTGCTCTGTGATTTCCGATGCCTATATATACGAGAGTGTGAAAAAAAAAAAAAAACAACTTTGTTGTAAGACAAATAATCACCGATCTTATCATGTATGAAATTACTCATTTATTTTTGGTGTTGTTGTTCGGCAATGGAAAGTTTTCGATCGTTCGCGAAAGCGAGTTGTCCTTTACTCTCGAAATACAAGAGTACGATGCTGTCCTCGCATCTAGGTTACCAAGTCTTTTGTGATAGGTATGTGTTTAACCCATTACTAAATGTATTTGAAACAGCTTCGCCTTCCCTGATATGTCTGGTGGCTATCAAGCACCGTTATGACATTCCAAAACCGATAATCACCCTGGTCCATTTCCCTCATGCACAAGACCTGTATTTTGACATCTACCTTAAATTACCACATTTCTTATCATGTTTGCAATACAAGTTGATGGTGATGTTACTCTGCCCGATATTTTCAAACATAGTGGCAAAGCAGTATGCATTAATCGAACCTGATTTCAAACCCCTCGACTACATCGATGAAAATTTTGTGGTTACATTCAATGATTTGATTCTTAATTACAAATGGCCTCCAACACTCATAGAAAACTTAAAGCTTATTACCGGCACCAAATTGGCGATTGCCTTTATGATGTTTGTGTACTTGCTGTATATTTTAACTCAGAAATACGCGATGAACCTGAAACGAGTTACTCCATTTACATATTCCATTTTTGACAACACATGCGGAAACTACTCGGTTTGGCCAACTTTATTTTCGACTCGAAAAACATTCTTCAGTTTTGTGATTTGTTAAAGAATGCCATAAGCAAAAGTGGGGTTGGCGGTAGAGAAGGAGACTCGAACGATGAACATGTTCATGATATGGAAATTTACAATGACGATGAAAGAACGAACCACGCCGTTCAACACTTTGCAATCTATGAATTATTTTTATGCAACAATCGAGACATTTTTGCATGTAAAACCACAACAACTCATGCAGCGGATGATGTAAAACAAACAGAAAAAATTGCGACTACAGCTTCCTTTCCGATAGATGCTGCATTGTCACAGCCAGATCGTCCCAAGTCCAGTTTTCGAATATAGCCATTCTCTAATTCACTGTCCACAATAGATGATGGAAATGAGCTGCCCAATGAGGATAATTTCGGATTTGTGGTGCAAAACTCAAAGTTTGGGGATGACGGGAAAGTCGAATCGTCCATCGAGCTGACCGAGTTCGAGGATGGATTCGTATGTAATGTGTTCGTCATCTTTTCGTGGTTGTTGCACATAGGGTTTCACAATTCCAATGTGGATGGACCTTTTTTCCCAATATTTACTTGAAAATCGCTTCGAAATTTACGATGATATGAAACAACTTGTTATGAACACGTTGGCCAACCCATGTACATGAATCAAGTAAAGGACCTTGTTAATCTACTATGATCATTTTGTGAAAATTCGCGAGTTCACCTTTCTGTTCACATTGAGTCAAAGATTGAGTGCTGCCATCTCAAAGAACTCTATGAATGTCCTGAATGTCTACTCAAGAGAGTACCAAACCATATCCAAAGAGCACTTGTTACTCACAGAGTCCTTGGATCACGGTATATTGGATTTGCATCCATGATTTTATATGGTGAATTCAACATGATATTTGATAGTCACTCTAATGAAGTTTATCACATCTTTAAATTTCCGAGGTAATCAGTTGCGGAATTCTGTGGTACTTTACAGTAAGACTGGTGCAGGAAAAATCATACTTTCAGATACTCTTTTGAAGCTACACAGCACGGGTATCCCGAGCCATCTCGTGTTGAATTCGGCCAAGATCTCATACAATGATCACATTCCCCTATCAGTTGCCCTGAGTCACAACATGTGTGTATGCATCGACGAGTTGGACTCGTTCAATGCCAGCTGCTTCAAAGTGTTTTGTAACATGGGATGTATGCCCACAAGGTTCATGATCGAATTATAGGTTTAGCAGTTATCGGTCGAATGACCGATAACTGCTAAACCTATAATTACCAGACCGAAAATGCTTTCGGTCGTGGACATGGCCGTGATGGGTCGATTACTTCCCATCATGAAAAGTTTCCAATAAGTTCAGTTCAATCCCAATAACCTGCTAGTCGGCCGCTTGCTCGACAAGGTGGAACTTGGTAATCACAGCAAAGTGACGCCACTATTGGGTGGCATATTACTGACTCGATGTTTACCAGAATTTACACCAGGAAAATGTATTTTGGGAATTCACCAGCTCAATACGATGTTACTAATCAATTTGTTTTTTTACAAAACACACAGGTCTGTTTTCATGACCAAGCCTTTGTACATCGACGCAAAATATCAAGAATGTGTGCTGAATTCACACATCACTTCCAAATTCTTTTCGACGTCAAAGGTACGTGTGGCCAACAAAAAATGGTTGGAAAGGCGACTAAAGGAATTTACACAAATGTGGTATGAAAATAATAAAAGTTTGTTTCCCAAACCAAAATGTAATGTTTTTTTTTTACCAGGAAGTTTGCGACAAATTAGACAAACATTTTGATAAATGTGATAGAACTTACAATATTCTCTTGTCTCTTCCAAAAATGTAATGATTTTGTAAATAAAAAAAAAACTAATGACTTGATTTCATAATATTCCGATTTTCCAGTATATTCTTGCAATGAGTGGCTAGTTATTGACAGATCTCTGTTAGTACACACATGCACATGCACACACACACACATATATATATATATATATATATATATATATATATATATATATATATATATATATATAGTTAACAACCCAACACCAAGCAATGTAAGTAATGTACATGATTTTTTTAATAATTTTAACCAGGCTTTCATAATAAACTTTTATTATATATTTTAAAACTCAAGCCGAAGATAGCCAAAGATCGATTCAAGCTTAATGTACTAATATACCTAGATTGTTGGCACCAACATCCTTTGTAGAGGTGGATTACCAATACCAACATCTGGTACAAATACCATCGTCGAAACGATGGCGAGCGCACAAAGCGATCTACTCAAGCTTAAGATACTGATATACCTAGACTTTTTTTGGACACAACGACCTCTGTAGAGTCGGATAATGTGTCAAGTCTGCTACAAGTACCATCACAACGGTAAACGAACATACGAGGAGAGAGTTTCTTCAGCAACATCAAGCTTAACATATTGATATACCTAGACTTTTTTGACACAACGACCTTTGCAGAGTTGGATAATGTGTCAAGTCTGGTACCTTCAAAATGGTAAACGGGTGTACGAAGCAAGATGTTCTCCAGTGATTTTTTTAAAATATATAAATTAAGTGTTGCTTTAGTTATGTATTTGTGGGTGATAGAAAAATAATGCAAATGTTTACATTACTTGGAGCACGAGTTAAAATAAAGCAATATTTATTATTACACTTGCCCCCTTTTTCTTCTACTGTCCTCGGATGAAGAATGATGTTTCCACGTTCAGCTCTCGTCATTTACTGACTTCCTTTTTTCAGATTCTGCCACCATATAAGCTTAATCAACAGGAGGGGAAGTTCGGGGAAATGAAATACTGTACTCTGATTGGTCTTTGATGGAATGGTCGGTCGGGATATCGGAGCATTTCAAACATTGCATGCAATGCTTTGGCGCAGCAACAACCGACGGTCGAGCTAGAAAGTCGTTTGTTGATGATGAATTTGGGGAGAAACTATTGATGTATTGAATAACATTCCAAAAAAGACCGTGGTTTGCAAACACCACGGCTCCAGGAAATACTTTTTTTTGTGTACTTGAACTTTGGTTTGGTGTAAATTGGTCTAACGTCCATCGTGGACGTTCTTTCGGCGAGCGACAAACATTTCAGATCGGGCGTGGCCAGTAAACCGGAATCATTACTCTAGTGTCCCGGTAACATACCAAAGGATAGCGCATGATACAGGAACACATTTGGGATATGGCTAGAAATGACACTCAACGAACTTTCGTCGAGACCGCAGTTAAAGAGATTGGCCAATTGGTTGGTGAAAATTGCCAAATTTAGCTTGTCGTAAAGTCCGACCACGCCACACAATCCCTCTTGTAAATTAAAGCCTACTCCATGCGGTATAAAATGGTAGAGTTTGTGTTTGTTTCACCTGTAAGTTTACGCCAAACACTACGACCAATGTACTTGGTGTGGTGCACTTGCATGTTTGTGTATTGATTGTTCACTGCATCAAACTTTTCTTTGTTGTAGGGCTCTTTAAAAAAAATATTTATCATACACTAATGACAAAAGTCATCGTCTGCGATGATGTCATTAAGAATATAATAAATTCGCATATGCACAGAGTTCAAATCTATTTTCCTAAACTTTTGGCTCAGATAGTTTTTAGACAGGTTCCACAATGACAAATTCATACTCGCCAATGCATTTTTGTCAAGATTGTCAATGTATCGGATATGAAACCGACATAGTGAAAACGAATGAGTGCAGCTGTGGCTAATTTTCCGAGGGTTACAAATGCTTTTCTTTTGCGTTGCATATTGAGAACCGGCAAGCAAGTCAATAGGAATTTCAAATCGCATTCGATAATGTTGTGGCCGACGAAATGATGTGGGTAATTTTGGTATCCCGTTAGCATTTTCAGCAAGTATCCCTGACTATACCAAAAGAGAAAATTAGTAATGAGATCCTCTTCGTTTGAGAAACCTTGGATCCAAATGCATTTTGCAAACAGTCTTGCGCATTTCTTCCGCATGCCGCGACATTTTAGCTACGAAATTGTACTCACTTCGACATCCAGTACTCACAATAGAGCACAAACATTGGCAGTTTTTCTGGATCAAGACACCCATGGGCAAGTCTGCCAAATTATCCACGCCAGTCTCGAGTTCGAAGCACGCGAAAGGAATGCACTTGTACAGATGAGTGTAGTCGTAAGACATGTCCAGGATTAGATGCTTAGACTCGGTGACTGAGTACACAACATTGGTACAAAATATATTTTCCACCATGAGATTACCGACTCCATGTTTCAGTCTGCGAAACGTTATTTTTGCAATATTGATTCAGTTTGACGGATGAATTTTGCAATATCCCCTCTGAAGTTACAGTATCTATGTACAACTCTATTTGCAACATGAAATGCACATCAGTCGTCTGGATGGTAAAGTAGTATTTTTTTCACAATTATTTTCCACGAGAAAGTTATAGCATGTTCAAGTCACTCGAGGTGAGAAATTGAATTTTCACCAAATGATACAAAATGTGTAATGTGCTTGCCGCATTTTGAGTCGAAATTTCCAGCAACGAGTTTGAATTAGTTTCCAGAGAGATTATCGTGTCGACGATTGAATCGATATACGGTTCATATAACTCAATCAGTATTTTGCACATTTTATATTTCATGTCTTCAGCAACTAGAAAGTATATCGAGCAGGGGGTAAGTCAAGATTTCTTGACGCATCTTCATCGTTTTGACATCGATGCCCACCACATTTATATGATTGTTGTAGATGAAAAACCTCAATATTAATATTTTATTTTGTTGATTTAAAGTAGATGGAGGGTGAAAATGTTTGGTTATATAAGAACCTTTAGTCATGGCAAACAAACTAATTTTTACAATGACCAGAACATTGGAAATATTCAAAAATATCCACAACAATCCAGAACTGCAAACTTTGGACGAATTTAAACAGTTTTACACATAAATATGTGTCTATGGTCTCTTGGAATGCATTTACACTCGCGAAAATGACGAAGACAAAGATTCTGACGAAGGTTTCGAAGAGGAATTTGATACTGACCTTAATAACAATAATTACATTCCAAGTTCCCAAACACCACACTCGAAGACTATCTATAGGGCAAACAACTGTCGTCCTCTCACACTTTTGAAATTAACTCGAAAGATCAACTAATCTTGCTACAACTACTGCTACTTTCACAATAAAACCATCGAGGGAACGACGACTCTTTATATACTTAGTTGTAAACTAAATAATAATAATAATAATGAATCGTATTTCCTTAGCAGAAAAAAACGAAATTTATTAACAACATCGGCTTTCGCTCACATGCAAGTATAAAAATGCTATTCATGAGTCATCACACAACTGCTCCTTGATTTATGATTCCACTAAAAAAAAAATGGAACATGCATATCATTCGACGGATGACAAGGAGCAAGGACGGCACTCCTCTATTCACGAAATTGAAATTACACAATATGTTTGTATACGAATGTAATCACAACTCTATTCGAGGATTGGTCAAAGTCTCAATACCGCCTAATGCCCTATCTTTAAACGAATACTTGACATTACCATTGAGATTTATCCATTTAGTTGATAGCCTACTCCAATCGGGAGATATACAACCAGTTCAAAGAGCACATTAGTGCAAAAATTTAGCCCGATATATACTTTGTACCTAAATTGGAAAACTTTGATGCTCTGTTTTTCAGACCGACTTTTTTCATTCTCGCTGTAGAAGAATATGTCGCTAGCTGGAGAAGCGTATTCTTTCACTTGCTCGATATTTATGCGGGAAATATGAAAACCGAGTTTACAACTACTGTAAAAACAAAAACTGCTACATCGTGCGGCGTAAGACATTTTGTCAAACGACCAGCTCGTAATTTGGCATGTTCAATCAAGAGTAATCATGCACACACTTTACCAAATGCAAGTGTGTTCATATTACCATAAATCACTTCTCCAAGTTCGCTAATCATGAATGCTATTTGCAGTCGCCTTTTCACAAGCTCAGATAGAAAAGATTGGAGAAAAGCATACGGCCAAAATATACGAATATTCTTGTTATTTCGAACCTCATTTGATACGAGTTTTTACAATGTGTTTGGCCGTTCCAACAAAATGCACACTATATTTTGCTTGCCAAACAGTTTCTCAAATTCAGTTTGGTTGAATGAGTTTAAACACTTTATTCAACTTCAAAGAGACAGATGATTCTTGAAGGTACAGTAAAAAATAAAAAAAATCAATTTTTTTTAAATAAATAAAATTTATTTTAAAAATAATATAACTATAATAATATTACAAATATAAAAATATAAATGATTACATATATAAAAAATTATATAATACATATATAAAACAACCAATTTTTTAAAACATATATAAAATTAATTAATATTTACCCGAGGGTACAAATTTAAAATGGGAACTGGGATCCCTTGGGTTAAGATATATAATTTTTGTAAATGGTTGTAATTTAAAAAAGTTATCAATACTATTTGAAATTATACAGTTGAAACACTTCTCCCCCTCCCTCCACACTGCTCTATCCTCCGTACACCCCTACACAGCTTGAATTTTGCTAAGAGCTGTGGTTGAGGTTGTGGTAGGGACTGGATGTGTGGGGAGTGAGGAGGGAACTGCCTCTGATGCTGTGTTTGGAGTTGGTACTGGATACATGCAAAACATTTATCCGCCCATGCTATAAGCCTTGTATTGGAATTTAATGCATTTTGGGATTTCAAATTGGGTCTCCTGCTGGAGTTGGATCTCCTGCTGGAGTTGGAACTCCTGTTGGGGTTGGATCTCCTTCTGGGGTTGGAACTCCTGCTGGGGTTGGACCTCCTGCTGGACATGGAACTCCTACTGGGTATGGAGAGGTTGTTGGAGGAACCGAAGTATGGCTGCCGCTGGAGCCACTGCCTCTGTGGGTGTTGGCATTTCAACTGCCTCGCCTTCTTTCCCAGCATTGGCTAGTGGACATGCTGTAAACAAAAATAAACATATTACAATCTGTTTTACCCTAAAATCAAACAAAAAACTCTCTGAAAAAAGTGATTTTACTCATAATCTTTTCTTTCTTTCGCTTCTAAGGGGGCGACATTGAAGAGGCAAACGCTTTCAACTTTGAAGAATTTGGCATCTTTAACTTCGAAGACCTCATCGCCCTTGATGCCGAAGACTCCAACTTCTTCAATGAAGAGGATGTCATGCTCTTCGACGCCGAAGAGGCCATCTCCTTCGATGCCGAAGAGGTCATGCCCCTTGACACTGAAGAGGACATCCCCTTCAACGCCGATGACGTAATCACCTTCGAAGTCAAGGATGCCGTCTCCTTCGGTGTTAAGGATATCATCGCCTTTGACATCAATGATATCATCTACTTCTCAGAGGAGGAGGATGAGGCATGTTAAAAGAAGGAATCCACCTTCGGAACCGGCGGCACCTTTGGCACAACCATACTCTGCTGGTGCGCATGTAATAGGAACGGCACCTCTCGCATCAGCTATGATGATGCCTGGGGGGGGGGGGGGGGGGGTTATGCAGATACCATTACAGTTACCTTCGTCCCCTCCAGGCATTTGATTATGTTTTAAGATTGTTTATTTTAGAGATAGGACTGTTTATACTGTAACAATTACTAATAAAAATAAAAATAAATAATAATTTTTTCAATAGTGTTTCATTTCTATATTCCATAATAAAAGGCATTTATTTATTTTAGAGCGAATATTATGGATTATTATAGTCGTGTTGTTAGTTTTATTAACTGAAAAGTTTTTAAATGCACCCAAACACGAACATTTTGTAAAACCTCTAGAGATATCTAATCAGTCTCCACCACCATTGCCAGCTCCATCCCTTTAGTTGTCTCCGACAACGAATATAATTCCAGCCATAAAATATATATTTATTTTGGTTTCAGAAATAACTTTGTAACCCATCACTCTGTCAATTTTTGTTTCGATTGTAATGCAAAGTCTGTTGACAAATTTAAATGGAAAGAGCTTTCGCGAAACTTGTACATAAATTTTAATTTTACCAGTACGAAACACAACGTGCTGTCTTTTGCATTTGATGATATTGCGGTAAAGCTATTCAATATATACAAAAATGACTACGTTATATATCTGCCCTAATAAACATCATCGACGAGTCCAAATGGACTTTGAATTCTGCCTTTACGATAGTTCGAGATATTGCAAAACAACTCGCAATGGATGTGGCTCGATACACAGCGATTCCTTTCTTGAAGAGTGCCATGTTTTTCGTATTGGAAAAACAAAACAATATGGATTCTTTGATGTAAATTTTACGAGTGAATAACGTGTTTACACATTTCGACTATAAGAAATACGATAGCTTGGTGTGCCTACACTCGACTTTTGGCCACTTTAAAGATTCCATCGACGAGAACGGCGTGTTATTTCAGTCTTGCTGGAAATGGTAATCATAAAACCTTCGGCTCCCTCCTACGACGAAAGCGATGAGAGTGGCAATGTGGAGGATGGTACCCTTATTTAATTCGATATTTTTTCCGAGATTGGCATAGAAGACAAAAAACTAACAACGTAATTATTTCTAAGAAGCAAAACCCTCTGAGAAGAATCTTTAATTTATAACTAAGGCAAGAGAGAAGTATAGATGGATAAAATAAAAACAGACAGTGTTGAAAAACTCGCAAAGATGGTAAGCCACGGTAGAAAGATTGATATTTCGTCAAATTTTTTTGGAAATTGAATATTACAAACAGGTGATGAAAAGACTGGACGGTATGAACGAGTCTATATATTTCACCTTAAACAACTTGTACTCGCACGAATTTACGTAAAATATTTAATTAAAGACTAGTTTACAGATTTGGAGATTGATACCCTTCTAAATCAAGTCCAGCGAAACAAACAAACTTTGCACGAATTCGTCAAATTAAAAACAAAAGTGGAAAACAAATAATTTCAACTGGCATTTATTCAGAAATTTACGAATTGGCTCAAATAGATGCAAGTATTAAAAAGAGTTCTACTCGAAATTACTAAATATTATTCACATAAACAATATGCAGGCGGGTATTTCGTCAGAAGTTGTACTCTTTGCGATGGTTACCTACATGTCGACGAAAATTCCCAATATACCTACTTATACACAGGCAGACATAATGCGAATCGTCAACGGCATTGCACTGAACGGTTTAAAACTCTATAAAAACAATCCAAAATTCAGGAAATTATGCGCTCCAATTATGTACCAAACAGCATCAAAGTGATCAATTGTCTAAAAAACTAATTGAGAAGATGCAACATTGAATATGTATCTAATTACAATTTCATCAAATTACTGAATTCTGATTACAAAGACTTAGTAATTGAAAAATTAAAATATCTGGTAGAAAATGACAATAAACTATCATTATGTAAGACGTAAAAACATACATTGTATAAAGGGGGATAGACTCACCTTCCAAACTGACCGAATTTTTTAAGGGGCGACCGGAAGTCCTCCCTTAAAAATTCGGTTTATTTCGAAGGTGATTCAGTCCCCCTTTTTATAAATCGACTCGGTTTTATGACATCACATAAATTATACATTATGTGGTAAAGGGTTAAAATAAAATTTAGACTTGATTCCCCTGCCTTCCATGGTTACAAAAATTTTTTTTTTGGAATGATTTCTACTTATACGCTGGCAGACATTATGCGACTCGTCAACGGCATATGCACTGAATGGTTAAAACATACCAACTAAACTTGTTTTTACACGCCACTATATGAATATTGATCACAAACAAGAACAAAAAAAATTATGTATTACATTGTTTTTAACAAAAGGGAGATTAAACCACCTTCCAAATAGAATTTTTTTTAAGGTGATTCAGTCCAAGGGTGTAAGGGGGGGGGGATTTCCGGTCCCCTCAAAAAATTCTATTTATTTGGAAGGCGATTTATTCCCCTCTAAAAAATGAAATGTAGACTTTCCCACCCGCGTTACAAAAAAAAAAAGCTTTTTTTTTGCAACGATTACTATATATTGAATGGCAGACATTATGCGAATCGTCAGTAATATGGCAACCATGACGTTTGCAATACGTTATTACGACGAAGCCCACAACTTGATCAGTATATCAACCAAACCTTTCGGTCGAAAAATTGTAATGTACGGTGCGAATCAAGAACATCGAGAATTGGCTTCGGAACTTTCTTATGGGGTTCCGAATAATTATCGGTGTTGCATATACTCGTACTTTTCTCACGAGTCGGAGAATCGCATACACCACTGCAATGGATCTGAACATTTTACGTATTGTAAACGTCCGGCGATGACACATCTTCAGCGTTTTAGTATTACCTGCAACGCTAAATGTGAAACATATTTGAAAACCGTCAAATGGGAAGAATTACATTATTATAATTTTGATTGGCAAATTACCGAAAGCATGTACATTAAAATTGACCGAAAGATAGGATTACCATGTGGTTATACATATATGGATTGTGTGAGTACTCGGGATTCGGAAAATTGCGCTGTAGTAATTGAGACCATGGAACGACATGAAAGAGAAGAGCACATTACATATTGTGATCAAGTTAAGCACATTACGATATGTAAAGATCCAGTACTCCCTGCCAGAGGTTTGTGGAGTGAACGTGCAAATTGCCAATACGAATTAAAACAACAATGCAATTTATCGACTAATAAACACGAGTTGATGAAAATAATAAAATATCACCAATTTAAATAAATAAGGGTGTATTTTTTTTACCAAGATAAATTGCCACTTTGTTATTTGTGTTTTTCTCATTTATCCAATTCGCATTCAGTTTGTTTAGTTTTGGCGACTATCTAAAAGTTTATCACTCGTCAAAAAAAATTAAAACTTCTTATTATATACGTTTTGTTTTAGGTTGGCCTGTTATGGTACCGAGCAACTTACTGTTTTACTTTGAATTCTTTCGAAATTGTTTCCATAAATTGATCGTTTCCCTTTAATTGTTCTATAATAACCTTCACTATAGAGTCGTGCTCGTGAATTATCGTAAAAAAAGTCTTGTGTTAACGAATAAATAGGTAAATTAACTTTGAGAATATCTTCAAACACCGATCTCATTAAATATATGCACTCTGAAGTTTTAATTTTTTTTGCATTCATCGTTCGAAGACCAAAGGCAAGGAAATAACCATAGACGAACGCCAGATTCTGGCACCGGTCGTTTTTCCCACAGAAAATGAACGGGAACCTTCGTTGATTGAAATCGTCAAATGGCAGTTTTTCGTTGACGGCTTCGATTAAGAGCGGTAAATAATTTCTGTTTCTATCAAACAGATTTGTGCACAAGCCATGTACTTGGTCTGTTGTAATTGACTCTTTGGCCCGAGGTCCGAATAGTTTCCGGTAAACGCCATTGCAGCGTCGGTAAAATAATTTGTGTACGTTTAACGTTGATGCTTCGCTGTCGTGTCCGAGCAGAGGTGAAATGTAATGCTCAAAGACGGAGTCGGGTATGAAGACACTTTTCAAAAACTTTAACAACAAATTGCACAAAACATCGTCCGATCCCGGTGTATTTTGTGCTTCGGGACTAGCGGGTAAATCGTTTTGCTTTTGCACCTCTACGCGTGTATGTTCGGCAAGCGCGAACGCTAGGCAGAAACCTATCACTGGTATAAACAATATGTGCAATAGCGAGCATACCTGATCAAATTCAGTCACATAGAATCGGAAAATTAATTTGGCCAGGGAAACAATGTTTACTTGATTGGGTTTTTTCCACGAGCCTGAATATATCTGGAGTAAAATCTTTGATAATTTTTGGTGATTTATTCATCAGGTAACTCGCAAAAATTTGGTTTTGTTGGTTGATTATCGCCTAATGTTCGCCCATCCATCTTAGAAGAATTTTAAACACGTAGAAAAAACAACTTTTCGTAGAATTGTTTTGATTTTGAACTATGGATAAAATGGAATCGATTTTGAGTTTCGGGTTGAGTTTCAACAGAGCTTCCTAGTTGATTATACCATCGAGTAGAAACAAGTTGATTTTGACACTTTTATAAACGTTTTTAGATCGTACATGAAAATGATATTGATGTTTGAAAGTTCATATTCTCTAATATCCAACAGTTTAATGTATTCGTCCCTCAATTTATCGTATTTTTTGCTTGTTGTGTTTGAATCGACTGGTTCCTTCAAAGTGTAAAATTTATAAAAAAACGTTCAAAGTAATGTCGATAGTAGGAGCCATTTGGGTTTTGGTGTCCAATTATTTAATTGATCTTATATACATACATCTCGCATAATTAAATTTGTAATATTTTTTTTAATAAACTCGCTGTTTAGTAAAATGTTTGGCAGAGTGGAGAGTGGTCGTTTATTTGAAGAGTGAAGAGTGTTTTTAGTTTTTAGAGAGATATTCAAACACGAATCTCGTATGGAGACCATCCCATCGCCATAGCCGAAAAAATTAAATTGTAAACATGAAATGACCCCGTCTGAATTATTTTCTCGCCAATGGTGGGCCATCTCGCATCTAGTGACAAGGAATTGTTTGCCATGCAATTCATTTCGAGATTGGTGATTGTAGCATAATATGAATTTGTAATGACCACATACCGACCGAATATTCTCCATTTAGCACAATTGAACAATATTTCAACCTTCCAGTGTTATTTGTTTACTGCCGTCGACAACTCGTGATTTATCAGAGTAGTTTTAAAAAATTTGTACAGTAAAAACACGAAATTATTACTAAATTGCCTGCAGAGCGCTAGTAATTGATCTTTGGAAAAAATTTGTATTTTGATCTGGCTGTATCTTCTGCCAGCAAGGGTAAAAGCAAATCGTTCAAAAAATTTTTGAAATTTTGCAAACCGAATAAAGGAGTGCGTACAAAAAATACACGTTTCACATATTTGTAACATTCCACCTTGTCGTAAATTTACAATAATATTCGTACCAGTAAACAGCCCAAATAATGGCCCACTATGAAAATTGACAAGTACCTTTTCATCGAAAGTTATACTGAATATGCAGACTGCAATAAATCTTTTCGTCAATCGCATGCGATTCCTTTAATTTTAACTTTCGGAACAGTTCGATATAAATGAGAAATTAAACTCGAATATACAGATTTTCGACACATGGAACATAGCACTTCGCCGGGTTGTAATGAATCGTCATTTAATAGTCGCTGAAAATCTTTATCCGATATTTTCTGAAAGGAAACAAATTGTTTGGAAAAAATTGTAGTTTTAAATTTATTGTCTGCAACTAGCGAAGATCCGTATAATCCAGCACTAGAAATATAATTTTACTAGACATTGTTTTACAAAAACACACACACAATCACGAGAAATGAGTTTCTTAAAAAAAATTCATAAAACTTACATGTACCTACTGATGTAATAATGCATGGATACTTACATTTAGTTGCCGTATCGTAATCTGCACAGAATAAATAATCCTTTTTTCTGCCTTCTAGATCGATGACAAATAAAATAAATTCTTTGCATGTAACAGTTCCGAAAGTAATAATGTTGTTCTCACCGCAATGAGAAGAAATAAACTGAGCGAGTTAAAATGCCGGAACTCGGAGCAGAGGTGGCGTGGCGACGATGTGATATCACGTGTGACGACAATGGGGGAAATTTGAACCCAGTGATCAAGACAGTTACTACTCTTCCTCGGTGTTACATAAGACCACTGCAGAACTGCTTAGGTAATTGCTCAGTATTGTGTATCGTAATGGGAAAACAATACAAACATTTAGTGTGTATTATAGAGTATCCATCCCAATTATTTACTTTGCAGTCTAGAGCCGTTTCGTGTATCTGGCCGAGTTATATTTTGTGTATACAAATTCGGCAAAAATTGTTCCGAATCACGTATCCCAGGATTTTTCCTGCAAATTTTCTCTCGCGAATCGCAAGATGGTGTGCGCGGGATGTAAAATCACAATGTTGAACACCAGGCAAGTTATTCATTCCTCGCCGGACATAAACACGTTTCTCACCGAGTGCGACATTCTCAAATCGACGATGCGGTGCGAAAACAGGGGGTTGTTTTACTGGTGCCGACGGCGACTGGAGGACGGTAGACAGGGCAGTCTAGTGAGAGATTCAAACTTGTCTCCGGCAAGATAGTCGACTTGTATTTACACTGGCACCTCATCAAATACCCTCGACAGTAGACTATAGTGAACGAACTTTTGTGCCCGGGAAAGACGGTCGTCGCCTGGTCGAGTTTCTGCCGCCAAGTGTGCATAGACTGGGTGTTGACGTACAGGAAACACATCAGCAGGCCGGGCAAAGTGATCGAGATCGACGAGTCGGAGCTGGGCAAACCCAAGAACCGCAAAGGACGTAAAGTTCACGGCCAGAGGGTTTTCGGCGGAGTGCAGTGGGACGATCCGACGAAATTCTTCCTGGGGCCGGTTAAAAAGAGGAACGCGGCGACCCTGACCAAAAACACTCGCGAATGTATCGCTCCGGGCACGACGATAATCTCAGACTGCTGACACGGTTACAGCTACTTGGATATTCACGGCTACCGTCACATGCAGGTGAATTTCAGGTGGGAATTCGTGTGCAGCGAAAAGAGCAGAATGGTAAACACTCGAAATACATTAAAGACGAATAGGGGCGAGACGCTGAGGGTGCATACTCAAAATATCGAGCGAAGTTGGTGTTAGGTGAGATACAGCATTCCCTGCTTTGGTCGACGAAAAAAATTTTGGGTCGGCTACCTGGCCGAGTACGTCTGGAAAATAATCATCGGTACGGAGAACGACGGCACGCTTTGCTGATTCACGCCGCCGACATGAACCATCATAATCAGCGCAGATGAGATGGCGGTTAAGGATATCCCAATTTCCACAGGAATCTGTTTGTTTCGGTTGTTTTTAATTTGCAGGCGCAAGCGAGATCTAGTTGCTGTTGCAGTTGCAGTTTTGAAAAAGTTTATTGAGTAGCTGTTTGATTCAAGTTTAAGTTAATGTTTAATTGAGTTGCTGTTGAATTCAAATTTAAATTAATATATAATAGAGTTGCTGTTTGATTCAATTTTTAATTAATATTTATTTGAGTAGATGTTTGATTTAATTTACACGTGAGAGTGAGACAGTGCAGCTGTTTGCTTCAGTTAAAAAAAAAAAAGTTTGATTTACGTGCTCTTTGTTTCAGTAAAAAAAAGTGCGATTGACATACTGTGTGTAAACATTCATTCGCGATCTGGTAAAAAGCCTAAAATTGTCGAGTGGGTCGTGATTGGTCCACCTGGCGATGACGGGTGTACTTGCATCTGTTGCATCCGCAAGACTTGTATCTGCCAGTTTAAATTACTGTGGGAAATTTATATAAAAAAAAATTAAATTTATTCGCGATCCCGAAAAGGCATAGCGCGGTCGTGTCTGTCATGGCCAGTTCAGCCGGCGGCGAATGCAATTGCATACGCTGTTGTTTCCGCGGATTTTGGACCTGCCAGTTTCGAGTGTTGAGGTAATTTATAAAAAAAAGTGATGTATATATAAAACTTTAATATCTATGTGGTTAAATTGATAAAAAGTTGAATTTTTAAGTGTACCTTCTTTTACCGTACCCTTTTAGTGATTGTGTACGTGTGAATATTTAAATAATAAATGGTTACATTTATAAAAAAAATGTAAGTAATGATTAAATATTCTCTTTAAAATAAATAAAAAAATTATGCATCGCGAATCGCGTGTATTTAAACAGGGACGAGAAAAGGGCGATTTTTTTTTTATATGCAAAAGAAAACTTTAAGCAATAGTTACTTTTGGCAACTGGATTCGCCATGGGAAACAAATGGGGTCTTTTACCCTATATTCCATTTTCGGTTTGGATACGCTATAGGAAATAATTATGTGTAGGCCGAAATTTCCTCTCCCGAATCAGCTGGATAAGCAATTCGAAACAAGTGGGTGTGGCACCAATTTCCCCCCCTTCCTGCTTGGATAAGCAATGTCGTCGTTTTCGGTCCTGCACGTTTTGTCACCTGGATACGCAAAGGGAAACTTTTGGTAAAAACCAGCCTTTTCAAGGTTCGCTGAATACACAGGTGGAAACTTTGTATTTTATTTGGGCCTTTTCCAGGCCGTGGTTGGATACGTAATTGGCGGTTTTTTGTATCGAATTTTTACCATTGGATACGTAATACAGTGGTTTTTGAGCGATTTAGACATGCAATACGGAACAATCACCATATATATATGTATATGTATATATATGGTGATTGTTATATATTTCATTACAATTCAGCACTTCAGAAAGTTATTCACACTGTATGCTATCAGCTTATCCATTAACAGACATTTCCGCCAAAAATACTTTATATGAAACATGTGATATGTATATGCATTCCCTGCAAAACAAAATTACAGTATCTAAAACACTAATATATACCTTTATGAACTACGTTTCCCATTTACAAGTAGGTTACTTATTTGTGAACACACTGGTGTGACAATGACAATTAATAATTTCTGCATATCACGTACCTTTGAGACTATAATTAAACTCATTACATGTATACGTCCACTTGCTACTTGAAACAAAACCACACACACCCATGCAATATGCATTCTAATTATTATCAACTGACAAAATACTGTAAGAATATAAATATGTATTTCTCCATTCTCTCTTGCAGGTTTTGTAAAGAAAGACCTTTTTCCTGATACGCAGTCAAGATACTAGGGTATGGCAATTTCAGTAATGGACAATGCCATCAAATACATTGTTTTTGGCAGATGTTGACTGCAACAATGGGCAATCAAATTACTTCACTATTGATTACATAGAGCTGGTTTGGGTGGTCGACCGCTTTCCTTGTGAAGATTGTGTTTTCTAACACCACAGTGAAGTCATCCATTTAGGAGTGCCCTAGATTAATTGTGAGCTTTGGAGCACCCGAATGGAGTTAGCTAGACATGTCCAAGTTCAATCATAAAGTAAATCCTGGCATGATTTTGTATGAGTGGCAAAATAAAAGCAAATCTCACACTGCTTAAAGTATTTCTTTGCAGTGACAGAGCAACCACTCGCCCTTTTTTAGTGATAAAATGTTTTGTAATGCGAAGTATTTTGTAAGTATGTTCGGGTGAGACGGACACACAGAACCCACAGCATCCCTGAGAACCCCGAGTCTCAACAGTGCGGTGACTGGAGCCCATCTACTGTAAGTTTATTGTGTCACCATTTGTTTCTGGTCCCACCTGAAGGCGTCAATTGGCATTCCTAACTTGTATTCATCCCCATCGCATCATCAGTGTCAACCGCATCAATATCGTGGACACCCCATGTGATCATTCGTGAGAAGGCCTCAAGACTTCCACATCGGCAACTGTTACACCCACAATCGCGAACGCTAAATACCTGGACATGTCGGTCGAACGATGTGTACATTGTCGCAGATTGAGAGCAGTAAACTTGTTTGCTGAGAATTCAAGAGTTCAACCATTATGCCAACATACATCCGATACCGCGTCAAAGCTGTCAGAAATACGTTTGTGCATGTGCACCGAATGTGACAGAGCAGGAACGAAGTGGGCGCAGAGTCAGCAGTGCAAGCGGGACTCAAATTTGTGATCTATAAGGCTAGAAGTATATACCGCCTTCCGCAATGGTGTCATAAACTGTGACGAGTGCCATAAGTCGAATTGTGCAGAGATAGCGCCACCGACAACACCAGAGGTGAAGCTCACGCCACCACCGGTAGTGGTAATGTATACGCCACAGGGACTAATGGATTCGGATAGTAACTTACTTTTGCCAACTTTTGCGGGACTTGATGGAGAGGACCCAGGCACATTCTTAGCGGCATGTGAAGAGAAGCTGCACCGACACTGTATACACCGCGAGGACTGGACGGAGGTCATGGCGAACAGATTAAGAGGAACAGCTGCCACATGGCGGAATTTAGTCAGGGACAATCATGTGACAGGGGAGGAGTTTTGCGACCAGCTACTGGGCAGGTTCTATACAGATGAAGACGCCATCCAGACCCAAGCACATTTGTACCACAAGCAGCAGCGCGAGCACGAGGGATTGAAGAGTTCATCCAGTAAAAACTAGGCCTATACAAATGCCTGAACCCAGGTCAACCTACCCGTGGAGTGCTGTAAATAATTGTTGCTATGTCAACACCGGACATTAGGCAGTACCTGTGAAGAGCAACAAAGGTGAGTGTAGAGCAGTTTACGCAGGAGGCGTACCTCTATGAACAGGATGTGCGAGCAGGGCAGCCATACCAATCGTCGAAGCAGAATTTCCACACGTCAACACCCACCACGATGCCAGATGTTACGCGACCACTGCCGCCGTTTACACCCGCGAGATCCAACTGTGCACAAAGGAACTTTCACCACAACAACCAGGAAAATTACTATCGGGGTAATCGGTCGGGAAACTGAGTAGGGAGGTTGGCGAAACAGCACCTGCCCCAATCTCACTGCCAGGTCGTAGGAATCCGCCTAATAAAGGTGCCAAAGTGTTCCAGGTCAGTGACAGTGCATTAAGGGTTTAATGTCGAATTTGAGGGAAGAATGTGATTGCTGTGATAGACACTGCTGCAAGCCACAACTTTGTATGTGAGGAGCTAATACAGGCAATAACAACTAGAGTGCCGCCACATCGCCTACAGTTCGCCACCACCAATCAACAGGGTTAGGCAAGAAGCATGATGCACGTGACAGTGGGGATATGTGAAATCTGTACGAAGTGCGATGTCTACATTGTGCCGGACATGTGCGAGGAGATGATTTTGGGGTTGCCATGGTTGATCGACAACCAGACTATGATTGAACCACATCTCGACTGCCTGCACATAGGGATATGTGGAAGGTGGATGCTGTATGCAGTAGGAGCAACACCGTCGGCAACAACAGCTGCCATAACGCTCACTGAGTTCGAGAACGAGGTGCCTGAACAACATCAACAACGCTGCAACACCTGCTGGACTAGTATACCAGTGTGTTCCACACTGATGGGATGTTGCAGTGCACCGACATCACAGAGCATGCCATCATCGCGACAGATAAGTAGATGCCAGTGTATGCCAAGCCACGATACCCCAGTATTTTCTTCTGGCATGTCATCAATCAGAAGGTATGTGAGATGCTCAATGATAATGTGACTGAACCTATGCAGAGTCTCTATGATTCAGGCCCCTACGAATGAAGGCAAATATAGGTTTTGTGTAGACTTTCGCCCTCTCAACAAAATAACTGTAAACGTGCCACCTCCAGTCATTAACATCAGACACTTTGTCAACACTTGGATCAGCTACTGTTTTCATGTCACTCGACCTTAAATCAGGGTATTGGCAAGTACCTATCCACTCACAAGACCATAAGAAGACTGTCTTTACCAATTCACTTTCCAAATTGTAAGCCGCTAGCCAGGTTTAGCCCGGAGTTACCTGTGGTCGTGCAGACGAATGCGAGCCAGGCTTCGGAACAGTGTTATACCAGGTGGTAGAACACGGGGAAAAACACATAATTAATTACCACAACACAAAGTTAGGTGAGGCGGAACAAAAGGATCATGTGAACGAGTAAGAGTGTTTAGCAATTGTACACGCGCTGAGAAAGTACCGGCCTTATTTGTTAGGGACACAGTTTACATTGAAAACAGATAACTGCTGTCTAGTTTGGTTGGAAGGCATGCATAATGGGAAGAGTAAACTTGCCTGCTGGGCTTCACTGCTCCAGGAGTTCGACTTCAAGGTAGAACATGTGATGGGTAAAACCAACGAGCTCGCCGATGCACTGACCAGAAACACCTGTCCGAACCTAACGGTAACAGATGATGCTGAGTGGGAAGAGGTGCTACCACCTTGCCATGTCACACAGACAGCGGACACACCAGATTTTGTTTTGCCGAAGATTGTCGCCATATCACTCGGTGAACTTAACTCGTTAAACGTCCGCGATGTGTTAAGATAGGTACACACCGCATAAGAAAATTCCCCAGATGCTGCGAAATGCCGACATCACTGTGCCACGAGGTACTCGGAACATTGGAGGGTAGTGGACCGGGAAATTCAAACCAAACCCCTGGTAATTGTACGAGCTGGCGAATGTACGTCCCTAAGGAAACACCGGAACTTGTACTCAAATATGCACATGATAGCTTAGAACATGGACACCCGGGTTCCGAGCAGACACATAGGAATTTGCAAAAGTTTTTTCATTGGCCAGGAGTTCAAGGGGACGTAAGTAAACATGTGTAGAGTTGTGTCATATGCAGCACCCAGAAG
Source organism: Dryococelus australis (assembly GCA_029891345.1). NCBI lineage: Eukaryota > Metazoa > Arthropoda > Insecta > Phasmatodea > Phasmatidae > Dryococelus > Dryococelus australis. The sequence continues at coordinate 190,974,134 of CM056995.1, forward strand.
TTGCCGAGAACAGATGGCGATACTCCACAACAGCCGAGGCTGCCAACTGAGTCGTTCATAACCTAAGCACTTGACATCATGGGCCCGTACCCCTGCACCAAAGGCGGTAAAAAATTTCTCATTATCACCATGGATTTGTTTAACAGATGGACCAAGGTGTTCCCAGTCAGTAATGTTCATGCACACACGGTTGCACAGGTAAGGCAAACTGAATTTTTTCCAAGATGGTGGTGTCCCGAGTACCTACTGACCCACAGTGGTACACAGTTTGTAGGAAGAAAGTGGAGAGGTTATTGTACCAGATGGGGAACAGAACACCGTGCCACACCAACCTACCACACCAGGGCAAACCCAGCTGAACGTCGTAACCAGGACATAAGAATTCAGTTACACATTATGTTAGGGGCAGATCACACCAGATGAGTTGAATTGATTACAGATGTCATGTTTTTTTTTAAAGAAACAGAGTGAATATGGCAACCAGGAAAACACCCATGGAAATGGTACAGGGTCGCGAACTGCATGCACCCGGAGAACTCCACGAAAACCCGCCAATACCACCTGAGGGAATTGTCGCACACCAAATGCAAATCCACGAAGAGGCGCTGGTAAACCAAGAAAACTATTACAATTTTTGGGTACCAGAAAGCAGAAGGCCACCACCACAGTTATTGCCCTGCATGAATGTTTATGAAAGGGAAAACCCATTATCGACGGGAGTAAAGAACCGCTGTGCAGAACTGGCACCTAAGTGGATTGGGCCGGTGAGGGTAACGGCCAGGATGGGGAATTCCATGTTTCTCGTGAAGCTGGGTCCGCGACGAGTCATGAAACGTCCCCGCGATGACCTGAGTATAGCCCACACACCTGCAGGGTAAGAGGGGCAAGGAGAAGCCGGAAAGCCCAGTACCTCAGCGAGCTCGATGTTGCGTACCAGGTGGTACGAGGAATGACAGGAGTAGTACGTGTCAAAACAACACTAGTCTGGTGACCACGCACCAGGGAAATGTAAACAATAACACTGGGAATACTATTCAGGGGCTTCGCGCTATCAGAGCACTCTACGCCAAACAGGGAGGAAGATGGCGACGAAAGTGTACACACACAAGTGAGAGAAGCGAGTAGTAGTGAAACACCATTTCAGGGCTTTCCTGTGGAGGAAAATAGTAGTATAACAAATCAAAGTAGCTTCAGAGGTTTCAGGTGTATAAATGAGGGAAGTAATAACAACAGTGTACACATAAATCACAACACAACCAGTGCCAGTGACATTAGTTTTATGGGGATTCCCCAAGGCACCAATACCAATGGTTGTAACAAAAGCAAAAACGTAAATCAGAATACCACAAATGTCAGTGTAATGTCTTTCAGAGTTTTTTCGACCCCCGCAGGGGATAGTCTAGTAGGGCAAGAGAGTTGGGTTTGGGGAAGTTAGTAGGGAAGTGAGTGCGATGTCACATGTCAACTAACAACATCACAGCACTCGCAAGTGGCGAGACGAGTCACCACCATGTATCCACAAAATTGTTCCAGCCTACACCCCCACCCCATGCAAACGCCACAGAATCGGGAGACTCCCGAGGCCATGCTTCTTATGTCCTCAACCGGTGGTCCTGGTTCACAGCTGGGCAGAGTTGAGTTGCTCGCACCATCTTGGCCTTCGAGGGCGGGGTCGTTTAATGCCGACTAACAGCTAGCAGCGTTAAGACCATGACGGTGCTCACCACTCACGTGACACGAGGGCATGCATGTGAGCAAAGAGGCCATGACCTAAACTTTCCCGTAACTGAATATAAATTTGAAGTGTGAATTATGTCTCTTGTTTTAATTCCAGGTTTCCAAGTTCTTTAATTGTTTAAAATGTATGTTAAAAAATGTTGCACAATGTTTGTTGTGAATTCAAAATGTGTGCTGCGTGAAGGCTGAGAACATTATTCTTCTGTCGTGAACGGCATCATAAAATACATTTAATGAATACAGAAAATTCTCAATTTAAATGTATAATGTAAATTCATATTTGAATTATTTATAAGCCATTTATTTAAAATTATAAAAGTTTTGCTCTGCATGCATGGCACTTCCACTTGTGTGAACCCCGTAGGCAGCCACGGTAGGTCTGTGCGACCTCTGCCTCTGGGCAGTCCTACGAGAGCTGGCATGGTAACACACTGTCACGTACACACTTCAAACTTTTTGCACTGATGTAGATTACAATAGCCCACTTTTAGTATACCGGTTAACCTTTGCCTTGCGTATGTATTGCCAGACATCCCCCAGTGTTATGCTTCCGCTTAACTTAAGAATTTGCACCTTTGTGGCTTTTTCAGTGTAATTTAGGAGAAAGGAGGAAGATGTCAGAGAGGCCATGTGGCCAGCACAACTTTGAATCAGGCGCCATCCGCCTATGCTAACGGCATTTCAGTGTAATTTCTGTTTAATTGCAGCATGCAATATTAAGGGCTTTGTTTATATGTTTGTATTTAAGGGTATTTTTCATATTTAAATTGTTTTACTTCCACATCAATTGCGACCGTGTGGTTAATAGCCACCAAGTCAATATCTGCGCCATCCATTCGTTTGAGGGTTTATTTGTGTAATATCATGTGGGCCATAATTAATTTAAGGGTTCTATGTAATTTTCTATTCAGGGTTCCATATATTTTCATGTAATTGATGCTTTGTGACCATGCTGCCCCATTCATGTCTGAGTTTCACGCCATCAAGCGTGCTACAAGCCTATAAATGCCTAGATCTGTAGAGGAATATTTTCCCCAACATTAATAACAATTTGTCTGACCACATTTTGTCATCTTACAGAGAAATACTGCAATTTCACCTGCGCCATGTGATCTGCTACGAATCTTACCCAGCGGCATCCACACCGTATAAGATTGCTTTCACGCACCTGCATGTTTATTGTGAATATCCATGCAGTGTCCCATGCTGTTTCATCTGAATTGGTGTAATTTGTGTAATTTGTACGGTGATATTATTTACATCCGAGCCAGCTATGTATATAGGCCGTCACCACACTAACCATGTGCTGGGAGACGAGCCCCGACGAGTCTGCATTAGCGATGCCAAATAATCACACATGTTCGATGTTCATTTCATATTTCTCCATGCCCTGTCTTCAGGAAAAATCGGCAGTCCACCGTAGCGGCTGTCGACCCCTTTCCTTGTGAAGATTGTGTTTTCTAACACCACAAGGAAGTCATTCATCTAGGAGTGTGCTAGATTAATTGCGGGCTGGGGAGCACCCGAATAGAGTTAGCTAGACACGCCCGAGTTCAATCATAAAGTAAATCCTGGCACAATTCTGTATGAGTGGCTAAATATAAGCAAGTCTCACAGTGCTTAAAGTATTTCTTTGTAGTGATAGAAACCTCTCGCTCTTTTCCAGTGATAAAAAGTTTAGTAATGCAAAGTGTTTTGTAATTACGCTCAGGTGAGACGGACACACAGAACCCACAGCATACCTGAGAACCCTGAGTCTCAACAGTGTGGTGACTGGGAAACACTGCTGGCACTCATCTACCGAAGCTTATTGTGTCACCGTTCGTCTCATGTCTCACCCAACAACATCAATTGGTACAACCGTGGAAAATTTTTTGTCCTGATACAGGTACAAAGCATAACTCAGTATTGTGGGCTATTAAGTTGATTTTAACATATTTTAATCTTTGATAAAAAAAGTAAGACTTAGTGACAACCTTCAATGCTTAACTTTATGCAGTTGTTTTGCATTTGTTTTAAGTAAGTTACAATGCCTCACAGGTAGGGCTGCAACAACAGGAGGCGGCAGCTATTTTGCCCTTTCTGAATCACTGTCAGGGGACCGAAAATTATCTGAAAATATTTTTGTAATTGCTACAAATATTCTGTGGCAGATTGTCCAAACACACAAATATTCAAATTTATTTTAATGGGATTTTCCCAGGTCGTTGAAAACCGAATCATAGTTGTGAACGTCCAATTTTTTTCATTCTGGTATTTATCCAAAGCTGCAACTACAATAACTCATGTACTATTGAGGAAGATAAGGGTTTCAAAATAGTCTAAGTACAATGTCCAAATTGGAATACATCTACCTGTTGGATCTTGTCTCAGGAATGGTGGTCAGTTTCGGACGTTTTTGTTCAGGGAAGGAAGTTGGGCAGGTCCATTATAGTGATGGCTTCATGGAGAAACATGCTCACTGCAATTGTTTTCAAAAACCTTTCTTTTAAGAGAAATTAAATACTGAACAGAATAGTACTCTACTGTGAATAAATAATAAACAACAAAATAGCTGTTGCAGATTTGAAAGATGTTCAGTAGGTACTTAATACTCTTTAGTGAGATATTACTGTATTACAATATTTAGTGATAACATAAACTAATGTGTTGGTTAGTAATACTGTGCATATTATATTTATTACTTTGTACATAGTATTTATGAAAACTTTTCCATGAAAAGTTCTTTGCATTCTATAAAAACTTTGTTTTCACAAATCCATCCTAATACAATAAATAAGTTAGAATTCCTGTAAAATGTGCTCTCGATAGTCGTGAATAATGTCAAAGCTTTGCAGTTTATCTTGTATGTAGAAATATTAATGTAGTATTTCATATTTTTATCAGAGAAGGTGTGAAATTTACGTATCTTCTTTTCTGACTGTGCTTTTGGGGTTTATGTTTGGACAGTAATAAAATACTCAAAATACATAACCATGCTGTACTGAATATATTCTCTAATTGTACTCCCAAAAATTGGCTAAATACAATACCATATATAAACAATCCCATAATACTAATGGTATCAATCCTCTTACATAGACGTTCTCCTTAGTTAAAGTTCTGTAATAAAGGCCCAAATTAAACACACTCCCCCTCTGCATTTTTTAAAAAGTAATCTTTTCATGTCATACTGTACAGCCTTGGTAGTAAAACTTCCTAAACAAATTGCAAACATTATTATGTAGAGTTAAACTTTTAGGGCCTTACTCATAGTCAGAGCTTCGTCCAAGGATGATCCAGAGATGATCTTCCTCGGAGTTGTTCCGAGGTTAGTCCGGACTAAGGGTGGACTAACTATATCTTATTCATAAACCCCCACTAGAGTATGACTAACTTTACTCAAAGGATCATGAATGTTCACTGTTGTAAATTTTACCACACATGCACGTTACATATTTTTGAATATAGATAGTGTTACATTAATATAATTTACTTATAAAATTGGTTTTTCTTTCCAAATTTATTAGTAATATGTACTAATCTTAATGTACGTAACATGAAAGAGAATATAGCATATTATACTGTGTGTTAAATTGAAAATAAAAGTAGACTTTTGTAAATGTAAATATATTGTACACAGCATCTTTGGAATAGAAAAAGTGTATATAAAATATTTTGGCCCTAAATTTGGTTTTGATTATTTCCATTCAAGAGTGTCGCTCTCGGTAATGTGATGTGCTATTTTTGCCTGCTCGTATAAACAAGTTGTTAAGTTATGAAGGTCACCAAAAGTGTAATGTCTGTTATACATATCTATGATCCCTTCCTGTTCCTGTTGATAGGTAAACGAAGGAGATGATGGAATTAGAGTCATAAATATTTTGTTACATTCATTGAAGATTTTTCCAATTTTAAAATGGCGTATCTGATCAAGTGAAAAGGTGAAATTACAAATATTTTTTCAAGATTATTTTAGTATGACAGGCAATATGTTACACAGTGCCACAAATGCCTGAACAAAATGGCAAGGCAGAAAGGATGAATAGGAGTTTAGTCGAATAGGTACATAGTATGATCAGTGAATCTGGGGTACCTAAACAACTTTGATGAGAAGCTGTCAGAACAGCAGCTTATATTGTAAATGGTAGTCCAACTTCAAGTGTGGAAGGAGTCACACCGGATGATTTCTGGTATGGGTGTAAGCCAAACGTAAATTTTTGTAGGGTTTTTGGATGTGTACCAAAGGACATGACACTGGGGGCTGCAGTGAACCTGAAAATGTTAGTGTCAGTCCAGTGGATGTAAGTGATGTAAGTTAAGAATAAAAATAAAGTGTATTTAGGAATCACAAATGTAGTGTAAGGTTGCCAAAAAGATTTAATGACTATGGAATGTACATGGCATATATTGTGATGAGTTTTGTAGAGAATGTTCCAAAGAACCATAATGAAGTAGAAAAAGGGTCGACAAGGAAATGTGGTTACAAGCAAAGGATAGGGAAATTGAGCCTATTAAAAAAAATAGAACTTGGGAAGAAGTAGAAACCCAAAGGATATAAAAGTTATTGATACAAAGTGGGTACATGCATTGAAACCCTTAGAGGAGGATGTAAGTGACAGGTATAAGGCTAGACTAGTTGCAAGAGGTTTTGCACAAGAAGGAAATGTACATAGTTACGATATATATGGACCAGTAGCTGGAATGACTACCATAAGAACATTGTTAACTGTTGGAAATCAGAAGTCTTATCATTTTGAACAGTTGGATGTAAAAACTGCATTTTTGAATAGTGAACTGCATGAAGATGTATATATTTATCCACCAGTTGGTGTTAGTTATAAGCCTAACTCTGTTCTTAAATTAAATAAGTCTTTGTATGGTCTTAAGCAGGCACCTAAGTGCTGGAATGACAATTTTAACAAGGTCATGTTAGAATTAGGTCTTGTAAGGTCTGAAAATGATTGTTGTCTGTATACATTGATGAGTGGAGATGAAGTTTTTATTTACTGCTTTATGTAGATGACATTATTCTAACCAGTTCAAGCATTAATTTAATAAATTATGTTCAGTATCAGCTAGCATAAAATTTTGAGGTTAAAGAAAAAGGAAAACTGAAACATTTTCTTGGGTTGGAGATAAGTCATGACAGGGAGAACAAAGTTTTAAAAATTAACCAAACCAAGAACACTAAAAGAATTTTGAAAAAAAAATTTGGATATGAGAATTGTATATCATCACCAACACCAATTGAGCCAAAGCTAAAATTATAATCATGTACACATGAAAATGATGTAACAACAAAACCTTTTAGAGAACTGATAGGCTGTCTGATGTATCTGATGTTGGGTACCAGACCAGACATATGTTTTACTTTAAATTACTTCAGTAGAATACCGGACAAAGCAACTGATGGGGCGTGGTATCAATTAAAAAGGGTCTTGAGATATTTGAAGGGTACTGCAGAAGTTGGATTGGTGTACAGAGGAAACCGTTCTCCTGAACTTTCTTGTTTTGTTGATGCAGATTGGGGAGGAGATTTAAATGATCGAAAATCAGTTTCAGGTTTTTTTGTGTAAGGTAAATGGAAATGTGGTATCCTGGGTGACAAGGAAACAGAATTGTGTAGCCTTGTCAACAACAGAGGCAGAACTCGTAGCGTTAAGTACTTCAGTTTGTGAGTGTTTATGGTTGAAAAAGTTATTGTCAGACTTAAATGTCAAATTAGATAATATTACAATATATGAAGATAATCAAGGTTGTATTGCCGTAATTAAGAATCCAGAAAATATTCGAAGGGTAAATCACATCGACTTGAAGTATTGTTTTGTATGTGATAAAGTTAAGAAAGGTGAGATTGATGTACAATTTGTTGAAAATGTAAGTCAACACGCTGACATTTTTACAAAAGGTTTACCCAGATATATATTTATGAAGAATTGTAAAGAAGTGGGACTAGTTACTTTTGGTGAGGGAGGGTGTTAAGTTATGAAGGTCGCCAAAAGTGTAATGTCTGTTATACATATCTATGAGCCCTTCCTGTTCCTCTTGATAGGTAAACGAAGGAGATGATGGAAATGTTTTGTGTGTTGTTAATGCAGATAAAAGGTTGTCAATATTGCTATTTAAGTCTAGTATGTTCTATGTAAATAAACAGAAGATCAAGAAAATAAAGAATACATTAAACCATAAATTAGGAGTGAGTATTTATTGCTTTTGCTGTGTTCAAAAGCAACATAAATCACATTATTCATTACATTAACGTCACTTTATTCGATCGAACCTTGTTTTATGACTGTATCATATATGGCAATACTGCAGAATGGAGGGCGATAAAATTAAGATAATAATATTATTATTCAATTCTGATTTGCAAAATTTTCATAGCACACCCTTATGCACAGGTAATATGGGATGGTTACATTTTATTACACCAATACTGTCTATATAATGATGTTAGATGTGTATTGTAATATTAAATACATAAAAAAATACATTATAAACTCGTTAAAGTTCTATCTCCTAGAAAAAATTTGAGCTTGCATTCCACTGCTCTTCAGCCCATAACGCTACCATTTTTTTAATAATAAATTTATTGTTACAAAAAATAAACAGGTGTTTACCTGTAACCTATAATACAGTACACATTCAAACACACAAATATAAACAATGGCAAATTACTCAATAAAACACTACCACACTACCACCCATCAACGAGTACAGGAACATTAAGGTGTACACTTGTAAGGACCGAGGGGTGGGCAGCGCAAGGCGTACACCCAACCTCCGTAATATACACACACTTCCTGTAGGCGTAAACATCAGAATGAAAATAAAAAATTGTCGTACCACTGACACAATGTGCCACGCCATGCCATGTTCCACCTATCTTGACGAAGAAGCTGGACAAAGTCTTGAACTGTCACTGGTGTCGAACGGTCCACCAAAAAACCGATCGCATGGCTACTGCTACATTTTAAATGTCTGTGAATTCTTTGATGTATATATAGTGAACATTAGATATGTATTAAAATTTTCTTTGCGTGTATTAATATCACGTCTTCTAAGAATCTGTTTTCAGAAAAGGCATTTGATTGACACAAAAATATAAAGGCATTGCTGTAGCTAAAAATTGATGTATTATTAAGCTTATAAGGTATAATTCATTTGAATTATTATTCACGTAACATTTCATTCATTAGGTCGGCATATTTTTGCTTACAGATTGACAGAATCGGCTTTAAACGTAACTTATATGTTTCGTAAACTTTACATAACTTTCACTGGCATGTAATATTAACGGAAAATTGGTATTTTATGTTCATATTTTTTTTTTACTTTAATACTTCGTTAATCCTACTCTCAGTCCGGACTTTTGAGTGCAATTAAGAGATACCAGCACAGAAGATAGCTTATTATACAATATTCAGATACAATTAAACTACAATAAAACCTCTGTATCAAATAATTGATGTGATGACAATTACATAGGGAGGTAATCATATAAGAATGGAGTTATTACTACTAGTATATTCACAAGTGCAGCCTGCAAGAATATCAAATGTTTCACTCCTATCACACATTTTCCTATGCCCAACATGGGTTGGTGCATTATTGAAGGATTGGCTGTTTAAAATTTTAAATCTGTCTGGGAGAAACCATTCTGTTTCTGCAATAATCTGATTTGAAAATAGCTAGGCAAGTTAATACACAAATGGTGCATGATTAATATTTTCAGGAGACACAAACAAGATGCAGCAAACTCTTGTTCTGTATAACATACATAAAATAATTCTATCCTTTATCCTTAGTAATGAAGGTACTTAATATATTGAGCCTTTTTTTTAAAACTCTACAACACGGAATCCTTGAAATTAAGACTCAAAATGAGTTGTCGAAAGAAAAAATTAAGACGTGATTACTAAGAAATATTTCTTATACATCTAAGACAACATGTACCTATAAAAAATATGAAAATGATAAAACTTTGTTGCTCAATGTAAATATACATTTTTGTCAGTAAAAAGGATTTGTTAGTACGTGAAAAAAAAAAGGGTGGGGGGGTGGTGGGATGGTGGGGAACTAGAGTAGAATGTTATTTACATATTGATTTAAAACAAATATTTCATACAAAAATCGGATTGGTTTTATGTAGAAAATGTTTAAACACAGTCTCACTGGAATAAAACTGCACTTATGCTGGATTTACATTAGCGCGACGCGACTGAAGTAATACTTCACAGAATCATAGAGAAGTATTTTGAGATGTCAAAGCGACAGAAATCTCGGGCGCGACAAACTTTCTGAATATAAATAATTTGTAATTTTGTCACTATGTGTGTGTGACAGTCATCAATAAATGAGTATATTTCCTTGTTGCAAGAGTGGTGGCAATGTTAAGTTGTTAACATTTGTAATAACATGCGAATATGATATTTTGTTGGTGTTGTCGGAATATTTTATCTGTAGTTAATTATATTTAATCTGCTTTCTTTAAGCATAGTTGGTTGTGGGTACCATTGTAGTATGTTTTCTTGAGTGAAATGTAATGTTAATTGGCACGTGTTTACCACTTCGTTAAACTGTGGTTTCAGGAAACGTGCACAATGTTAATTTTACTGAAAGATTTTGCAAATAAATTCATTAATGCTAGTGATGAATGTGGTGATGTCATCGGGTGAGACACGAAACGAACGAATACACTTCTAATTACTGCAAGTGGGCGCCAGCGGTGCTTCCCAGACGCCACACTTCAAGACTCAGGGGTCTCAGGGATACTGTGGGGTCTGTTTTTTTTTTCTTCTCACCTGAGCATCTTTAGAAAGCACTTTGGATTACTAAACATTTAACACTGACAAAAGCAGGAGTGGCTGATTGATGCTAATTAGAAAGACACTGATTTGTCACTGAGGTTACATTTATTGATTTCCAAGTATATACTGTACCAGAAATATGAACTAATGATTACTCTCGAACATGACTAGCTAACTCAATTGGGTGATTTCCCAGCTTGTAATTAATCTAGCGCACCCCTAGATGGATGATTTTCTCCAGGGTGTTTGAGAACACAGCCCCCAGAAGGAAAGGGATAAACAGCCGCCAGGATGGACTGTAGATTTTTCCAGGGTACAGAACATGGAGATTTACAAAATAAACACTAACATATGTGATTACTGACGTTGCAAACACTTACTCGTCGGGACGTGACTCCCACCATTTGGTATGTGTGGTGACTGTCTTAACACTTAGCAAGCAAGGACGAAAACAATGTAACCATACAAATTACATAAATATTGATAAGAGAAAATGGACACGATATGAAGAACAGGCACAATAATTATGCAGATGCGTGAAGTCATTCTTACATGATGTGGATGTCGCTGGATGCAGTTCGGAGAGGGGCCACATGGTGCAGGTGAAATTGAAATATTTCCAGTGAAATTTATGTAAATCCGGTCGGACAAAATTACGGCATTCTTCGGAAAATTATTCCGATTGCATTTCAAACATTCAAGCATTGCTAGCTCGCCCGATGGCGGAAATATCCACGTGGGCGGTTGACTATGTGGTAGGTTACAAAACATCAATCCTGACAAAATTACAAGAACTCTTTTTTAAGGAAATAATACATATTACCATGGGAAAAATTATGGCGCACAAGAAATTACAAACAAGAACTCTTAAAGAGCGATGATGGTGCAAAACACAAACTTGGCGGCAGTTAACCACATGTCGCAAATTATGTGGCTGTAAAACAATTTAACATGACAAAACCCTAAAATACACACACAAATTTACCATTAAGATTGCACATGGAAATAAAGCAGAAATTACAACGCGTAAAGCCTTTAAAATAGGCGGATGGCGCTTGATTAAAAGTTGTGCGGGTCGTGCAGCCTCTCCGACATCTTTCCTCCTTTTCTCGATTTAAGTTCAAAAAGCCACAAGGGCAGCAAAATATTAATTTAAGTGGAAGCGTTATGCTGGGGATGTCTGGCAAAATGTACGCAGATTAAAGGTTAAACAGTAAACTAAAGTAACCTATGGAAATATAACTCAATGCAAAAATTTGAAGTGCGTACGTGACACTGTCTTACCTTGCCAGCTCTCCTCGGACGACTGCCTAGAGGCAGGGGTCGTGCGGACCTACCATAGCTGTCTACGGGGTTCACACATGCGGAAGTGTTATGCACACCGAGTAAAAATATTGTTACGTGAAATGTAATGGCACTTAAATTGTTTTTAGTACAAAATTATTAAAGCAAATTAAAATCAGAAATATTATTATCAAGAAATTGTCTTTTGAAGGCGTTCAACCCTGAATATCAATGTCTATTTCTTGGTATGGCGCACACGTTTAGTTTGAAAAGAACACTGTGCAATATTTATTAAAGAGAAAGGAGAAAAATACAGTACACAGCATAAAATCATTATCCTGTTACAGGAAAGTCCATGTTATGGTCTCTTTACGCATGTGCTTACCCACATGTCATGTGAGTTTTGAGTGCCACCATGGTCTGACTGACACTGGCTGTTAGCCGGCATCAAACGACCCCTCCCTCAAAGGTCAACATGGTGCGAATAACTCAACTTTGCTATGGCAAGCTCTACACAACTGTGAAACGGGACCACCGGTCGAGGACAAATATAGCATAACGTCGAAGGTCTTCTCACTTTCTTACATTTTTAGGGGGTGGGTGTGTAGGCTGGAACAATGTTGTTGGTACTGGGCGCCTCTTGCGATTTGTTGACATCTGGAAAAACATTTACTGTTGCATTCACACTCTACTATCTTCCCCAAACCCTCTAAAAATTTCCTGCTCTACCAATCTATCCCCTGCGAGTACAGAAAAACCTCTGAAATGTGTCTCATTTGCACTTGTCATGCTGAAATTAACATTTTCACTTTGGTTACATCTATTTTTCACTCGTGCCTTGGGGGAACCCATTAAATCTGTGTTGTTTTGCTAGGCTGTCCCATATTGGTGCAGAAAATCCTCGAAAAGGTGTATCACTGGCACTGGTTGTGTTATAATTTACGTGTAGACTGTTGTTACAACTTATTTTCCCATTTACACTTGCAAACCCTTGAAAACAACTCTGGTTTACCAAGCTGTTGCCCTCCTCCTCTCTGTTCTGTGTGAAGTGTTCGGATGGCGCGAAGCCCTTGAATGACATGGTGTTTACAAAACTGTTGTTTATATTATCGGTGCATATGTTTCCAGGAATAGTGTTGTTAACGTTACTGTGCGTGCTTTATGGTATGCTAGTCCGTGATCGCCGAGGTACTGGGCTTATCATTGTCTCCTTGTCTCTCTTCCCTACAGGTGTGCGGGCTATACACAGGTCGTCACGGTGCCATTTCGCCACACATCTTGGTACCAAATTCACTAGGAGCATAGACTTCCAATCTTCGCTGTTACTCTTACTGGCCCAATCCACCTGGGTGCCAGTCCTGCGCACTGGTTCTTAACCCCTGCAGACAATGGGTTCTCCCTCAGATACACGTGCATGCTTTATACCAACTCTGGTGGCTGCCTTCTACTATCTGGTACCCATGTGCTACAGTATCTCTCCTGACTTTCCCTCGCCTGATCATGTATCTGTTGTTGGTGGGCGATAATTTCCTCTGGCAGTAGGGGCAGGTTTTCACGGGGTTCTCCTGGTGCACACAATTTGCGGCCTTGTACCATCTCCATGGGTGTTCTCCTTGTTGCAGCATTAACATGGCTCCTTATGCAAAACATAACTTCTGGGATCAGTTCCGCCCATCTTGTGTGGTCTGCTCATAACTGGACTCATAACTGGATTTTTACATCTTGATAACAACGATCGATTGGATTCGCCCTGGGGTGGTAGGCCAGGGTGGTGCGGTGTTCGGTTCCCCATGCGGTACAATACCCTCTCCACTTCTTTCCCACGAGTATACCATTATCTGTTAACAAGTATTCCAGGTAACCCCATCTGGGAAAAAATCACTCTGAATTATGTGCGCGACTGAATGTGCATGGACATTACCGACAGGAAAAGCCTCTGTCCACCTGGTGAACAAATCAGTGACTACAAATCAGTACCTGTGCACTTTTTGTGCAAGGGTACCGATGTCATGTGCGCAGTTTTAAATGGCTCTGTGGACAGGTGGGGTTCTTGGGATGTGTCGCTGTCTGTTCTCCATGGCTTCCGGGTGTTGGGTGTAACACAGCTCTGTACATGTTTACATATGTCTCCTTGTACTCCTGGCCAATGGAAGAACGTCTGTACATTCCTACGCATTTGTTCTGAACCCAGGTGGCCATGTTCTAAACTTTTGTGACCTTAGGTTAGGACTAGTTCATGTGTTTCTTTGGGTACATAGGTCCGCCATTCTGTGCAATTGCAGGATGGTTTCACTTGTATTTCCCTGTCCACGACTCACCAGTTTTTGGAATATCTGCCTGTGCAGTGTTGTCGACGTTGTGCAGCATGCGGGGAATTTTTTTGTGCCATGCGCACTTCTCTTAATACATCATGGATATTTAGCGAAACAAGTTCTCTGGGTGGTGTGGCAACAACACTTTGCAAAACTTTGTTGTTTCTGTTACTTGTGTGGTACGGCAAGGTGGTAGCGCCTCTTCCCACTCAGCATCATCTGTCACCCTTATGTGTTGGCACGGATTCCTTGACAGCGTTTCGGCGAGTTCGTTTGTTTCCCCCACCACATGTTCTACCTGGAAGTCGAATTCTTGTAATAGCAGGGCTCTGCAGGCTAGTTTGCTCTTCCCATTACGCATTCCCTCGAGTCAAACTAAATATCAGTTGCCGGTTTCCAGCGTGAACTTTCTTCATAACGAATATGGCCGGTACCTCCTCAGTGCATACATGATCACCAAACACTCCTGTTCATTGTCCTGGTATTTTCTCTCAGCATTACCAAACTTTGTGCTGTGGTAGTTAATTATGTTTTTTCCCCTCGTTCTCCCAGTTGATACAGTACTGCCCCAATGCCTTCTTGGATCATGTTTGTTTGAACTACAACTGGGGCTGTTCCAGGTTAAACCTGGCTAGTGGTTGACAGTATAGGAAAGCAAGTTTTATTTCTTTGAACACTTGGTCAGCTTGAGGTGTCCATAAAAACATACGTTTTTCAGTTAACAACTCAGTTAATGGTGCAGTAATTACAGAAAAATTCGGAACAAACTCTCTCAACCAATTTATTAAATCAAAAAACTTTTGGACTTGTTTACTTGACCTCGGTGTGGGTTTGTCCTGTATCTGCTGTACGAGTTGGCGCTCTGGTTCGAGTCCGTTCCCTGTGACATAGTGCCCTAGAAATTCCACTTTACTCATCCCCAACTTACACTTGTCGACTTTACATGTCAGCTTGTTGCATTCGAGCCTTTCGAACACAAGGCTCAGGTGGTGTAGATGTTCTTCCCAGCTGTTAGACCACACAAGTACATCGCCAAGATATGTCATTGCAAAGACTCCTATGTAACCATCTAACACATTTACCATTAAATTCTAAAAAGTGGCGGGAGCACATTTTAAGCCGAATGGCATTGTAACAAATTAGAATCTACATCTATCTTGTGTTGTGAAAGCAGTTTTTTCTGCCTGGGGGCGGATATATACTTGCTAATATCCCGACTTATGGTAGAGTGAAGTAAACACAGCAGCTGGCGATAGTGTTGACAATGTGTCCTTAATATTTATTACTGGAGGTGGCATGTTTACAGTTACTTTATTATGAGGACGAAAGTTTACAGAGAATCTCCATTCACCATCCTTTTAATTTGCTAGTGTAATGCCTGAATTTTAGAGACTTTGTGTACGTTATATTACATTGTTACATAGCATCTCACACACCTGCTGATTGATCATGTGCTGGAAGAAAATATCTGAGTCCCATGACTTGGAGTACACCGGGTCCTCGTGCATAGTGATGATGACATGCTTGGTGACAGCTGTAAGTTGCAGCTTCCCATCAGTGTGAAACAAACCGGCACACTGGTCCAGCACCTGTAGTATCTTTGATGTTGTCCGAGCAACTTGTGCCGGAATTCCGCAAGCAGCATGGCAGCTGTTGTTGTCGGCGATGTTGCTCCCACAACGTACAGTGTCCACCTCCCACGTGTCTCCATGTGAAGACGGTCGTGATACGGTCCAATCATTGCTTGGTTGTCGATCAACCATGGTAACCCCAAAATCATTACTTCACACAAATCGGGTACGATGTATACATGGTATTTCGTATGGAGCTCCCAAACTCCCACAGTCACGTGAATTATACTTGTAGCTTCCTTCTGTTGGTTGGTGGTTGCAAACTGTAAGCGACGTGGCAGCACGGCCTTAATTTGTCCCTCGCATACAAAGTTGTGGCTAGCAGTAGTATCTACAATGGTGGTTATATTTTTACCTTCAAGTTCAACATTTACCCTTAATGCACGTACTGTACTGTCACTAATCTAAAACACTTCAGCACCTACACTAGTCGGAATTTTCAAGTCTGGTGGTGAAATTGGTGCAGGTGCGGTTTCGCCAAACCTCTCTACTCAGTTTTCCAGACCTATTCTCTTGGTAGTAGCTTTTACGGTGGTTATTGTTCTGATGGTTCAGCATTTGCCCCCGTGTCGTCCGCACTGGTGTGGACAGTGGTGGCGATTATGTAACATCTACCATTATTGTGGGTGTTGATGCTTGGTAATTCTGCCTTAGCATTTGGTACTCTTGTCTGGAACATACATCGCTCTTGTACAGACACGCTTCTCTTGTGAAATGCTCGACACTTGCCCATGTTGCCATACGGAATTATGGTCTAATGTCTGGGGCTGACAATGCTACAATGATCTCGAGAACTCCAGGCATTGACTTTCCTGCGTGTGTTTGTACAGGTCTAACGTCATCTGTATGAACTCCTCTATTTCCTCATGCTTGCATCGCCGTCCATGCCAAACCTGCCTAACAGTCTTTCACAAAACTCTTCCCAGGTTACCCAGTAGTCCCGTACCAAGTTCTACCATTTGGCAGCAGTTCCCCTCAACCTGTTCGCTGTGACTTCCATCCAATCGTCACTGTGCACCCGGTGTATGTGCAACTTTTCCTCCCACACGACCAGGAACGTACCTGGATCCTCAGTACAGTGTCCCTTGAAAGTAGTTAACAGCATATTTTGGTCAGGCCCTGTCAAACCTTGTAGGTGACGACAACCGGTGGTGGTGTGGTCTTACTTTCTCGAGTTTCTGGCGGCGTGTTATCGACACAGTTTTTATTACGGCACTCGTCACAGTTTATTACGCCATTCCGAAAAACCACACACTCCTCCAGCCCGATACATCTCAGATGGAAATTTTGTTTGCACTTTTGACACACAGCCCATTTTGTACCCACACCATCACAATGGTACACATGCACAGGCATTGCTCTGACGGCATTAACGTGTTGTCGGACATGCATTGGCAGATAGGTTGCCCCCAAAAGTTAGCATCTAGCAGGTTGATTTCACTTTGCTGGTTACAATGCACGCATATCTCAACCAGAATGTCCCAATTACGAACATTCGCAATCGTGGGTGTCGAGGATGCCGACACAGTTGTTCTGGCATGGTGTTTGCCATTTTAGCACAGTTGACGTGATGCAGATGAACACACTTCCATCACTTGGGAGTGCCAATTGATGTCGTTAGGTGAGACACGAGACGAACAAATACACTTTTACTTACTGCAAGTGGGAGTCAGTGGTGGTTCCCAGACACTCCACTTCGAGACTCGGGGTTCTCAGGGATGTTGTCGGTTCTGTGTATTCATCTCACCCGAGCATCTTTATAAAGCACATTTGCATTACTAAACATTTAACACTGAAAAAGGTGGGAGTGGCTGGTTGACGCTAAATAGAAAGACATATATTTGTAACTGAGGTTTCATTTATTGATTTCCAAGTACATACCATGCCATAATAAATTAATTAATGATTACTCTCGGATGTGACTAGATAACTCTGTTGGGTGATCCCGCAGCTCGTAATTAATACAGCACACCCCTAGAATGATGATTTTCTTCGGGGTGTATGAGAACACAGCCCCCACAAGGAAAGGGGTCTACAGCCACTAGGATGGACTGTTTATTTTTCCTGGAACAGGACACGGAGAATTACAAAATGAACACTAACACGGATCCAGTTGGTTGCAGTTCGTAGCAGGACATGTGGTGCAGATGAAATTGCAATATTTTCAGTGAAATTCACATAAATCTTGTCGGACAAAATTACGGCATTCTTCCAAAAATTATTCTGATTCCATTTCAAACATTCAAGCATTGATAGCTTGCCCGATGGTGGAAATATACATGTGGGCTGTTGACTGTGTGGTCGGTTACAAAACATCAATCCTGACAAAATTACAATAACTCTTTTTAATGAATAATACATATTACCCTTGGAAATATTATGGCACACAATAAATTACAAACAAGAACACTTTAAGTATGATAATGGTGCAACATGGACTTTGCGGCGGTTAACCATGCGGTCGCAATTGGTGTGGTCTTAAATGAATTTAACATGCCAAAACCCTAAAATACATTAACACAAGTGTACCCACAAGATTGCGATTGGAATGAAGCTCAAATTACAATGCAAAAGTCTTTAACATAGTGACGTGTGTCACTCCTCCCCCAAGGCTGTTTGTCACGCTGGCCGCTCCTAAGCGGGGCACACACACACTGTCGACGACTGATCACTGGCGAGCAGTGTTAGTTTAGTGTGAGTGAAGGAGCGGGCAATATCGGACAAATGCAGTGCAGTGCAGGGAGTGTAGCACCATGTTCACCTACCAGACCAGGAGAGCTGGCAGAGTAATACAGGAACACGTGTATTATGTTAAAAAGCAGTAATTGCAATGTGATAATGACACATGGCCTGCAAATAAAGTGTAATATGTCTAGAAACACTTATGCCTCAATGTTGTTTTTTAAAAGGTTATTGTTTTCTTTCACAAATTTTTATTTTCACCACCACCAGTTTTTATGTCCACCCCATTTCATTCCAGTCGCAAGGCACACTTCAGAAATAATTATTGATTTGTGTTTTTGCAGTGTTTGAGAATGTTATAGCATGTCATGGTAAATTTGTTTCTCTGCATGTGCAAGTAGATCCCTCCATGGCACGTGGGCCTGCCACCACCAGCTCTCGCACCACAGTTGGAAGTCAGTCAGCGATTCGCACCCCGAAGGGGGGGGGGGCAACGTGTGAAACTACACTAGCACTTTTCCCGCCCAGAGAGTATCAAACTTCATAACCAGTTATTTTCAGCAATAGTTAAGTATATCAGAGCCTTTTTATTCATTTTTGCTATCCAGGATATTTCCCCTCGCCTCCCCAGGAATTGCATCACCTGGGGAGTTTATAATTTCATCAGCACACCTAACCTTAATGCCAGCCTAGTGCTTTATTTACTGTGTTGCCTTCGCCAGAGGTTTAATGCGAGCAATTGTATAAGTTATTTTCCTGGAGGGAATGTTTTATTCTGCAATAAATAGCATCAACTGATGAGTACTTTTATTTGATTGCCGAAAGGCATTTCACGGCACAGGCACCTTAAAATTTGCCATTTCCTGATGTGGATTTAAGGGTAAATATTAATTTGTATGCATGCTGCAACCTGATCAAAGTACCACAAGTAACATTTTTGGACGTGTGGTTTGGCCCTGACAATCCACGCGTAGGGAGATCTGATAACATCGACGTCATAGAAAACAACAAGGCCTCCACATCAGGTGAACAACTGCAAGATCTACACGGGAATGTGGTCTGGGTGATCGGCCTGCAGCACCCCGATGTTACAGGGATTCAGCTCCACTGCAACAACATCATTGCCGCCGCCACAGCAACATCTAGCGCCTACTGGGTATACAATTCCTAACACCTTTCTCCAAATTCTGTACACCTCCTTTGTAAATTTCAATCAACCCCCATCTCGTCCAGTCAACCACCGTTAATAGGCGGATGACGCTTGATCAAAGTTTCACAGTCCCCATGGTCTCTCCGACATCTTTCCTCCTCTCGATTTAAGGTCAAAAAGCCACAAGGGCTGCAAAAGATTTATTTAAGAAGAAGCATAATGGTGGGGATGTCTGGAAAAACATATGCGAAGCAAAGGTCAACCAGTATACTAAAGTGAACGATGGAAATCTAACTCAGTGCAAAAATATGAAGTCCGTACAAGACAGCGTCTTACATCGCCAGCTCTCCTCGGACGACTGCCCAGAGGCAGGGTTGCACGGACCTACCATAGCTGACTACGGGTTTCACACAAGCGGAACTGCTATGAGTACTGTGTAAAAATATTGTTATGTGAAAAGAAATTGTACTTCAATTATTTTTAATACTAAATTATTAGAGCAATTTTAAATCAGAAATTACATTATCAATAAATTGTCTTTTGAAGGGGTTCATGCCTGAATATCAATGTATATTTCTTCGCATGGTGCACAATTTTAATTTGAAAAGAACATTTGCAATATTTATGAATAAATTTATTTAACACTTTATAACACTTTTAGCTTTGAAAGAGAATGGAGAAACACACTGCAAACCATAATATTACCATTACAGGAAAGTCAGTGTTATGGCCTCTTTGCACACGTGCTTACCTATGTGTCACATGAGTTGTGATTGCTGTCATGGACTAACTGCCACTAGCTGTTAGCCGGCATCAATGGTTTTTGTGAAGTAAACTTTTAAGGATTTCCATAGTAAAACACGTGTTCAAAGGGTTGCGAATTTTACAAACAGTGCCTGGAAAAGCTGCGATTTCAACACATGTAGTATGTGAATATTATTAGTTTTTTTTTTTTCACCTGTATCGGGAATTCAATGAATGTAAGGTTAACTTCGAACTAAGTGGGCACGTGTGTGTGTGTGTGTGTGTGATGCTGCATCTGTACAAATTCGAACAGCGACTTATATTTTACATTTTGTTTTTTCATTAACGTTGAAATTTTCAAGGTTACAATAATTTGAATGTTATTGTATACAAGCAAAATTTCTCACTG
The DNA here is from genome assembly GCA_029891345.1 of Dryococelus australis. Taxonomy (NCBI): domain Eukaryota; kingdom Metazoa; phylum Arthropoda; class Insecta; order Phasmatodea; family Phasmatidae; genus Dryococelus; species Dryococelus australis. The sequence goes on from CM056995.1 coordinate 190,994,875, forward strand.
CTCCGTCAAAATGCCACTGTCATCTTATGAAAGGCGTTTAACTAAAGCCGCTATCCCCTCACAGTTTCCTTTTTTCGGTGGAAATAAAATAAAGAGAACGCAAACAAACGTAACTCGGCATGGTAAAACAGGTTGGAATGCCAAGCTAGTTATGATATCTTACATTGATATGGTTAGGCCCATACTATTTTTTTTCAACCGGAAAACTATAACGCAAAACAATTATGAGGTCGTGAGTGTTTCAAGTTATTCTTCATTCGTTTTCGCAAATACTCAGATAGCCTTCTGGAAAATTTTCGTATTTTCAGCTATGAGTGGTCAAAAGAGTGTTTTTGGTGTCATATCGCATCACAGTGTTTTCATTACAACCACAATTTACAGCAACGTCAGATGTGTAGTGTCGCACCAATATGTAAATCCAGCATTAAGCATGAAATTTCTAGATTTTTTAGGGGTAAGAGTTGACTTGTATAGGTTTTTATGAGGCCAGCAATTTTACAGTCATTCTTGTAAGGGGGCTTGCTGTGTGTTACGAGATGCAGCTCCAAAACACATAGACACAGATACCTATTTGTGTATTCATGTTTTAATGTACTCAATAATTCCAAACTGGCACTGCATGTTAAAACAATTAATCTAGGTCGACATCAGATGGATAATAGTTGTGTGAGTCTAACTGTATAGTTAAATGAGTGCAGTATGTATTGAACATGACACAAGAATTGGCATTTCCTCCCCAATGTTTCGTAATTACCAGTGATTTATTTAATGTAGGGTTTTGCGTGTAATATGTAAACATGGGCGTTCACGAGTTTACGTTATTTAGGCAAGGATACAACCCCATTGCATTTCGGATAAGTAAAGTTTGTTTTTCAGTTTTTCATTATGTAACATTCACAACGTGTGCCATCCTCACCTAATTCACCCAAATGTAAACAGTGTCCCATATGAAATTTTATTTTTAAGAATTAGTTAAGCATGTTCCAACACAAGGTAAAGAACGCCAAGGGTATATGTATCTTGCAATGTTAAGAAAGTAAATCAACCTGGCCCACCGGCCTGTCAAACTCGGCCGGTGCACCACAGCGTGCAAGTCAGTCAGCTACAAGCATCTTGGGGGTGTGATTGCATGTTACTGTGGCTCGGGTTTCGCACACACGGGCAGATTCAACTTTTGTTTTTCAATTATTCAATCTCCATAGTTTTAATTCACCCGAACCATTGTTCTTTAACTGTTCGAGACACCACCCCCCTCTGCCACAGTGTTTGTATCGTCTGGGGAAGCTTAAAACGTTGCACATTATTTTTATTTGTTTCTCGCCATTTTCACAGTGTTACCTCTCCGGCAGGTTAAAGCTGTGAAGTGTAATTATATATGTCAGGTGTAGGCCTGAGAGCCTTGATAAATAAACGGCATAATTTATGCATTGAAAACTGTTCATGTGGGAATTATTTCGTGGCCTTCAGGCTCTTTAGGGCACGGGCCTTTCGAATACCCGCACCTGTTTCACCCAGTGTCTTAATATGTATTTTCTTTATTCGTTAATGTGCACGTATCGTGTGTGTAAATGTTGGCATGAGACTAGCTGATAAGTCACTGCGTCAATTTAATCAGCGAGCTGTGTGCTGAAATGTTACGTGACAAGGGTGGGTGAGCTGACCTGAACAGGCCACTGCGCACTACGCATTTTGAGTAATTGTACGGCACATTTACAAGGAGCAGCAGTCAGCCGAACGAACCTGGAGGAAACCTCATCTCTACCAACTCACACGACATCGTCCAGCGATGTTTGGCGTCCCGGGTAAAATATCATTCAAAATTTCACAGCTCCTTAAATCCTGCCTCTACCCACTGAAGTACCATGGTGCCATGTCAAATTGGCGCCCAACTTAGTTGCTGATCCTGGAAAGCATGCCATCTGAGATATTCTTTTTCCAAATTTTCCTTAAACATTTCCAGAATTTGAATTCCTAAAATTACCCAACACGGAGGAACTTCAGGGTCAACTTGGTGACCGGTACAGCAAGGGGCAACATCACAACACCTTCAGGACACCTGCACCATGCTAGAAAATTTTCCACATTGTAAGCGGGAAAAGCGTGCCAAATCAACAAAGCACTCGCCATTGCTCCGGCGAGGGCGAACGATGTCTTTGAGGCGGATATCTTGGTTCAACAGAAGTGACATCACCAGCGCGACACCCTGTCGCCGACCAGCAGGAACATGGACTGCGCAAGCGAGGACGGTGTTAGGAGCGGCACACCACATGTCACCTGGATGCACGTGGTCGCCGATATAAGCAGGGCAACAGACATTCAGTCAGACCTGCCTATCCCAACCTTATCCACAGTTCCCCCACCTATGCAACCATTTATGCCATATCTAAACCCATTACCTGCCTACTACCAACAACATCTGTACCAACCACCCCAGTTAACAACTCCTTTTCCCACCACAACACCAGTAAATTAGCCAGTGTACTGCAATGGACAGAACTCAATATCACATTGGCAACTGGCAACTGAAAAGAGACCCGAAGTGAAACTTAAGTCAGAAACGAACCAGGAAAATCGGCAGATGTGACCATCTACTAAGTTCCAAAACCTGCGAACATTTGCGGAACTGCAAATGAGGATGCGAAGGTATTTGTGGAGGAGTGTACGGCGCAATTCCAAAGGAACGGCGTATGTGAAGATGAGTGGGCGAGCTGTGTTGGGAACCAACTCACTGGAGCAGCAGTAAAATGGTTCACTGCCATTAACAACTATGGCCTAAGCTGTGTCGAATTCGTGAAATTGTTCCAATACAGATATGGAAGCACTTTTACATCATTACAAGCCAAGATTAAACTGCTTTGGCAAGAGTTACAACCCGACCAGTAACTGCTGACTTTTATCATGCAAAAGGTGCAGCAAGTTCGATGGTTACAACCGCACTTACCGATGTGGGAAATATTGGAAATCGTAACAGAAACAGTGATCCTGTAATATCGTGCATCTTTGTTGCCATTCATGAACAGCGATGTCGAGGAGGTACTACAAGCAGCTGTTATACTGGAATGGAACTCATGTCAAATGCGCCGCGAGTCAAATGCTGCACGAGGGAAGCACGAGTGGGGGAACAGTGACCATGAACAACCACATGAACAATTCTACCGGCAAACAAGAACGGGAGGAGATCAGCAAAGAGACAGAGCGATGTGATCGGGGAACCTCAGTAGGGAGAATGCACACAGCCACAATTACCTATTCAGTGAATGCACAACATATGACCTGGCGAGGGAAGACCTAATGGCAGAGAGGGAAAAGACTACTTTCCCCGAAATCTGTGACGTTATTGTCGGCGAGTGGAAGTGTACCACTGGCAGAGTAGGTGCCCTAACAACCCATACCTGGACAGTTATCGTGGCCCGGCAAGAAGCAATCCGGGAAATGGCCTGTGGAGTTAAGGCAGTCAGACTCCAACGATGCCTCAGTCGGAGAGAAGCACCCGGATACAAAAACCCACAACAAGCATCTGTGCATCAAATAAGTGGCAACATGACACAATTTATAATAATTCAAATCCACCTGAATGGGCAGATGTGTCATGCACTTATTTACATGGCTGCTTCGCATAATTTCGTATGGAAAAGATTTGTAAATGCAAAGGATGTCACACCCATGAATCACATCGTAAGACTGGCCACAGGGCAACGGCAACACAGCCACTGCATGGAAGGACAGATGACTGTGACAGTGCAGGTACATGACTGAGAAATGTTCACAATAGCAATAATCACAGACAAGATTAAAGAAGATGTAATTTTAGGTGTGCCACGGATGAAGGAACAAAACACCATAGCGGAACCCGCCACCAGGAGGAATACATTTTGGTGCCACCGAGTAACAGACGGTTTATAACATCGATCAGAAAAACCCAGAGCAATTACCAACAATCAAACTCAGTGATTTTGAACACGAAGTTCTGCCACAACACCAGGCGGCATTCCAGGACTACTGAGCAAGTGTCGCTAAGTTTTCGTGGAACATGACACACTTCATTGGACGACTGTGGTGGAGCACAAAATCAAGCTGATGAGAGAGTAGCTGATTTTTGCTGTACCAAGAAGCTACCTACCTCACCAGGCAAGACTCATACGAGAACAGGTGAAAGAAATGTGAGCGAACAGCATCATAGAGCATACTAGGAGACGCTACAACTCCACGATCACACTCGCGCCAGAGAAAGATGGCAGCTTGAGGTGCTTTAGGGACTTCCGCCCCATTAATCATGTTGCACTGCCTTACTACCTTACGTGAGTGTGAGAGTTGCAATGAGTGCCTGGGGTAATGCAAAGATTATGACGTCATTGGACCTGCGCATTGGTTACTGGTAGGTGCCCATCAAGCAATAGGACAGGGATACAACAGCATTCATCATGCTGGATGCGAGGCACTATCAGTTCTGCCCGATGCAGTTTGGGCTGAAATGTGTGCCTGTCACATTTTAGTCCATGATGGTTTGAGTACAGGACAGACTGATTGGGGAGTGCACGTTACCGGACAATGTCGTGGTCTGGTCAAACAGCTGGAAAGACCATGTCAACCACCTGTCCATTGTCCTCGAATGACTGGAAATTAACGGACTCCCTGTGCAGTGAATAAATGCCACCTAGGTAAGAGCAGCCTGGAATTCCTGGGTCACATAGCATGGGAGAACGGGAACCAGCCGAACCAAGAACAGCTACAGGTGATCGACAACAACCCCGCGCCTAAGATTAGCAAACAAGTCCAAAAGTTCTTCGGGCTTGTGAAATGGTTGCGTGAGTTCATTGAGGGGTTCGACGTAGTGACAGCACTGCGTACCGAATTATTGTCACCACAATGCAGGTGTGTGTGGGGCGAGAAAGAGGAGCATGTAAATAACTGTTTCCGTGCTTCTCCGACATTAGCAAGGTATAATGCCAGCCGGCAATTATACATGCAAACAGACGCAAGTCAACAGGAACTTGGAGTTATCCTCTACAAGTGTGGAGAGGACAACACAATACAGCTGATCCACTTTGCGAGTGATACATTGGGAGTAGCAAAGCGAAAATATGATGAGAACGAGCATGTGTGCCTCGCAGTAGTGTGGGTGGTGAAGAAGTACTGCACCTTCCTGGGGTACAGGAAGTTTTTGCTCTGCACCAACAACCATTGTCTTGTATGGCTCCACAACACCAAGGAAGCCAGAAGTAAGTTAACCCGGTGGGCGCTGATCCTCAATTTGTATGACTTCGGGGTGGATCACATCCCGGGAAAATAAAATCAGTTGGCAGATCAACTGTCACGAGACAACCGGAGCACCATGGTCATGAATGACAATGCGGAATGGGACAATGTCATAACTCCAACGAACAAAAAAACTCCTACATGAGGTATATGTAAATGAAATGAGTGCAATAGAGGGCGATGTACTCGTAACATGTAGAGGGAGGTAGTGAGAGTGCAGCACGTTTGTTTGTTTACAAATCAAGTTAAGGCAAAGTGTTAGATGCAGCGAGTGGAGAATTGGCACATGATGGATGGCAGACTGGAAACTTGTTCTACGCAAGAACCGACGAAATGGAGATTATTTGTACTGGTGAAGAAGAGGACACTAGTACTAACACACGCACATGCAAGTGAGACCGTAGGTAACCCGGGAAGAGCACAGACAGTTAAAAAAAAGTGAGAAATGTTACTTTCTGGGGGAGCTGCGTGACACATGTGACTACTGCAAAGATGTGTGACGTGTCAGCGGTTTAAATCATGTAGAGCAGATGGAAGGCAACAACAACTGCCAAGATTTCCTAAGCGACTGTTCGAGACCATGAGTCTCGACTTAATGGGACCTTATCCGCTCGCAACAAATGGCAAGAAGTTTATGTTGGTGTTCACTGATAACTACTCATGTTGGGTGGATGCCTGCCCATTCAGTGGCATGTGTGCAAAACATTGTGAAGGTGTTGGAGCAAAAAATTTAGTGCGTTGGAGATACTCGAAACAACTGCTCACCTACAATGGCACACAATTCACAGGCAGGAGGTTTCAGGAGAAGTGCACCCAGGAGGGGGGGTATACCATCTGAAGATGGTGGTGTACCATCCCCGTGCGAACCCCATGGAGTGCTGTAATCAGGTTTTGAAGGTACAACTTTGGCTCTGTGTGGGTGAGCAGCACAACACATAATCTGAACACCTGCCCGTAGCCCTCTGCACCCTTCGCCGGCATGTTAATGAGGCCACAGGACGAACACCCGCCCAGGTCCTACTAGGCCACAACCTGTCCCAGCTAGGTGAAAAGCAATGTCCCCAAGAACAGATGTGTAGCAGTGCAGAGAGTGGCGAAGGACAATGGGAAAGGAGACGCTGAGAGCGGCACAAACAGCTATGCTGACAACAACAGTACGACACGGGGTGGGTAATTTACGGTTTGAAAACTGTTCATGTGGACATTATTTCGTGGCCTTCAGGCACTACAGCGCACGAGCCCTTAGAATACCGACACCTTTTTCACCCAGTGTCTTAATATGTATTTTCTTTATTCGTTAATGTGAAAGTATTGTGTGTGTAAATGAAGGTGTGTGACTAGCTGTCAACTTAATCGGTGAGCTTTTGTATGCCACAATATTACGTAACATGAGTGTGTGGGTTGACCCGAACAGCCTACTGTGCTCTACGCATTTGGAATATTTGTACAGTGCATTTATAAGGAGCAGCAGTCCATAACAGCATTGGTCATCGGCCGAACGGCCCTGAAGGAAACCTTGTCTCTACCGAATCAGATGACATCGTCCAACGATGTCTGGCACCCAGGGTAAAATAACATTCAAAATTTAACCACTCCTTAAATTCTGCCTCTACCCACTGAGGCTCCATGGCGCCACGTCAGTATTATGATGCTCAACAATCAACAGACTATATATGTATTTCTCCTTGGAGGATCACGTTCACGCACATGCATGTGCACACACACAGAGAATTTGAAAGTCGAATAACTGTGAACTGAAATAGAAATCATTCAAAGATTGCAACAGGTAGCTGGGATCTTATGCCGGCAAGAATTCAGCATGTGTTTGACAATTATTTTAGAGTGGTGGCAGCCAAAACTACTTTCTTTTTAAAGGGCGTAATCTCTTTGGTTAGCCAGTGTACATTTAAGCTATACAGGTTTTGCAGAATTTAGGATTTAATTACAGCCTTCCTAACATAAGCTAATATTCATTCCTTGAGTTTAGAAAGTATTTCCTATCTGATTTTTAAACCTTCCTCTTTTATCTTCAAGTATACTTCAAGTATCTTCATTTTCATATTGTGTATTTCTCTCATGCGCTCCACTTTCAAATCTTCTATATCCTTCCTCGAAGCTGTAGAACTCTCAAATATTTTACAAAGCGAATGCAATTATTTTACTGCATTGTACTTGGTAATGCCTGGCCACCTTCGTGCTCTCCAGGTTCTCTTCGAGACACTTGCAAGTTGAGTCCCTCTTGAGAAGTTTTGGTCAACTTCATGTACCTAGTGATAAAAGGATATGAGTTACATATCTACATGCACTTTCTATTACAAAATTATTCAGGGCATTTGGCACAAGAGTATAGAATCACAATTTTTAAGCACTGCCAATTTAAATTTCAAATATACTATAACATTATTCAGAAAAGAGAAGACAAGGAAGGCTGACAAAATATGGAAGAGTATACAGCTGGAAAACAAGAGTTGGGCACAGAAAATGAAGAAAAATAATAAATCAATTGAGATACTTACATTTTCCTTTCTTGGCCTGGACACTTAGGAACGTCATCCAAATCTAAGAAAAATTATATATGCTAAATTTAATATTACCGAAATAAAGAAGAATGTGATTTTATTTTAATAATTTGAAAGTATGTTTAAAATTAAGTGATGCATGGGTCAGTATTCCTGCATATGAAATGCATCAACACAACCAACAAGGATGAAGGATGCAATTAATAAAAAATTAGGCGTAAAACAGTGGAGCAGTACATTGATCATAGTTGATTTATAAAAGGAGGCTGCATAAAGAAAAACAAGTGATTTTCACTATTTAATGGGATACACAAAACAGATCAAAAGTAAGTCCTGCATCACAAAATGTAGCTATACAGTATCTAATTCAATGTTTCATATGGCAACTGTAGTGTGCAAAATTCATTACTGTTCCTATGAAATGAGGCTGTAGTACTTTTACTGTGGTATGGGATGACTGCCACTGAACAGTGCTGACAGGAAACAGCCCTGCATGATGATGACAGCAATGACAAGGAGCAGATGGTTAAATAAAGTACAAGAAGGATGTTAGAAAGAGAGACTCGTCACTAAACTTTTGCTTAAATGTTATTTCTTCAGATTTATTGCTAGTCCCTAAGTTCTGTAATGCGTTGCCCCTCCAGAGGTGCTGGGATGTGTTCGTGTCCCGCTAGTAGCAGGTGGAGAACACGAAATGGTGACGGCCTGGCGCCACGTTTGGTAGAGAGAACGATGTTAAATGGGGTCGTACGCCCGATGGCGACCCTGGATACGTGGTCAATATGAAAGAGAGCTCATTTAATTGTCAATTAAATGATGTTGAATGTAAAATATTTCCTTTTGGGCGAAGCTGTCGTCCACTTCGCACACCTATATTATCACTGACTTTACTCTGCTTGAGCGAGGCAGGCCCCGCAAATACAAATATACACTGAAAAACACTTTAAAGTTGATACTGCTATGAGGGGGCAGGCCCCGATGAACTCTGGAAAGTTAATGCAATAAAACACATCTAATGATGGTATGACAGTTTTATTAACACAAAGGTACAATGCAAATGTGTACCCTTGGTTAAGTGGACCCGGCACTCTGAACCTACTGATGGTCACTACTGTGGAAAATAAGGCATAGGCCTTATGTTAGAGTTACATAAAAATGTATCCCATGTTTGAAGTCCTGGTATGCTACTTCAGGATACTAAAAGCACTTAAATGTCCCTGTGTTACATTAACTATTGCAATGCCGGTTGTATGGAATGCTGAAGTCTGACTAATGACATGGTGTCGGCTTCGCCACAGGTCCGGCGTAGCCGGCGCCAAAATGAAAACACAAAAAAATTGAATCTACTAACTAACATGATAAACGAATCTGACATTGTATATAATTATGATTACTAAACTAAAACACATTGGTGACATACTCGTGAACATCGGAGCCCCAGAAATGGTTAAGAATGTAACGTCACTTGAAGGGTGATATTAAATGAAATTATGCCTAAGGTACCTGATTCTCGATATACGATTACATGTACACTCTTATAATTTAAATATAAAAATCGGTTTGTGTTGTAATGGTTATAATTACAGGAATGCATATGGATGTGACGACACTCGGATTTCGAAACTAGGGGGTGGAGCTACGCCTTGTCTTCTATGATATGTTATCTACTCTCTATGCTGGAGCAGGCGATTTCCATAATTAATTGTAGTGCAATCACCGCTAAAAATGATTAAAAATGATCCTATTAAGTAATGCGGCTGGGGAGCCGCTCGCCACTTTACCCTTCCTGTGGGAATGTGATTCCCAGTCTTTTGACACTAATTGGAGACACTTCGCACTCCGGATTCGGCCACAGGGCCTGTCGACATCGTGCACATCGCAAAGCTGTGGGAATAAGTGGCGCCGCTTATCCCAGTGTTCCCTCCAATGGCTGTTGTGTCTAATGGTCGTGACATCATGGGACACACTCGTTTAGGCCACATTCATTATGAGAAATACCTTAGTGATGAATGTTGAATATTAAGACCCGCAGCCACGAGTTACAGGGTGGCAAGAAAAGTGTAAATGCCATTCTTGTCGTATTGCACTGTTTGAGACCGAGACCTAATATCAATCGGCCGAGTGTTGCTGTGTGGTTAATGCATCTGCGATGAAACAAACGGACACAAGGGATACGTGGACGTCAGGAGCACGTCAACTTACTATATCGTAATTATTTAGTACTACTTTTCTTTTTATTGGAGCTGCGAATACAATACTTTTCATTTAGTATAACACTAATATTTTCCTACAATGAATGCCCCTCCATTGTGTTTAAAGGAAAACTCTTTACTAAAGTTATTTTTCACATTAGTAGCAGTATTAAGGTGTACACTACATTGATTAAATATGGGTGTTTGTCTATATGTAGCAAATAACACTAGCTTAAATACACATACAATTCCATGTAGCAAAACAATAAACATTGATGTGATGTATACCACAGTCATCCCCCCTTCCTAACCCATTCGCCATCTGAAAGTGCAGTGCTGTTATTTAGTGTAATATTGTGCATGTATTTTTGTTATGGCCCTTTTAAAGGTATGTTTGTGTTGACACCATGTGTCATGTGCGCGCCGCAGCGACCACATACCCACGTTGATGTGTTTGTTTACCTTTTTGTGTTCGAGATACATGTTCAGGCAATGTTTGTTTTGAAGTGTATTAAAGATATTTTGAAGTGTTTTATTAATAGTAATACAGTAGGGTAAGTGCAGTGTGTAAGTGATTCACACCTATAGTATATAAAAGGGTAATGATTTATATGTTGTGTTTTGAAAGTTGTACTTGTTTATATAATAGTAACTTGTGTTTCCTTTTATGCACTAGAGTGTATCGCACCACTAGGGTACGTCGATTTATATTCATTCAGGAAACTTTAAGATAATAATAAGAGTATAATGTGTAGTTTTGCAGTGTGTTAGCATTCACGTCTTTTGAAGATAAAAAGACCCCTTGTCGTTTTTCATACATCTGTCTCGAGGGTTGGACGTTCGGATCAATGGGGTCGCTTTTTACACGCTCGGGCAGCACTTCAACTTTAGTTAATAATAATTTCATTACAATAAACTTTAATTAATCAGAAATATTTGTTTTATCACCACCCGAGATTCTTCACCCCTCTCCTTCGCAGGCTTACATCGCCTGGGAAGGTATAACATCCACTTAAGTTTTGTGGCCTTGCACCTTTTTGTCAGTGTTACCTAACTTGCGGGTTTAACCCCGGAAGTATTTGTAAAGTTTCTCTTGTCAGAAGAGTGTTAATAATAACCCATTGCTTTACGCCAAGTAACTGTGTGCATTTTAATTTGTGTTGCCTATGGGTTTTAGAGATGCGCGTCCCCACCTTTCCCGCAATTTCGTGAGTATTTGCAAAGTGTTTTACGTGTACATTTTCAGTATTTATTCGCTGTGTAATGTATGGGTATGAGGATCGCCCCGAGAACTCAGCGCATATCACGTGAAATTCAGTAATATCTAATTAAGGAGCAACACTGGATAGATGCCATCGTTGGTCTTTGGCACACGACTCTGAGGAAGCAGTCAGCTCTACACTACAGTTATCATTGCATGCAATGCATTGTATTGCGCCTAAGTACTACAACAAAGGTTTGAAGAGTTTTCATGGTAATTATCCTACCCAAACTCCCAACCTTAAATTGAGCATATTTTGCTGCACCATCCACCATCAAATATCGCGAAACTTAGTAGCGATATCCTTCTGGCAATATTTCCTAACATCTGACCAATCTGAATCTTTTCTTCCAAATTTTTCTGAAAAATTTCAAAATTTTCAAACTCCTGTCGGAAGCTTCTCTGCTTATCCTGATCAATGTCAACAGCACGAGGATGTACAGAAGATCTATAGTGTGCAACCAGAGTCGTGAGACACTGTCTCGATGCCCCAGGACACTGAAAAACTGAACAACGTGGTAAGGTTGTAAAAGCACGCAATCTCTTTAAGGATGCCGCCATTGAAGCAATTATGAGGGCTGAACATGAAGGGTAGCAGACAGTGGCCATCTTGGAGCACTGTGACATCAGCCATGCCACACCACCTAGGCGCCAGCAGCAGGACAAAGAGGCTGCGAGACCTTCCCCTCTGCCCGCGACATGCTGCACAGGAGGAGAAGGAGAAACGAAAAGAGGCAGGAACACCTACCATTCCACACTCCCGATACCGCTGCCAACCAGCTGAGCGGATAGTTGACCCCTGCCTCGCACTATGCTGCAGGGCTTCTGCACTTTGATGTCATCTGTGGCGCGCTTATCATCAACCCACTCCCGACAGTCCTCCCATGTACCGTGCTCCACCATATCGCGCTCCTACGTCGGCTCTTCCATGACCATGTGGAGTCGTTTGTAAACACAACATGGCTGGTCGGACCTTTAGCGACGCACCAACGTTGCTATATACGCACTGCCTGTGCCTACTTCCGCAGGATCTTATTGCGAAGTATGAGCGAGGTACACGGTATTGCAAATGCGAACAACAGTCCAGCCCAACGAACACCCGTGCCACAGTCAACTGCGAGAGTGACAACAGATTGAACATAGAGCCAGAATTACCAGAACATAAACCCAACATAGATTTCTAAGGCAATAATCCAATTAATTGGTGTCACGATCTACTTTGCCCAGAACAGGGCACAATTTTATTTAATTGTTTGCAGTGCAGCAACCGGTACCACACCGAGTGTATGAACAGTAATGAACAAGAATCCATCAATGCACTGATGTTAAAATGTAAACAATTCAATGTGTAACTGGCAACACAGAAAAATAACAACATATAACTGAGATACATTTTTCGGAGAACTGCAACAGATGAACACGTGCGATCGTTCGGAGTGCACGGAACATATGCATGAAGGAACCCAAAATTGCATCACATGCAACACTAGGGTGCATCACAAATGTCAAACCGAGGTGGAGCAGACCACAGTTGAAAGGGAAAAGTTCATATGTATCGGGACTGTATGGCCACGAGGAATAGTTCACCTGTCTCACCACTCGTTCATAACACACACGTGGTACCAACCAGGACTTCTGTGCCAGAATTACAACCTACATCCATGACAACCTTTCCATTCATGTCTTTACCACTGATAGCAACCACACTCTATGTTCCGTCGAAGCATATATATTTCTCCACACCCATGTCCAATCCGCACTTTCCCGCAGTATTGCCAAATTTACAGAATAATTTCCCAACATCCACACTACTCACAACTGCCCAACCAAATGTCAACAGTGCCATGGAAACGACACCCAGTAGTGTCAGCAGTTCGGAAATACTACTTTGCCCAACACTAACCTGCTTCCATATGCTGCCAATGTTTTCTGGACATCTGAACGATGATCCTTCCGAATTCGTCAAGGATTTCACCACATGCCTACAATGGTATGAAGTCTCTGAATACGAGTGGCCAGGCTGTGTGGGAAAGCAACTTGAGGGAGAAGCGAGACAATGGTGGAAGTCCATGAGCCACAATGGCCTAACATGGGTGGAATTTCTACCCGCTTTTCGGTGCATATTTGGAGGAACATTCACATCTATTCAGGTGCAAAGTAAATTGAACCTAGAAGAGCAACAGGAAGGAGAAACCTTGACAGCTTTCATCAACCGAAAGATTCACCTGGTGTGGAGGTATCGCCCGGAATTGTCCGAACGAGAGGTAATGGAGGTAATTGCTTAGACCGCCCTACCTGAGTATCGCACCGCTCTTGTCCCTCTACTCAATAGCCGACTTGAAGAATTGATGTATGCTGCCACCATCTTGGAGCGAAGCACGTATGTACCACGATGTGGAACAGGAGGTGCACGGGCATGCCACAGACCTCGCGATGCCGGAAAAACAGCCGTGAACAGAACTGAGTGAATCAACAGGACTACCACCACAGAAGACAACAACAACCACAGGTAAACTATAACAGTTTTCAGAACTGTGCATGAGGCGGCGGTAACACTGCATGTTCGAGTGCATAAATAGGTCGCAACCAGTTTGTAAGTTGAGACAGATCGCAGTCACCTATGTTGCAGTGTCGATACTGTCCGGAGCAGCTCTTCCATTGGCACACCGACTGCCCCCAGAATCCACACCATAATAACAGACGGCCAGCCACCAGCAAAGACCAGCAGGGAAACGGGTTGTAGGGGTAAAGCCACCTGATGTGATCTTTACCCCTCCCCATGAAAACATCCCAACTGTAACGCCTAAACAGTAACTTGTCAACAAGGTTAGTAGCCAGAGTGCAAAATTTATCAGGGTACTTGTACATGTAAATGGTCTACCATGTCATGCTTTAATAGAAATCATCGCATCCCATAATGTGTGTCAGCCTAGATTTGTAAACAATCATGTTATAACCTCAAACAGCCAGGTCATACAACTTGTGAACGGACAGTGTACGAATTCCACAGTAGAACAGGCAACAGTTGCCAATAAAATCAGGGACCTATAAACCATAACAACTGCAATAATTACAGATGAAATTACAGATGATGCCATTCTAGGAGATCCGTGGTTAACAGAGCAAAATACGATTGTAGAAACAGCCGAAAGACATATTCATTTTGGGTCAAAAGATAGACGTACTCTTTACAGTGTTGACAGCTGTAAAGCAGAGCAAGTACCAGATGTTCAGTTAACAGAATTTGAAAAAAAGAAACATCTCAGTAGAACACAAGGCCAAATTCCGTCTTTTAAATGAATGAAAACTTGTTTTTGTTAAACACGTCACATTACGCCAAACTACTGTGGCGGAGCATGCAATACCGTTAACCAAGGAAGAACGTATTTTCAGCAGCCCAAACAGCTACCTTTCTCATTAAGCCCACATTATTAAAGAGCAAATTCCCGAAATACTAGCAGACGGGGTTATCGAGCCGACTAGAAGCAGGTATAACTCGGCTATCCTGTTAGCACCTAAAAAAGGATGGGACCTGGAGGTTTTGTATATACTTGAGGCCCATAAATCAGGTCACATGTAGCATGATACCCTTTACATCAGCATCAAGGCCGCATCGAATTCTTCAGGAAGTGCCAGAATTATGTCATCACTCGACCCACAAAGTGGCTGCTGTACCAGTACACCAGAAAGGCAGGGAAAAGACTGCTTTTACAGCTCCGAACGGTTGGAGATACCAGTTCTGTGCTATGTCCTTCGGCCTCAAATGCATCCTGGCAACTTTTCTAAGCATGATGGTTAATGTGCTGGATAGCTTAGTAGGCGAATTCACACTCGCCTACTTAGACGACGTGGTGATTTGGTCAGAGACATGGGAAGAGTATTTGCATCACCTCTCATTACTACCAGAGAGGCTAGAAATTAACAGTCTGACGTGCGCTGTTAACAAGTGTCACTTGGGAAAACCAACCTGGAGTTTCTAGGCCACGTCGTCAGCGAGTCAGGCAACCGGCCTAACCCAAAACAGCTGGGACTGATAGAGTAAAAACAAGCGCCACACACAAGAAAGCAGATGCGAAAGTTCTTTGGCCTGCTTAACATGTCGCGGGAGCACATCAAGCACTTTACAATAATCACCGCACCCCTCACGGGCCTGCTGTTTCTACAGAAGCGGTATGTGTGAGGTAGTGTGCAAGAAAAGGCTTTTCAAACATCAAGGAAAAATTCCGATTGTGACCCGCACTCGCAAGATACGACCCAGCATGCCACATGTACTTGCCGACTGATGCCAGCCAGGAGGGGTTGGGCACCGTACTTTACCAGTACAATGATGCCGGCGAGAAGAGAGTAATCGATTTTGCAAGCTCAAAACTTGGAAACGCATAATCCAGGTATGATGTTAACGAGTGAGAATGCCTCGCTGTCATCTGGGCAGTGAGAAGATACCACCTGTATTTAGAATACAGACATTTTACTCTCAGAACGAATATTTGCTGCCTAGCATGGTAGAATAGCATGCACGAACCTTAAAGCAAACTTACCCGATGGGCACTGCTACTACAAGGCTACGATTTCATAATCGATCATGTGCCAGGGAAAGAGAACGATTTCGCAGTTACATTGTCGCGAGCTCCAAATATAGACGTAACAGTATCGATGATGTTGAGTGAGGGGAAGTGTTGTTATCTGTCACACAGGAACCACTCACCGAGGCGTACGTAAACAAAGTAAATGCTCTAGCAACTGAAGAGTTTGTGTCAGAACTATATAGGGAAATAGTTTCTGTGCAGAAAAACTGTACATTCGCATGGGAAACAAGAGAGAATTGCGAGAGAGAGAGAGAGAGAGAGAGAGAGAGAGAGAGAGAGCACATGGAAGGTTTGCAGTATTGGAGGACCAAATAGAAACATGTTCATCATGAGATCCGGCAACATGGTGGTTCTATGTTCCAGTGACATGCAGGGAGAAAGTTTTCAAACACACACACTCAAGTTCGACAGAGGGACACCGCGGGGCCTAGAAAACTGTGAGAAATGTAATGGGACTTTTTTTGGTCAGGTTTAACCCATTGTGTGCATAACTGGGATAGGAAGTGCAACAAATGCAACCTATTCAAAACATGCAGTCTGGAACACTAGTGCGACTTTCGGCCGAAGAACTGTTATGCCTGGTTCACATGTACGCCGACCACGCCGAACAGACAGAGCGGAAAACTAGAACAGCCAATCAGAAGCCGTCCTCGGTTTCTCCGCGACTCGCGCGGAAACCGAGGCTATCCTCTGTCTGATTGGCTATCCTAGTTTTCCGCTCTGTCTGTTCGGCGTGATCAGCGTACATGTGATCCAGGCTTTACACTCATGCCCTCACAAATTGGCGTGTATGGCTTTACACGCTGGGTAGAAGCGTACCCACATAGCAGTGCAAGAACAGGCCAAATTGCGAAAATGATGCAAAACAAGTCTTTTGCTCGGTGGGGCTACCCAAAGGAACTCCTGACTGATAATGGCACGCAGTTCAAGAGGAAACTTTGGCGTGAGCTGTGTACTGTTTGGGGATTGCGGAATCTTAAATCTGTGGTTTATTCGCTGTGTAATGTATGGGCGTGTGGGTCACCGTGAGAACTCACAGCATATCACACATAACTCAGTAATATCTAATTAAGGAGCAACACCAGAAGGATGCTGCCTTTGGCTGTCGGCACACGAACCTGAGGAAGCATTCAGCTCTACACAACAAGTTGGCATTGCACCCTTTGCAATGTCTGGTGCCCAACAGAAGTTTGAAGAGTTTTCGCTGTTAATATCCTACCCAAACTCCCAACCTTAAAGTGACCATCTTTTGCTCCACCACCCACCGTCAACACCTCCACCACAACAATCATGTCAACAACACGGCACTGTGGTACCCTGAGTGTTTACACCCTATGGTAACCAATGAAGAGTCACTAAGCTCAAACCATGCTTATTGTCAATGCTCTTGCAAGACCAGCCCAGTAAACACCTGCGCCGGTGACAGCCACGGAACATACAGAGACAGTAGCAGTTAAACAATGCAGTACAGACAAAATTTTGTAACCAAAGTGAAATCTGAAAACAAACATTTTCCAAATAACATTTTTCCAAAATATTGACAATTTGTTGTGCAACAAACAGGGTACAGTTGAACTCCAGTGTGTTCAGTGTGGTGTAAAATATCATCAGGACTGCCTTAACATGATGGAACAGAATTTAGTTGCAGGACTCACATTTGTTGGTTTATCATGTCACACGTCAACCAAATTTGAGCAGGGTGTGAATCGTGCGAAAAATAGAACTGCAGCCCCCCCCCCCCCTGTGCAAGGTGTTGGACTTATTAGGACAGTGGGAAAATGATGTAGCAGTGAATGTGAATAGCAATCTTTTGCAGAGAATAGTGGCACGGGATGCTAACAAAGGGTCAGGTCGAGTGGCACACAGCAGAGTAGGGGAGGAGAGCAGCATGAAGCGGAGACACCGCACACTTCTGACATGCACGTGGCGAATGAAAACCAACTCTTGCCACCCGAACCTAACCCAACAATCACACATCACGCCCACCAACCACCTACACCATTTCCCCCAACACTACCACACATGTTTCCTACACCCGTCTGTCCAACAACTATGCCAAATTACAAACAACCTTTTCAAAATTTCCCACTTGTAAATCCGTATGTAACAGTGACACCACAAACTGTGGGAATGGAAAACACAGTGCGAAATGGAACCACAGAGACCAACCCATCTCAACATCTGCCAGGACCGACAATGGCAAAAACACCATCGAAATTTCAAACATTGCCCACATTTGCAGGTAGGCCAATGGAATATCTGGCAGCATTCCTAGCCAATTGTGTATCCTGCCTTACGAGGTATGGGGTAAGCCCTGATGAATGTGTCAGCTGTGTCGGAGCACAACTCCACGGAGATGCAGTTCTTGATAAACATCTCTCACCCATTATGGCCTTCATTAGGAGTAGTTTTTGAGTGCATTCCAATTCAGGTTTCGACGAGTTTTCACTTCCATACAGGCCCAGAGTAGATTGACTCTGGAAAGTCAACAATTGGGTGCGTCATTAACCGCTTTCATTACATGTTAGAACCAACTTTTCAAATGTTTTCATACAAATTTTCCCAAATGGGAAGTACTTGAAGTCATTGCAGAAACAGCTGGACCTGAATTTAGAGCAGCTTTGATCCCGTTGTTAAATGGAACACTAGAAGACTTAATGCATACCGCAATAATTTGAGAGAGAACGCATGAAGTATCCCTTCGTTATGTAAGCTGAGTAAAATGACGACACGAAACAAAAGAGGAAAATGTAAACAAACATAGTTTTGGTACATCACAGGAGTCACCTGGTGTTGAAACACCCTGCAGGGAACCTGAAATTACTCCGAAACCAGTGCAGGAAGAGCAAGAGAATCATGGTGAAAATGCACGAGTGGAAGTAGATAAGCAAGCGGAGCAGGAGCAAACAAATCAGCAGGAGGAGCGAGTGAATATGCAGGTTAAGCAAGGGCAAAGTATTCATGTAAGTGCAAGTGTGTTTGCAGGGGCTGTTCAGCTGGGTCGCACCTGGAGGCAGCCAATTTCGCAAGAGGACAGCAAGAGCGAGGAGGGGGACAGTGAGGGCAATGAGTCTGGGAGCTCGCTGTGCCTTCGGCGGTCATGTCGGCGGGCATATCATCCACTGATGTGTCAACAATGCAGGTAGCCAGAGTTGCCAAGTAGGAAGGAGCAATTGCTGGCATTGCAGTGTGCGGCAGGGCCACAGGAGCGGTGGTACCACCTGCAGTCACACAGGCCAGCCCGCATATGCAGTTGCTGCAAGTGACCCCAGATGGCCTACAAACTGTCTCGAAAAGGGGGAGGGGGTTATGTGTGCCATGTGACTCCACCTATTAAGACAATTTGTCCGGCTGTTACCTGCAATGCCACCGTAGTGGAGCTGTGCACTCTACTGATGGGTCGAGTGTGCGCCCGGTCGCCGGAGCGACCAGGTGCAGACCAAGAGCAGGGCATGCCGGGGCAGTGCAGCTGGTGATTGTCATGGAAACAAGAGGTGCCCCGGAAGGAGACGACAAAGGACGATTAAGCTGAACTTAGATTTAAGGCCTAGTTAAAGACTTTATTCTGATGATCTGATTGAAGTCGTTTATGGTTTGTTTTATGAGTATTGTTTTATTTGTTGTATTTTCAAGGTAATGTGTTATTATATATTTCCATTTCCCCCAGAGTGTTTTGTCCATCTCATGGTTAAGTCATCTTCGCATATGAAGTGTCTTCCTGAGAGAACTGTTAATTCAAAACAAATAAATACCCTCAGAAATGATCAGCGAGTATGTTATTTCGCTCGCCACAAGGCATTTAAGGGGACAGGCCCTAAGAATACCCGCCTTCACTGGAGGGATGGGAATTTGCTTAAATAAAATTGCTGACTGTAACTAAATAAAAATCAGTATTTTTATTAATGCACTTCTTAAATTTTGCTCACCTATTAAAACAATATTTGGAATGTTTGACTTCTCACCTGCTTTATTTGTGCTTGCAATGTAAAAATCTACTCCACCTATAGTATGGTGTTACAAGGTTCTTAGACTGGACTATCAAGGAGAAAAAGATTATATGGATGGGATTTAAAAATACTACCATAGTTGTCCGGGGGGCACTAGCGTTCTCAGTGGAGAGCACAAGTACAGATTGGTCATGTGGCCGACGGCCTACATGCGGCCCCCTCGATGTCCGACATCTTGTTGCAGAAGTTGTAGAAAGTTGGGAAATTTATCCTGTGATATATCCAAAATGCCTGGTCTAGTGAGAGTTATTAGAGCTGCCCTCATATGCTTGTTCTCACTCCTGGGCTGTTATAGACCACCTTAAGCCTTAAGTAAAATTCACATTACAATTGAAATGGCCATGAAGTGGCCGGTGAAATAAATATAAATATGTCAGTTCACGTGATTTGCTTATTTATTCCATTTACCTTCACAGAAGCACTACTGATACAATTTGCCCCATTAAAGCAGAGTGTTCGGTATAGCTGCATAAAGACGGCAAAGTGCCTACATGAAAATCACGTGAATAACATCCCGGCCATATAAAAGATGGACCGGGCTGTGAGACGGCTCACTACCCGGGCTAAAACAAAAGAACAGTTTCCAGAAATTGCATTAAAAACTATCGAAGACTACATGATCGGTACAAACGGTGAAGTGCCCGGGAGGGCATGCGATGTACGTCTGTCTCACGTGGCAGCTGTGGCTCTACTCATCTAACATGGCGGAGGGCTGCCTGCTCTCTGGTGCCAACTCCTGCTGCCGTGTCATGTGACCAACAAATTATTCTAACACAATTTTTAAATTAGATGAAATGAATGAACATAGCCCTAGATGGATATGATACACATAAAACATGACACTATAAAGCACAATTGAATATTAAGAGAAAAATAAAATATATGTAAACATAACACAAACTTACTGCATAAGGCAGTCTAACCTCACTCTAGTGCCTTATGGTTTTCCCTTGAACATCCCTGCTCGTGCTGGGATCACTCTACATTCATGTACACAACACTTTAATAACTTATGCCACTGGGGTTTGTGGTTTGCAATTGATGTAAGATGAATACTGGCTTTGTCCAGTATTGTACAGTTCCTGGCACTGTTCAGTTGGTATATATATATATATATATATATATATATATATATATATATATATATATATATATATATATATAAGAAACAAAAGTCAGCGCAATTAACAAAACAACTTGGAAAAATCTGAAGAGAATATTTCATGTGAGTAGTGCCTCGCATGTGGCTGTGTAGTTTGTTTACATCTGCGCTGGATGTGCATATCAACATACTTTATACAAATAGATACACAACAAATATGGTACACTATTAAAACCCTCAAATATTATTAAAAACACAAAACTCTGAATCGCATTGGCGATATTCAGATTGACACACAATCACACATGTCCCGTACATGTCGCATTGGTGCACACAGTTCGGCGTGTCCGAGACTATGTGGTCACATGATGAAAACAAAAATAGACTTTGGAAAAATGGCCAAGATAAATTGCATGAAATTACTTCTATACTTTTAGCACTGAAAAAATAACAAAATACAGCAAAAACACAATATGGCAATGCAAGAAACAAAAATCCAAAATACTAAATACATGTACACAGCACACTCTATTCGAGCCACACTAGATCACGAATACGTCACACTGGCTGTACTCACATGTAGACGGTGGCTTGACGTGTTTCTCTCCACACGTGGTGAACAGTCTAGGGGTCTGAAACGTGCCACATGTCAAGTATTGTCAACTGTACCTTCAGTCATTTATGAAAAAAATATAATGCAGTACAGTAACATGAAGATGTACACTGCCATGCGAGTAATTAAAATATTGTATAACTTTCCCTATACTATAAACCAGAGGCCAAGGTTATAAGAAATGTTTCTATTGGTTAAAATGTCTGATGAGATTGCACAATAAAGTACTCTCTATCACGAACAGGCTGTACAAATATATCATCTTTGTAAATTTATCTAAGATTAATTTATATTAAAAGAAATGGGTCAAGTTCATTAGGCCCTACATGTACTTAGTAGGAGAAAGGGCGATTCTGTAAATAGACACACAATTCCCACCATGGATACATTCTTTGGATATATTGCCTCTCTCAGTATTTAAAGTAAACAAAATTGATACTAGAAAATTAATTTTTAATTATAGTAAGGATATGTAGGCCCTACTATTTATGGTGTGTATGAGTCTAGGATTATTTTAAAACATTTGTACTTGTATTCTATTTACATATGTATGTTACATATGCCACTTGTTTGAGTATACCTAAGTGGCTCGGTTTCTGGCATTTTGCATTTCGTTTTATTATTTCCATGTATCATTTTACAAGTCGAGGTTAACTAAAAGGATGATTATAAAATTGGCATCAAATACTATATACCATTATTCTGCATGTAACATAAGCAAGCCAAAATAAATACACACAACTTCTGTACCAATACCTATTCAAGTAATGTTTCATCCAATCACAGGCGATTATTTCGCGACAACGTGACATAAATCTCGGGCACCATGGACTTTCTGAATAGAAATTACTCCTCATTACATAGTGGTTTTGACAATCGTCAATAAACAAGTGTATTTTCTTGCTGCAAGAGTGGCGACTATGTTAGGCTGGTAACATTTGTAATAACTTGTGAAGATATTATCATGTCGGTGTTGTAGGAATATTTTATCTGTAGTTAATTATTTTTTCTTCTTTCTTTAAGCATAGTTGGTTGTAGGTACCATTGTATTGTGTGTTATCTTAAGTGCAAATGTAATATTAATTGGCTTGTATTTACTGATTCGTAAAACTGCTTGTTCCTACTATTTTTCTTAACCGCCATCCGCAATGAAGCGACACAAATATAATATACGTGGTTAAGTATGTTGGTTTCAGGAAATGTGTGCTGTGTTGATTTTACTGAATGATTCTGCAAATAAATTATTTAGAAATTGTGACAAACAATCTTGACTTCGGTGAAGTAAACTTGTAAAGATTTCCATAGAATTTCCCATCCCCTCACTGATTCCTTTTTCCCTCAAAATAAAATAAACAGAATCCAAACACACATAACTAGGCAGAAATAAAACCAGCTGGAATCACAACCTAGCTATAACATCCTACATTGATAGAGTTAGCTCTATACCACTTTTTCCAAAACTACAAAACATAACATTCATATGGTTTGTGTTGTGCTAATTATTCTTATATATTCATTTTGTTAAACACACAGGTGGACATCTGACACATTTTCGTATACTCAGACATGAGTGGTCAAAATATTGTTTTTGATGTTGCATCGCTTCACAGAATTTTCATTATGACCACAATTTACAATCGTGCCACACCTGTCGCACCAATGTAAATCCAGTAGGTATAAGAGTATGAATGACCGCCTTTAAATTCTAAAACGAAAAAAAATTCAAACAAAAGGACGAAAATAAATAAGAACACATGTGCTGGAAATGAAACTGTGTTTGGTAATAAATTAAAATGACAGTTAATGGAATTCCTATAAAGATACATATATATATATATATATATATATATATGCTCATAAAGATATATGTATAAATAATTATATTTATGTGAATTAAGTTTATATATATATATATATATTGATACATAATATATACATGTAAATAGATAAATGAATATAATATATTTTGTACATATAAATATATTTATAAATATTATATATATATATATATATATATATATATATATATATATAATGTTTTCAGCATATACTTAAATGATATAAATATATTTATTTATACAAATATAGTTATATACACAAAAATAAATTTATATCTATAGGGATTCCACTGACCATCATTTTAGTTTATATATATATATATATATATATATATATATAAACGGTGGGTGGAACAATGCTAGTGATTATTCACTACAAATAAACCCAGGTGGAAAATACGAAGTTGTTTTACCGTTAAGTATGGTTTTAGGCTTTGATGAAGACTACAAACGCATCATTTTAAATGCTAAACAAGAATGAGTTATTCTATTCAGAAGTACACATTTAAATGATATATACGATACAGCTAATAACGAGAAATGTGTAACATTTGAATAAAGCAGTGTGGAATGGTTAATGCGGCATATTGAAATTAACACTCGTGAATGTGTAAAATTCTTTAAAAATATCGAAAAAGGGAAGAATTTAGACATGCCATTCAGAACGTGGGCTTTAGAAGTTTTTTCAACATTGCCAACATCGCAAAAAGTCATTTGGAATGTGAAATTAAGTTTTCGTCTGAAAAACTGAGATTTGTTCTCATTTGTTTTCAAACAAATCGACAAAACATTTTAAAAACGGATCGATCAGTATTCGATAATTGTGATATGAAAAATATTAAACGTTATCTTTATAGTCAAACTTACCCCTATGTGGATTTAAATATGAACTTTACAAAAGGGGAGTTCCTTATTTCGTATGATATGTATACAAAGTTTCAGGAAATATATTATAACAAAATCAGTTCACCGATCCTAGAACCCGAATAATATAAAACCAGAGGAACCCTATTTATGTTTAATGTCAGCCAGCAAGACAACATAATTATCAATGCCATGATTCATTCTCGAATTGAAATTATTGCAAATACACCATTTCCAGCAAATACGCAAGCTTACGTTCTTATAATTCACGACAGATTAGCGAGTTACAATGTAAGAGATAAGCTGGTGAGAATAATTGATTGAGTCAGTAGGCGACGAACCACGGCTGAGACGAGATGTTTTGGTACAAGGATTTCAGTTTGTAGAAAAAAAAAATGTATCATTGAAGAATTAGTTATCACTGATATGGAAGAACAAACAACTGTATTCAGCTTCAAATCACTGTTTGACTTGAAATATCTAACTCCTAAATAACAGAAAACGAATAGATGGGTTACTAACTATCGCCATTGTTTAAAATGGGAGAATGGGTGTATAGAGTGTGAGAACGTTGTAGATATTTGCAAACAGTACCTAAATAATTGTAAAATATATGTAGGTGGAGTTGAGCAAAAACCTGTTTTCGAAAGTGTATATAACGGGAAAGTAATAGATATTAAAAATAATATAATTGCCCTTCGTTCAAACAATTATGTAAAACATATGGATCTAATTCAACATTTTTCTCTGCAGAGGAAAACTCGAAATTAATGTTAAGTTGGGCAATGAGGACTGACTTGGGGTAAAACAGACTCTGACGATTCTCCTCCCGAATCACCTGTGGATATTAGTTGAGTCATATGATGTTATTTGGGATGAGTGAAATTTACTATAAAAAGTGTTTGCTTGTATGTAATCCACTAGTTCGTGAGGAAGAATCAACAAGACAACGAAATCACATGCTCGTGTATACAGAAATCAAAATGTAAAGTGAATATTAGCAAGTTATTAGCACATTGGAGTAAACCATTTCGACTTTGTTTCGGAAAGAAATAGTTTTAGCAACTTTTTTTTTAACAGCTCGTGTTTGTTTAGCATAGAAATGGAGAAAAGTCTACTTGGTAGTGTTTTGGGACGTCTTGTACTTGATTGTGTTGAAACAAGTATGTGTAGTTTGTGTATGTTTGGAGTAACATTTACTACTTGCTTAAATGTTGTTTCAGTGTTAAAATGTTGTAAATAAATTTTAGATCATCTTGTGTTTGTATATATTTTGTAAATAAATATGATGTAAAATCAACCAATTTCTTAACAATTTATTTACACTATTCATTTTTAAAAAGTGAACTGGTTTTAGTAAGAAAAATATTTTCTCCACAGAGAGGGCAAGTTCTGGAAGCGAGCAGTCTAACCGCTTTGCTATAACTAGTAATATAATATACCATCCTGCATAATACTTGGGTGATATAAGCTGGGTTAGATTCTTCATTAGGTATGATTGTAATCATGTAAACATAAAAATAATAAAGAACAAATCACTGTTCATTAAAATAATATTAATTTGTTCATGTACATGAAAAAGGTCGATATGTTCAATTTTATAGATGTTTAAACTTAAATCAATTGTATGTAATATTTCCGAATAAACGTTATTAACTTTGTAATTTATACTCGCTTCGAAATTTTACAATTATAGCGTCTGCCAATGTCTCAAGAAACCGTTACATTTAGAAATGTGAGGTCGTAGCAATGTGGCCGTTCTGTCAACGTTTTTCCCAACTCTACCAACTACAGAAACTGATATTTCAGGGGTTGGCAGTCCAACAAACGATCGCAGAACGCATTCTGGTTGCATTATACCCTGGAGCCAACCCTAACGCCTAGCATTTCACGAAGGAAGCGACCAAGGACATCCCCGTCCCAGGAGGGGAGGGCGTGTCAGGTCAACTATTATTCAACTGTTGAGACTAAAAACGTCAAAACGTCTTCCTAGTTGTTTGAAATCTCTCGAGCAAAAATATTGTATCCTCTACTTGATAAAAAATTATAATTTACCTTGCAAATTCCATTACACAGGAAAATATACAGAAATAAAAAACACAAGATATAAAAATGAAAAAAAATATTTACGAAAAGAAGTTCTTACTTCTCCATACTAACCTGTAACAAAAGAAGTAATTCGATGGAAATGTCTTATAAAATATAATTTCAACCAAATTGGAAACATGTTCGGATGCATTAAGGGAAAAATATATCAGTATATATTTAACGTAAATATAATTCTAAATATACGAATTAAGAAAAATGGGAACATATTTACTAAAATTTAATTATATCACTTATCTTGATTTAGATAAGACATATTGCGAATAAGAAAACAAATCCTTTAAAAGGTGACAGATATCTTAGATAATGTTAAAAGGGACTATAACAAGGTTTTTTGTGGAAAATATTACTTTCACTATTTCCATAAGTTATATAAATTGTTTTATTAAATATGTTGTTCTCTTTTGCATTGCTAATCGTTTTTAAAAAAACATCATTTATTTGTTATGATTCAGAAGTTATTTTACTGATAAATAAATGTTATTCATTTCTTATAGCAAGAAACTTAGCAGAGAAGTTCATCTCCGAGGTTATGGGTGTTGGTTTTAAGATATTTGAAAGTCGGCAGTGCGGGAAGAGAGGGAAATGGGTGTTTGAACTTCTGACATATTGTTGGAGGAGAGATATCAGGCTTCTCGAAAGTTTGACCTGAGAATTTGAAATTTTTATAAATAGGGCTTCAACCTCTACGTCGCTTCCACTTTTTTCAGTTGTTTGTCAGTTCGCATCGCTTTGCGATGTCGCAGTCGTATGAAGACTAATTTCTTGGCTTATCTACATAAGATTTTAACAAAGAGCTTGATGATTTTGATTTGGAGTATATCAAAAAAATAATCAACTGTTCTGATTATTTAGTAAGCAGTTTATTAACTCCTTTAGAGGAAGAGGAGTTTACCTTCACATTGGAACCAGTGATGACGTCATTATCAACATCTTCAAGAGTGACCACAGCACCATCAGCCACTGCGTCCACATCTTCCAAGTTTAAAGCACCGTCCCCAAGGTGCAAGGACCACAGCACCATCATACACTGCGTCCACATCTTCCAAGTTTGCAGCACCTTCCGCCATGGTGCCAATGACCATAGCACCATCATCCACTATGTCCACATCTTCCAAGGTTTCAGCACCGCCCACCACGGTGCCAATGACCACAAAAACATCAGCCACTGCGTCCAAATCTTCCAAGTTTGCAGCACCATCCGCCATGGTGCCAATGACCACAGCACCATTAGCCACTGCGTCCACATCTTCGAAGTATGTAGCACCGTCCGCGACGGTGCCAATTTCCACAGCAACATCAGCCACTACGTCCACATATTCCAAGTTTGCAGCACCGTCCTCCACTGTGCCAATGACCACGGCACCATCAGCCAATGCGTCCACATCTTCCAAATTTGCAGCACCGTCCTCCACGGTGCCAATGACCACAGCACCATCAGCCACTGCGTCCACATATTCCAGGTTTGCAGCACCGTCCTCCATGGTGCCAATGACCACTACACCATCATCCACTGCGTCCATATCTTCCAAGTTTGCAGCACCGTCCTCCACGGTGCGAATGACCACAGCACCATCATCCACTGCGTCCACATCTTCCAAGTTTGAAGCACCGTCCGCCACGGTGCCAATGATCAAGGCAACATCAGCTACTGCATCCACATATTCCAAATTTGCACAACCGTCCGCCATGGTGCCAATGACCACAGAACAATCATCCACTGCGTCCACATCTTCCAAGTTTTCAGCACCGTCCACCACGGTGCCAATGACAACAGCACCAAAAGCCACTGCGTCCACATCTTCCAAGTTTGAAACCCCATCCTCCACGGTGAAAATGACCACAGCACAATCATCCACTGCGTCCACATCTTCCAAGTATGCAGCACTGTCCACCACGGTGCCAATGACCACAGCACCATCAGCCACTGGGTCCACATCTTCCAAGTTTGTAGCACCATCCGCCATGGTGCCAATGACTACAGCACCATCATACACTGCGTAAACATCTTCCAAGTTTGCAGCACCTTCCGCCACGGTGCCAATGACCACAGCACCATCAGCCACAGCGTCCACATCTTCGAAGTTTGTAGCACCGTCTTCCACGGTGCCAATGACCACAGCACCATAAGCCACTGCGTCCACATATTCAAAGTTTGCAGCACCGTCCTCCATGATGAAAATGACCACTGCACCATCATCCACTGCGACCACATCTTCCAAGTTTGCAGCACCGTCCTCCACGGTGCCAATGACAACAGCACCATCATCCACTGCGTCCACATCTTCAAAGTTTGCAGCACCATCCGCCATGGTGCCAAAGACAGCAGCACCATCAGCCACTGCGTCACCATCTTTCAAGTTTGTAGCACCGTCAGCCACGGTGCCAATGACCACAGCACCATCAGCCACTGCGTCCACATCTTCCAAGTTTGCAGCACCATCTGCCACAGTGCCAATGACCACAGCACCATCATCCACTGCATCCACATATTCCAAGTTTGCAGCACTGACCTCCACTGTGCCAATGACCACAGCACCATCATCCACTGCGTCCATATCTTCCAAGTTTGCAGCACCGTCCACCACGGTGCCAATGACCACAGCACCATCATCCACTGCATTCACATCTTCCATGTTTGCAGCACAATCCTCCACGGTGCCAATGACCACAGCACCATAATCCACTGCGTCCACATCTTCCAAGTTTGCAGCACCATCCGCCACGGTGCCAATGACCACAGCACCATCATCCACTACGTCCACATCTTTCAAGTTTGTAGCACCGTCCGCCTCGGTGCCAATTTCCACAGCGCCATCATCCACATCGTCCACATCTTCCAAGTTTGTAGCACCGTCCGCCACAGTGCCAATGACCACAGCACCATCATCCACTGCAATCACATATTCCAAGTTTGCAGCACTGACCTCCACGGTGGAAATGACCACAGCACCATCATCCACTGCGTCCACATCTTCCAAGTTTGTAGAACCGTCTGCCATGGTGCCAAAGTTCACAGCACCATCATCCACTGTATCCACATCTTCCAAGTTTATAGCAATGTCCGCCACGGTGCCAATGACCACAGCACCATCAGCCACTGCATCCACATATTCCAAGTTTGCAGCACTGTCCGCCACGGTGCCAATGACCACAGCACCATCAGCCACTGCGTCCACATCTTCCAAGGTTGCAGCACCGTCCACCACGGTGCCAATGACCACTCCACCATCAGCCATGCGTCCACATCTTCCAAGTATGTAGCACCATCCGACACGGTGCCAATGACCACAGCACCATTAGCCACTGCGTCCACATCTTCGAAGTTTGTAGCATTGTCCGCGATGGTGCTAATAACCACCGCACCATAAGCCACTGCGTCCACATCTTCCAAGTTTGCAGCACCGTCCTCCACTGTGACAATAACCACTCCACCATTATCAACTGCGTCCACATTTTCCAAGTTTGCAGCACCATCATCCACAGTGCCGATGACCACATCAACATCATCCACTGCGTCCACATCTTCCAAGTTTGCAGCACCGTCAGCCAAGGTGCCAATGACCAGAGCACCATCATCCACTGCGTCCACATTTTTCAAGTTTGCAGCACCCTCATCCACGGTGCCGATGACCACAGCACCCTCATCCACTGCGTCCACATCTTCCAAGTTTGCAGCAAAATCCGCCACGTTGAAAATGACCACAGCACCATCATCCACTGCGTCCACATCTTCCAAGTGTGTAGCACCATCCGCCATGGTGCCAATGACCACAGCAACATAAGACTCTGCGTCCACATCTTCCAAGTTTGCAGCACCGTCCGTCACGGTGCGTATGACCACAGCACCATCATTCACTGCATTAAAATCTTCCAAGTTTGTAGTTCCATCCACCATGGTGCCAATGACCACAGCACCATCATCCACTGCATCCACATATTCCAAGTTTGCAGCACCATCCTCCACGGAGCCAATGACCACAGCACCCTCATCCACTGTGTCCACATCTTCCAAGTTTGCAGCACTGATATCCACGGTGCCAATGACCACCACACCATCACCCAATGCGTCCACATCTTCCAAGTTTGCAGCACCGTCCACCACGGTGCCAATGACCACAGCACCATCATCCACTGCGTCCACATTTTCCAAGTTTGCAGAACCATCATTCACGGTGCCGAATACCACAGCAACATCATCCACTGCATCCACATCTTTCAAGTTTGCAGCACCATCCGCCAAGGTGCCAATGACCGCAGCACCATCATCCACTGCGTCCACATCTTCCAAGTTTGTAGCACCATCCGCCATGGTGCTAATGACCACTGCACCATCAGCCACTGCGTCCGCATCTTCCAAGTTTGCAACTCACTCCACCACGGTGCCAATGACCACAGCACCATCAGCCACTGCGTCCACATCTACCAAGTTTGCATCACCGTCTGCCAAGGTGCCAATGACCACAGCACCATCATCCAATGCGTCCACATCCTCCAAGGTTGCAGCACCGTCCGCAACGGTACCAATGACCACAGTACCATCAGCCACTGCGTCCACATCTTCCAAGTATGCTGCACCATCCGCCACGGTGCCAATGACCACAGCACCATCAGCCACTGCGTCCACATCTTCCAAGTTTACAGCACACGTCCTCCACGGTGCCAATGACCACAGCACCATCATCCACTGCGTCCAATCTTCAAGTTTTCAGCACCATCCGCCATGGTGCCAAAGACCGCAGTACCATCAGCCACTGCATCTACATCTTTCAAGTTTGTAGCACCGTCCGCCACGGTGCGAATGACCAAAAAAACATCATCCACTCCGTCCACATCTTCCAAGTTTGTAGCACCATCTGCCACTGTGCCAATGACCACTGCACCATCATCCACTGCTTCAACATCTTCCAAGTTTGCAGCACCGTGCGCCACAGTGCCAATGACCACAGCACCATCAGCTACTGCCCAAATTTCCAAATTTGGAGCACCCCTCCGCCCCCGGTTCCAATGACCACACCCAAAAACAAACCCCTGGTTTCCACATTTCCAAATTTGGAAACACCGTCCTCCCCGGTCCAAAGACCACAAAAACCAACCCCCACTGCTTAAAACCCCAAATTTTGGAGCCCCCACCCCTGGTGAAAAAGACCAAAAGCACCAAAAATCCCCCTGGTTCCCCCATTTCCAATTTGCAGCCCCCCCCTCCACGGGAAAAAGACCAAAGCAAACCCCCCCTCCACTGGTCCACATCTTCCAAGTTTGCAGCACCATTCCACGGGGCCAATGA
>CM056995.1:191626605-191894105 GCA_029891345.1 Dryococelus australis
AAATTTTTTTTTAAGTTCCCTTTAGTAGTACCGTATTTTAAAAACAATCAATAAACTAGTTAGTCACACATCATTGCTAGTCTACTTTAATTTATTTTGTTTACAATATTGCTATGCTGTTATACCGTATAATGTAGCAATTTGTGTCATGTTACCATCTCTAACTTATTTGAACATTCTAGGACTTGTGTAGTTTTGCTCAATGCATTTCCTGTAGAGTGGCAGCATTGCTAGTGATTTTCTTGCAGGTACGTTGGCAGCATAAAACTGAAGCTGGGATTCAAAGCTGATTTACTGTACACTTTGCAAAATGTTCAGTTTGAAGCTAGAATACTGAGGTTTTCCTGTCTCTTGTAATTTGCGTTAGTATTTTTGACAGTATGTTTAAGGTAGGCATTATTGCGTCCATAGATACGTTCAGAAGCAATTCGTAGGAACAAAGGCACATTGATTAGGCCTACCTAAAATAGTTTACTTACAACTGTAAGGCATTTCATATAACTATTATATGTTAATCAGTTTTTTTAAATTAGCTTTTTATTATCCCTAAAACATTCGGGTAACAAACAAAACAAATATGGCGATTACTGTAAGTGCGCTGGTACACCTAGCAAATAAGCAACTTAGACTGTGTGTCAAGTACAGAGTCCCATTTGTACTATAATGGGAATGCGGGCAGCACTTCTATTAATGTGTGTGCGGTGATGTTACAAGCCGGGATAAGTGTAGTACTGTGTATACCAGAAGAGGATTTGGATTCTGCCTTATTGCAAGTAAATGTGTGTGTGTGCACACGCGCACACAATTTTTTGCATTGTGGCAGGTAGCAATTTCACCCCACCCCTCTCCATTTGACAGAACCATTGTAGTCTTTACACGAGGGCAGCGTAAACTAATTCCTTTTTTCAATTGCATAGGATAATTACGTGAGGATATATTTGTTACATTCAATATTTACTTGTTCATCGGAGCGTCACGCTAGTGTGGTACTCTTATCAAACTGACAATTCAAGTGTCAAAAGAGCAAATGTGGCACTGAAGTGTTCATAATGCCTATTTAAATAGAAAAATTAAGTTGCTATAAATGGAAAATTTATTAATTAAATGAAAGACTTTCAAACAAAATAACTATTTGCGAAACCCCTTTCTTTAAGTAAGGTAACTTAGCATATATTGCAGATATAAATACCGCTTGAGCCATACCACTTCCCTGAATTGTATCAAACAACTATGCTGCAGTAAATTTATTATTTGTGGTTACTTCCAACTTAAGGGTGCTATGTACCTGCACATCCAAGGTCAAGAAGCAAGGGAGCGATACGGGTGACATTTACATGCACGCCTAACGTCTCATCGCTCCTACACACAAGGCGTGCAGTGTTTTCGTCCTAACACTTTACTGTGTAAACTAGATTTGTAACAGTGGGGTTTTATTACACACGGTGAAAGTACACAGATCAAACTACCTGCGTATAATCCTACTTTTCTCTTACCGCTTAAAGAAACTTCATAGGCAAGCTTTAAAAATATATGTGACCACTTCACAATTTTTTTTCTCCTTTAACACACTTAATATGATAAAAGTAAAAATATAGCGACACAGACAATAGTTTATCCTTTCTGGCAAAACTTTGTATTTCCAGAACATTTATTTACTGAAATTCGCGTTTAGGCGCAAACAACGATTTCACAGAATACGTTTCAGTACATAGGGTCCTTAAGCCCTGCAAAGTTATACTTCCGGTCTACTCTATGCTGAACAATTTTTAATTGAGGAGTGCATGTAAATAGCTACCCAAGCAAAAGAAACCTCAGACTACATTTTCAAAAGGCTTCTGTAAATTGGTAGGGTATTGTGAGATCGCTCCTCAGTAACTGTTTTTTGTTCAGTGTTTCAAAATTTTATTCTGTAGGTTCTTTTTTTTTGTTTGTTCAGGTAATGTCATCAACACAAATTTGTTCTTTTCTGCAGAAAATTGTACAGCAAATTTTGAAATTAAATGTTTTTGAGGATATTTAATAGAACTTATTCAAACAAAAAGTTACATAAATATCTGTTTTATAAAAAAAATTTTCAGCATTTCACTAATTATATGTATATTATTTATTACTACCCAGAAGATTTAAGACAAGATAGCCTAAGAATTTGTTGTACTGTAACGAGGATGGTTGACTACACAAAGTTGACAAGCTGTGAAATTGTTATTAAACAATCTGCACTCCAGTATAGATTTGAGTACTGTATAATATGAGGTAAACCACTTGGCCATTTAGCAACGTTCCGGAAGACGTGTATTTAATGTATAATGTAATGTGTTTCATATGCAATATTAAACAAAAACATTCAGATATTAATATTTACAGAAATATCTCATGACGATGTTTATAATTTTCATTTGTATTACGATATCTGTAAGTGTACATAAGTAACTGTTCAAACTTCAGTTACATTTGTAACATAACAACTGTGCCAGAAAAGACTTATTATACAGTTTTAAAGTTGTATTGGGCCTAATAGAAATCAGCTTATGTTTTATATATATATATATATATATATATATATATATATATATATATATATATATATATATATATATATATATATATATAATATATATATATATATATATATATATATATAATATATATATATATATAAACATTTTAGTCGCCACTGATAAATATTTCGATACACTGTACAAGAGAAGTTAGGACATATAAGGAGTTCACTGTTACTTCCAACTTTTCTGAAGCACTGTTTAAGTTCTACTTCCAGGATATTCCTCCACCTCATGCAAAAAAGCGTAACTAAGTCTAGAAAATTACAACAAAGGGATAGTGCTTGGGATTCTTACGCTCTCAGTTTAATGATATTTAGTATAAAAATTATTTCTTACCAGTTATTAACAACACACATATTTTCTCCCTGTAATTCATATTAATTATAAATTAAATAAACCATAACTTGTAGACAAAACATAAGTAAAAATTCATTTTAACTAAATATAATGTACTTTTATGTTAATACAAGTATAAAAAGCTTGTAATATGCGCACCATACTTAGGAAACAATTAAACACCTCATACATGGGTTGATTTTTCAATGGTTTCATTCAAAAAGTATGAAGAAACAGGGAATGTACTATAGAACTTATTTACCTAGTTGTTGTCAGTTTGTCAGACAATGTTACCATTGTATAAAAGGTATTTATACTAAGGGGGCTACCTTCATACTCAGACAATTCAGATTACCTTGAATGTGCTGTATATACAAATTATGAACAGCGGTTCACTTATTGCAGCAAAATATACTCTTGTGATCTTCAAAATCAGCAAAATATACTCTTATACTCTTGTGATCTTCACTAATATTACAGCCACTTCTACTGCATTAGTTATAACTTACTAAAATGCTTTTTCCAAAGAAAGGAGAAAGTCTCGAATGTACTAATTCGTAACCCTTTGACCTTGTTTTCCTGTCCAGGGAGAATATAATGCTCGCACACTCTTTCTTTTTTATAAACACAAAAAGAAATGCATTTATTGAGCATGAAGCACTCATAAATGTTGTATGCTTGGAGTTTTCATGTAAGCCCTTTGCACTCAAAAATACTGTTCAAGTGTAGCCAAATATTACACACAGAGCCAGTTTTCCAGAGTCAGCAGGGGAGTAAATCTCCAAAACAGTGATTCAAAGTATGCTGGCAATTTATTTTTGGGCAATGAGCATGAAGCACTCTACAATGTGCAAAGTTTGGAGTTTGATTTAAAAATAGTGGCAGGGTGTGTGTGCCGACACACTATTGTGCATTGGCACACACATCTCTTGTGATTCAACAATCGTGAAGTTCCATGAAGTTAGGTTTGGTATACTGTCTTTTAATATGATAGAGCCATCCAATTGACATACATTGAAAATAATTTTTATGTTTTTTGCACCGTAGTTTCCCTGATTTTCATAGCCCTCCCCGCTGCTGTGTTTGGTAGTATGTACTATGAACATCATGATTCCCCATTGAATTTCTGTTTAGTATAATTAGTGTTGTCAATTTATACCATTTTCAGAGATTTTTTTTCTTTTGAAAAAGTTGTGATTCTTGACAAGATGGTATTTTAGAGGATTAGGGTAGTAAATAGTATACAGTATTTAAGAGTGGGATGGACTTCTGTGAGAACCCTGCATCCAAGGTCAAGAAGTGAGGGAGCAATACGGGCGACACTAACATGCACACCTAGCGCCTCATCGCTCCTACGCGCAAGACGTACAGTGTTTCCGTAATAATGCTGTACTGTGCAAGTTAGATCTGAAACAGTGGGGTTTTATTACATGCAATGAAACCCCACAGATTAAGCTATGTCCGTATGTCTGTACTTTTCTCTTGCCGCTCAAGGAAACTGAATAGGAGGTTTAAAAATGCAATATTTAACCATTTTCACAAATTTTTTTCTCCAAGACTAAACTTCATATGACGAAAGGTCGTATTTGCAGAACATTTACTTACCGAGATATGCATATTCGTGCAAACACATATTTCACAAAAAATGTGAGGCTCTATCCCACTTTTAATAGTATTAAGACACCTTGCAACTGAGCAAGAGGTATTCTCCGCATTTTTTAAATTGGTTTTGCAGCACTTTGTACAATTTTGCTGGAATTTAGACTCTTGTTGCTGCATAATTTATTCAGCTACTAAAATAGCATGACGCTGACATAATTTTGGTGGTTGCTGTGTTGTACCCCACCTAAAATTTGGAGAGGGGGCTATTCTGTACCCCTTTTTTCTCCCCCTCCATGTTCTTGCACCGCTAACCACTGGACCAAAAATATCAAATAAATATTTTCATACATTACAGTAAAATGTGTTTTGATGACTTAATTTATTACAGAAGAACCCAATATTGCATGAAGAATGATTGTATTACATTAAATATATAAAAATCCCCTGTTTAATATGATGATCAGTAACAACTGTTTTATTAAGTAATTGCATTAAGAAATGTTAATTTTTTGTATATTTAACATTTTTAAAAATCTGTTCGATATCATTTATATAGATGAG
This sequence comes from Dryococelus australis, assembly GCA_029891345.1. Classification (NCBI taxonomy): domain Eukaryota; kingdom Metazoa; phylum Arthropoda; class Insecta; order Phasmatodea; family Phasmatidae; genus Dryococelus; species Dryococelus australis. The sequence continues at coordinate 191,631,666 of CM056995.1, forward strand.
AATCAATTTATATTAGGGATGGGATCCTCGATAACACTAGATACTTTATAGTATAGATTATGGCATGAGAATACCCTAAAGTATTGAATTTTAACACATGCATGCATTCATACATGCATGCAGGCAGGCGGGCAGGCAGGCAGATTAGGCTGCCTCCTGGTGGTGAGCTCTCCGACCTCTCCTTCACCCAACCAACTCCTTTTCCACTCCCATCCTGAACTTACCAACCCCTCTCACAGATACCAACTCCTCCGTCAACACAATGCACACCCTCACAGACCTCACAAGCATGGACTGCCTACCCCGCTCCGTTCTTCTTCATACCTTCTGAAACTTCTCACTGTTGTTTCCTCGTCCTCTATAAACACCCCCTTACTTAGCTTGCAGTGTAGCCCTCCCCTTCCTCCCTCTTCATTCATCATCCTGTACATCCTGACTAGCCGTTCAACTTTCCTCCTGTCCTTCAATGAGCACCACCCCACTTCTTTCATCATCACTGATGACCTATGGTTCCCTTCTTCTTTATCATCGTGCCCCTGCCTTCTCCACCTACCCTTCACCAATCTTGCTGCCCTTCTCCGCAACTTTTGTAGTTCTCGCACTTCCACCTCCACATCCCATACTACTGCAGCATATTCTAACATTGGCCGTACCAATGTTCCATACGTCTTCTCTTTCACCTCACAGCTGACTCCCTTCAGCACCCTTCCCAGCATACCCAGAGCCCTTCTTTCATTTTGCAACCACCCTCTCTGCCTGTTTTTTCCATCTGAGGTCGCCTTGCAGTACAATCCTTAGATACTTACATTCTGCTGCTTCTTCTATCTCTTGTCCCTCCCATCTGTACATGTCTCTTCTTATCACCTTCTGCCTTGTAAACTTCACTGTCTTAGTTTTTCGTACATTTATCTTCGTTATATTTTTCCTGGTCCACAACCATATCTTGTCAATGTCCGTCTGCAAATTTCTGCGCCCCGCCCCTTCCCAGTTCAGCATACACAACATAATCATCTGCAAACAATCTTATTTTTCCCCTAATCCCCAAACCCATGTCATTTACCATTATGGTAAATAACAAAGGACCCAGCACGCTTCCCTGTGGTACCGCTGACGTAACCTCCTCATTCTCCAATATTGCCTCCTTCAATTTCACCCTCTCCCTTTGCCCCCTGAGGAAGTCCCCTATCCATTCCACTACCCTCCTGTCCGGTATCAGCGCCTCCACTTTCCTCATCAATGTCCCATGGGGCACCTTATCAAATGCCTTTTCAAATCTATGAAGCAGGCATCCGCCTGCTTCTCCCCATCAACTACCTGCGCCAGATCTTCTAGTAACCCAGCCAGCTGAGTCTCACAGGAGTATCCCCTCCTGAAACCATGCTGGGACTCCTCCAACCAATTCCTATTGTTTACAACCCTAACCACGTACTGCACCACCAGCCTGTCAATTACTTTTCTCGTACTTGATGTGTGACTCACCAGTCTGTAGCTACCAGGCCTCCCCCTATCCTCTCGCTGCTTGTGTATAGGTGCCACCATAGCATATTTCCAATTTTGAGGTAACTTACCCTCTCCTAAGGACTTTTTAAACAGCACCTCTAAATATTTCACCAACTCCCTACCACCAAACTTTAGTACTGCGTTTCCTATCCCATCTGGACCCCCTGCCTTACTGCTCTTCAAACACCTAATTACATTTTCTATCTCCCACTCCCTCATTTTAAACTTACTAAATACCCTCTGAACCCTATTTGCCCCCTCTATTCCAATCCTCCTTTGTCCTTTGCCTCAAACACTGACAAGTACTGTCCTTGCAGCATCTTTGATTTTTCTTGGTCATTTGTTGCATGCCTAACATCCCTTCCTGTTAGCAGAGGGAGCCCTTCCTCTCCTCCCCTTAACCTCCTAACATACCTAAACAATACCCCCAATTCCTTGCCTTTTCCTTCCACCATGTTCCCCAGAAATACATTCTTTGCCTGTTTGATCTTCCTTTCAAGCTCCCTACCCATTTGTTTCATCATTTCTTTAGCTCTTATCATCCCTTTATTTCTCCACTTGGCATTTAATTTTCTGCACTTCCTCTTCATTTTAAAAATCTCCTGTCCATAATATGGCGGATCTCCCCCAGTCCATAACCTTTTCATTAGCATAAATTTCTCCAACATATCCTCCATTAATCCTCTAAACTCCCTCCACAACCTCTCTACACCCTCCTCTATAGATCATTTTTTAAACCTGTCGCTCAGGAAGATTTCTACCCCCTTCTTGTCTCCTTTCCCATACTGCCTCACTAACCTTTCTGCCATTTGCACTTCCTTCATCCTGCCAATCCCAATTTCCACAACTGGGATATGATGGTCGCTTATACCATCCAATACTATTGCACCAACTACAGCATTCCCAGGTCTGACCAACACCACATCCAGCACTGACCCTACACCTTCCTCATTCCATCTCGTAGGTGTTTCTACTACCTGGACTAATCCTCTGTTGAAACAGACTGTGCTGCCATTCTCTGCATCATGCTACCCATTCTTTCTGCACCCTCCACCCATTTCACTTTTGGCACATTCAAATCCCCTGCTACAACAACCACTGCCTGTCCTTTAGTCTATCGACCCTCTCCCTTCTCCTCTCCCACCCCTCTCTCTTCTGAAGATGGTGAACTTATCCTGCCTACATTCAATGTCCAGTACTTCCTCAGTCAGCCAAATCTCTACAGCTAACACTATAGCCGCTCCATATCTTCAATCTTTCCCCAGAAGCCCTCCAGCTTGTAGTACACACTCCTACAGTTCACCACCATTATCTTTATACTAGTACCCTGCTTTACCATCCTACGTTGCTTACCCCCTATCTCCATCCCTGCGGCCTCATCAATGCTAGCCTCTCCATTTCTCTCCACTTCTGTTTCCTTGCTTCTAACTGATTGCTATTTCGACAATTGCTGCTCTGCCCTGACCCTCTCCATGCAGCCAGCTACTTCTCTACCTAGCAGATCACCTAGAATCCTCTTACCCTGCTCTGTCAGGTGAACCTGGTTCCTCCCTACACTTTCCCAGCCTACCCATTTCCTACTATCTATAAATGTAGCCCCGAAGTCCCTACTTACCCTCCCATATACCTCATTCGCAGCCACTGCCCTCCTGTAGGATACTCCTTTCCTAAACAGTATGCCACAGACTACTGCGCTAGCTCCTGGGAACTTCTCCCGCACTTTCCTCAGCAATCCTCTGAGGTCCCGCTCTACCTCCTGCCCCACCTCCTTTCGAGCCAAGTAATTTCCCCTTACATGAATTAGGACAACCTTTGCCACCCAGCTAACTTTCATACTACTAACCCTTTCCTCCAAATCTCTGGTATTTGCTCTCCCAAACGTTCCTTTTACGTAATTTCCTTATTGATTCCCCTCAGCTTCACTACCTTTACAATAGAGCTGCCTAGAAAAACTACCTCTGGCTTCTTTACTAGAATCTGTTCCTGCTTTGTGGCTCTTCTACCCACCTGCGTCCCCTTGTTTACTTTGTCTCTTACCTGATCCCTGTCTCCGGCCTCCTGCAGCACCCTTGTTTCCCTCCCTTTGTCCAGCCCTCCTCTTTCCCCTCTGGTCCACTTTGTCCTGCTGGCTGGTCTTTGCTAATCCCACACTTGCAAGCCTCAGCATACTGCATCCTACCTTCTACCAATGCCTGTTCCCTGCTTTCTGTTTCCCGTTCCTCTATTCCTGATTGATTCCTGCCCACTGCTATCACCTTATCCCTTGCTACTATTTCTTGCTCCTCTAACCTTATTTGCTGTCTTGTATCGCCTACTGTCTTATCCCTTTCTACTGCCTTCAACTCCTCTATCCTCCTCCTTAAACTTACCACCTCTATCTCTGCCTCCCTCCCCTCTGCCTTTCCTGCTGCAGTTTCTTCTGCAGCCCTACTTGCATTCTGCCTAACTCTTCCTCTCTACTCAGCTTTTCCTCCTGTGGACCAGTTTGCATTTTCCTTAGCACTCCTTTTACAGGTTCCAACTCCTCCTCTAACGTGTTCACCCTCATTTTTACTGTACTTTTACCCATCTCATTCCTGACCTTTTCCTCCATCCTCTCAATCCTATGCATCATTTCCCCCTCTTTACTGCTCATTAAATCTACCATCTCCGCTTTCCACCTCTCCTCCTTAGCCACTTCCATCCTTGTCACCCTCTACAAAGCTTCCCCTCAGCATATCTCAAATCCAGTTTCCACCTTTTCCAGTTATTTTCTCATGTCATAATTATGGTACATATGTACCATAACTTTTGGAATGTGTACAATACTTTTGAAAAGTGTACCATAGTTTAATCTTTAAGACATATTTTCTCATGCAATAATTACGGTATGAGTGTACCGTAACTTTTGGAATGTGCATGATACTTTTGTAAAGCATACCATAATCTAATCTGTGTCCTTCGGGCATGCACCCATAAAATTTGACCTAGGTCCAACGGTTTGCATTATATTGTTATGTGAAAAAATGGGGAAGGGAAAAGGACTATTATTAATTGGGGGAGGGGGGGGATCAGTAGCATAGTCCTCAAAAAAATACTTCTTACTCAAATCGTAACTCAGATCATAATTACTACTCATCATCAATGGCACTCTCTCTGTCACAACTGTAGCTCTGTAAGCGTCAAAAAAGTAGATATTAACAACTCCTGTTTTCTCATGTCGCCTTGATGCTCCTCACAGCGTCCCTATTTAAGCATCTCATTGGAGTTTACCATCACCAGGCTGTTGAGGGCCGCCTAGGTAAAGTATTTAAATTAATAAAACAAGAAATTAATTAAGTACCTGACTTCAGGGAGAAAACTATCGGCTCCAAAATAAAACAGGAAACATTTCAATAGTCAAATTTTACTATAACAATTAAAATAAAATATAGAAATTATGTTACAATAGTTAACATGTATGAAAATTAATATAAAAAATTTAAATCACAAAAATGAGTATCTTGGTGTAACATACAAACAAAAAAAAAATGATATAATACAAAATATCTTGTGGTTACTAACCTGAACACATTTATCTGAAGTTTTGATTAGTTTCAAAACATAAATAAAACCTCTGTAATGATTCTAAAGAATTTGAACTTCTGTTTTATATACACTTCCTCAAAATGCTTCAAAATCTAATTGAATATAGCAAAGATTTCCTTTATCAAATCAAACTATCTTATATTTAATTACAGTAATTACAAACTAACAAAAGCTTCTTTTAAACAGAAAAACAGGTCCACAAATTTGATGACTGGGAAAGTGAACGAAGGTCCTAATCAACAAGCTGATTAACTTACAAATACGACCTTCATTACTACGTTCGGAAAATCTCCTACAAAACTTAAAATTTCCCTAGCACAAACTAGACTGCGACTAACGACTAACTTTCACTCAACACACAAATTTTATTATCATATTTTCTTACCTGCATTCAATGAAGTGATACTAGCAACAGTAGTCAAGTAATACATGTTTTAGAACATGTGCAAACCTATGCCCTATGCCTTGTTGACGCCTCAAATAAAATACAAAATCTATGATGCAGTTTGTGTTTAAAATTCCGTAAATCCAAGGTGGCGGGTACTGGTCCCCCTTAGGTCTAGGACGCAATGTAACTGGGCTTTACCTCAGTGTTGGAGAGCAGTCAGTTGTAGGTACCTAACGAGGGAAAAACTTGTGACCCCAACGTGATGTTCAGTTCACCATCTGCCATATTTGCACTAGGCAGTAGACTGCAATATTTCCTACATGTTGTTTTTTGCTAATGATAATAGACATAAAAATTTAGTTCTTTAAGTGTGGCATAATGGTTACCATGTATGAATTGTGGTAAATTATGCAGACATGCTAGTGATGTAAACATTGTGTCATTTTATGTCCATAGGTGCATCATGTCACACACAGTGCTTCTGATTCAAAACAGCTGTGATATTCTCACAAGAACGTACTCTGATTTTGAGTGCGTGACTGACTGCATAAACTTTGTGGTAGACATGTACGAGGACTACCTCAAGCAGACGAACCCCCACATATTGGAACTGTCCTACCAGGCAACAGAGTTGTTTGCATTCATAGACAATGTGAGTTTATCGCCCTCTCATTATTTATATTTTTCCAGTAATGTAATTACGTGTGCATTCATAATATTTCTCACACATTGTTTTTGAGATAGGTACATGACATAGCAAACTGGGTTGCAGCGTATTTGTATATACTTTTTTTAAAACAAACTGTTTCACATGTGCACAATATGTTTGCACAGAAAAATAAAAAACACTTCGCACCAGTGCAGAGTATAACTTTTAAATGTCACAGAACTACATTTTCAGACAGTTGTACCTTAAATATTGTAAGTGAATTCTTGAGAAACAAGTATATAGTCGTGCATTGAACATTGCAGTGTGGCTGAGCGGATAGCCTGCTCGCCTCTCACTAAGGCAAACCTCATTCATTCACTGGTCTGGTTACTCCCGGATTTTTGTAAATGGGAATCGTACTGGGCGGTGCTGCTGGACAGTGGGTTTTCTCTGGATATCCAGTTTTCCTCACTCGTGCATTTTGGTGCTGCTCCATTATCACCTCATTTCACCCTCATCGGCTCTCAAGACCTCATTGTTAAGAGCCGCCCAAATCTCCACTCCAGTCCTACATTGAATCTTGCTACACATTCCAGCAATAAAATGATAGGGTCGCCACTTAAAAATATGTAAAAATCTGATTCTGAAGGAATGTATCCAGGATTGTACTTCAGTTGCATCTCAAGATGCTCCAAGAATATCAAACAGTAAATTTTAAGTGCAATACTTAAACTCAAACCTACGAAAGCTTGAGTTACACCTAAAAATATATTTACTTTAATCATTCAACTTATACCATGCAATTAATAACATCAATACATATCAACCACTAGGTAGTACTAATTTTGGAGCACTTGCAAATATGGAATAAAGGAAACATTTTAGGTATATCTATAAATTAAGGAAATAGAACATTTCACATTTTTACAAGATTTTAGTTTGGTTTTAAAAGATTTATTTATTGTTGTTGTGCTGACTTTGCAGCTATTATATTGGGTAATTCATTTTGGCCGTTAATTACGTTCTAAATTGTGAAGCATTTTGGCTGGAATAAAACTGTTTTGAAAATTTCTTTGTTGCAAGATTTAAAACGTGAATACTTGTTAGACTCGGGGATCTCAGGGATGCTGTGGGTTCTGTGTGTTCCTCTCGCCTGTGCGCACTTATAAAACAACTTTTATATACCAAAACACTGCAAACAAAACACTTGGTAGAGCTAGGTACTGACGCTACAAAGACACAACTTTTACACTGTGAGGCATTTATTCTTACCCAGTTACACCATGCCAGAAAATGAATCAAGGTGGTTACTCTCGGACCTGACTAGCCAGTTCTGGTGGGTGATTCCCCTAGCACATTACTCAACTTGCGCACTCCGTGTGAATGATGCTCTGTAGTGTCTGATAACACAGTCTCCACAAGGCAAGGGGCCTACAGCCACTGTGAAGGACTGGAGGTTTTGCCTAGCGATAGGACATGGAGTATGAGGTGAACACGTACAATCATTTATGCTGCTAACGCCAACTCATCGGGACTCGTCCCTAAACCACGTGGTGTGTGGTGACGATCAATACACATAGCGTGAAACATGAAAAATGCAAGAACCGATTCAAAATAACACATATAACCCTGAGATAAATTAAGGTGCACAAGATGGAACAAGAATTAGCCCTCTTAATGTGATGATGTTGCAGATACGGACTTGGTGGTAGCTAACCCCGTGGTCGTGGATGATGTGGCCATAAGACAATTAAATATGAAAAAAACACTCAATAATTACATAAGCACATTACCCTTAATATTACGTACAGCAATTAAACATAAATTACTCTGAAAAGCCCTGAGAATGGGCAGATGGCATCTGATACACTAAGAGCGTGGGCCACATATACTCTCCGACATCTCCTCGTCCCGTCTCATTTAAATTTAAAAAGCTGCAACTTCTATAAATAATTGAGTTAAGCGGATAGCATTACACTGGGGATGTCTGGCAAAACGTACACAAAGCAAAGATTAACCGGTATACTAAAATTAACTATGAAATCCTACATCAGTGCAGAAGTATGAAGTGCGTACGTGACAGCGTTTTACCTCGTCATCTCTCCTAGAATGACTGCCCAGAGGCAGGGATCACGCGGACCTACGATGGCTGCCTACGGGGTTCACACAAGCGGAGGTGCAATGCACATCATGTAAAAATATTATCTTTTAAATTGAAATGGCACCAAAAGAATTATCAAACAATTTTACAGACAAAATGCAAAGTTATGTTTCCTGGTAAATATTAAATTGTCTTTTGAAGCCGTTTCACCTGAATATCAATATCTCTGTCATCGGCGCAGTGTGCACTTTAAATTTCAAATATTGGCATAACACAAACCCTGATATAAAACATGGTATACTTTACAAACATTTTTAACCCTGAAAAAGAAATACATAATACACTGAAATTAATGATCCCATTTTGGGAAAGTCCAAGTAGTGGCACTGTACATGTGTTAGGTTAGCCGTGATTTCCGTTATGGGCTGACTGTGGCTGGCTCTCAGCTGGCGTCATATGACCCCTCCCTCGAAGACCATGATGGGACGAGCAGTTCCACCTTGCTCTGCCTAGGTCTGACGCAGGACCATAAGTCGGGGACAGACGAGGTTTGGTCTCTGAGGTACTCGTACTCTGCGGCGTTTGTAAGGGGTGGGGTGTTGGCTGGGATGACATGACTAGGGCTAGGCGGTGGTTTACTTCTCCTTTTCTGCCTGACCTGACGCGTTGTGCTTATGTCACTCTTTTCACTCTTTATTGCACATGCTTCTGTACTGGTATTATCAAACCCCCTAAAGCTAGCCTGCTCCTCAATACTTCGCCCTCCTAACACAGGAAAACCTCTAAATGGTACACTACTTTCATTGATTTCACTATTATCTAAATTTGCACTACTTTCACTGATTTCACTATTATCTAAATTTGCACTACAATTCCCCTCCCTGTTTGGTGTTGCGAAACCCCTGAATGGTGTACCATTAAGCAAGCTGTTGTTTACATCAGGTTGGCACAAAACTACGGGACTGGTGTTCTTTACTTTTAGACTTGTGTTATTTTTGTTACTGCGTGTGTCTTCCGGTATGCTACGTAGCAACCCCTGAGGTACTTGGCTTATTTGCGTCTCCTTACCTCTCTTCCCTATCTGTGTGCGGGCGATACACGTCTCTGTCCCAGTTGTACTACAAAAGTGGAGTCCTATTTTCTCCATCACTCTTACTGGCCTGATCCATCTGTGTGCCAGCCCTGCACAATGGTTTTTGGTTCCTGCGGACAACGGGTTTTCACCGGACATAAACGTATAACCCTGGGGTTAGTTCCGGCTGTTTTTTTCAGCATTCCGGTACCAACCCTGGGGTTAGTTCCAGCTGTTTTTTTCTGCATTCCGGTACCCACATGGCACAATACCTTTCTTGATTTTCCCGGGCCTGTTCATGCACTTGCTGTTAGTGTGTTGCAGTTTCATCATGCGGTACCGGTGTTTTCTCCGGGCGCACGTAGATCACGGCCTTGTATCATTTCCGCTGGTGTTTTCCCTGTTGCGGCATTGACCCTGTTGCGTAGGCAAAATACGATTTTCGAAATGAGCTCTGCCCATCTTGTATGATCGTCTCCCAACTGGACTCATAGCTGTATTTTTACATCCTGGTTCCGGCGCTCAGATGGGTTTACCCTCAGGTGGTAGGCCGGAGTGGTGCCTTGTTCAGTTCCCCATGCGGTACAGTACTCACACCATTTCTTTCCTACTAACTGGGTTCCATTAGAAGGTATTTCCGATATCCCCACCTTGAAAAAAAGTTCACTTTGCATGACGTGTGCCACGGTATGCGCTCTGACATTACTGACGTGAAATGCCTCCGTCCATCTTGTAAACAAATCCGTGACAACTACTAAGAAACTTTCCCACTTTTGGTGCATGGTATGATATCTAGAGCAACCGTTTTGAACAGCTCAGTGGGTTGGCGGGGTTGTTGTGAGGCGTCACCATCTGTTCTCTGGGGCTTTCTAGTATTACACTTGGCGCAATCCTGGACGTATCGGCGCACGTCGCGCTGCATGACTGGCCAATGAAAATGCTTTTGCACGTTCATTTACGTCTGCTCTGAACCCGGGTGTCCGTGTTCCAAACTGTCATGTCCGTATTTCAGAACTAATTCACATGTTCCTTTTGGTACGTATGTCCTCCATTTTCAGTGATTCCTTGGCGGCCGAACCTCAGTTTCCGTGTTTACCACCATCCAGTGTTCCGAAAATCTTTCTGTGCAATGTTGGTGGTGCTGAGTGGCATCTGGTGAATTTTCCTGAGCGGTGTGTACCCTTTTCAACACATCACGTACATTTAGAGATGTAAGTTCACGTGGACATTTAGCAACAATGTTTTGCAGGATGAACTGTGGTGATCCCGTTACCGGCTCGGTGCAGCAGGACAGTACTGCCTCCTCCCATTCGGTGTCATCCGTTACCATTATCTGCGGACAGGGATTCCTGGACAACGCATCTGCTAGATTGTTCGCCTCTCTGGCCACGTACTCTACTTGAAAGTGAAACACTTGCAGCAACAAAGTCCAGAGGGTAAGTTTACTTCTCCCATTATGCATTCCCTCCAGCCAAACTAGACAATGGTTATCAGTTTTCAGGGTAAATTTACGGCCCTGCAAGTATGGCCTGTATTTACGTAATGCATGCACGATCGCTAAACACTCCTGTTTGTTGCAGTGGTACTTACTTTCTGCGTTTCCAAACTTCGCACTGTAGTAGTTTATGACATGTTTCCGCCCTTGTTGGTCCACCTGTTAGAGCACCAATCCAATACCCTCCTGACTAGCATCTGTTTGTATGGTAACCGGGAGTTCCAGGTTGAATCTGGCTAATGGTTTACAGTTTTGAAATGAAAGTTTTATTTCCTGAAATGGTTTGTCTGCTTGTGGGGTCCATACAAATTTCCGTTTTTCTGACAGCAGTTCTGTAAGTGGTTCAGTAATGAAAGAACTATTAGGAATAAATTCCCGCAACCAATTAATTAGTCCAATAAATTTTCGCACTTGTTTGCATGACCTGGAGGCTGATTTCTCTTGTATTTGTTGGCTGGGTTGTGTTTCTGGTTCATGTCCGTTCCCTGAGATGTAATGCCCTAAGAACTTCATCTTACTCATGCCTACTTTACACTTGTCAACTCAACACGTCTGTTTGTTACACTTTAATCTCTCAAACACAAGGCTTAGATGGTGTAAGTGTTCTTCCCAATTACTCGACACGTCGTTAAGGTATGCCATCACAAAATCTCCAATGTACCCATCCAAAACATTTACCACGAGATTTTGAAAAGTGGCAGGTGCACATTTTAGCCCGAACAGCATTGAAACAAACTGAAACCTTCTCCCGTCAGGTGTAGTGAATGCGGTCATTTATGGTCTTTGGGGCAGATAGGCACTTGCCAATATTCTGACACTGTGGCAGGCCCTAATGTTGACAGAATGTCAATGTTTATGACAGGTGGTGGCATATTTAATGTGATCTTATTAATTGGATGAAAGTCAACACAAAATCTTTACTCGCCATCTTCTTTAGGAGCTAGTGTAATGCCTGAATTGTAAAGACTTTGCTTAGGTTCAATTACATTATCACTCAACATTCTGCACACCTGCAGGTTTATCACGTTATGGAAGTAAATACCTGGGTCCCTCAGCTTCGTGTAGTCTGGGTCCTCATGTGTAGTGATGATAGCGCGTTCCATGATGTTGGTGCGTTGCAGCTTCCCCTCTGTGTGGAAAACACCGGTATACTGGTCCAGCACATGTTGCAGCCTCTTCTTGTACTGCTCTGGTACCTCGTGTGCAAACTGCTCCAGTGGCACTGCCGTTTTTGTCGGCGGCGTGGCTCCCACGGCGTACAACATCCACCTCGTGTCCACAAGTGAAGGCGGTCGAGATGTGGCTCGATGATAGTTTGGTTGTCGATTTACCATGGTAACCCGAGGATCATCTCTTCGCACATGTCTGGCACAATGCACACGTCACACTTAGTACGGAAGTCTCTTATCCCTACAGTCATGTGCATTACACTTGTGGCCTCACCTTGTTGATGTGTGGAGGCAAATTGCAAGCTACGTGGTGGCACTCAGGTGGTAATGGCCTTAATCAATCCCTCCCACACAAAACTGTGACTCGCAGCAGTGTCTACAACGGCAATTACATTCTTCCCCTCCAAATCAATGTTTACATTGATTCATGTCAACATGCTGCACTGTGAGAATGTGTGCTCTATGGACGACTTCGCCCCATCTACGAGCAGCGTGCATTCAGGGGTGAAATATATAAGCTGCAAACCAAATGAAATGTATCGAGTTAAGAAAGCCACCAAGCCTGGGTAGCCGATTACATCATTGGCAATTACGTGTGTAATTACAATTCCCATTGCCCACCCGGATTTATGCATGAAAAAGGCACCCCCGCAACATAAATATATATTATTAGAATTCTACTACTCGTTGCTTAGCCCTGGAAGAAGTTCCTCTGTCCTCAAGAGATGGCAGCACCCCTGTGGCTTTGTGACATCATGAGCAGGCTGCCTCAGGAAGAGGGCTTTTAATATGTCATTGCTTCCACGCGGGGCGATAAGAAATATGCAGTTCTCCTACACACCCCGATGACCCCCCCCCCCCCCCATGGGTAAGGCTACGCTACACCCCCCACACCCCGATGAACTGCTGATATGAGAAAAATCAATATAAGTAGATGTCTAGCATCCAGCACTGGCAGATGTGCCGGGCTCGTCAGCCGAAGAGGACGCGAGCCTTTCTTAGTCTATGAAAGACTCTTCCTGCCTTGAGTTTGCCCAAGACTCTTACCTTGAGTCTGCTTAAAGACTCTTCTTACCTTGAGTCTGCTTAAGACTTCCCACTGCTTCAGTCTGCTTAAGACTCTCCTGTCTAGTTTAACCAAGGACTCTGTCATTCCTACCATGAGTCTGCCCAAAGACTCTTCTTAAGGCTCCTGACAGTCTGCGAAGGACTCTCTCTCCTCTCCGTGACCTGCAAACACGGCGCACTCCACTGAAGACCAGCTTGTGAGACGGCTACGCCTTCATCACATATACCTCACCTTAATATTTTGCTAGCCACTGTAAAAATTGTGTGGCTGTTAGTTTTTACCAGAGAATGTTATTTCTTTATTGTCAGGCTTGCCTTCGCCTGAATCTATCGCATTCACATACCTCGTGTATTCTTTACAGTGTTTAGCCAGGTAGTTTAATTAATTATCATTTTGTAATAACATAATAAACATTGTCAGATTTAATCGTTTGTGTTCCGTCATTCATAAATAGTTACCCCGTATTCCCCACAACTTGGTATTGTTTGTCAGTGTGTACTATCAGTGGTCCAATTTACAATAGAAGGGGAGGTATTCAAGGTAGGCAGCGATGCAGGGAACGTCGTGCATTAGTACTAGCCAACAACACTGTATCTCAGGTAAGCTCGATGTCCGAGGACGAACCCCACCCAGCGTGACACAATCTCGTTCCGAGACCTATCTCCCCCTTGATACCACTTGAGATCACTACCCGACTCGATCACCTTTTCGGTGCTCACTGGCCCGGATACCCCACTAGTGAATACGAGGACCAGATTAAACAATTAGACCAGATGGATTGTACTACTCACCGGGACACCCCGCTAGGCAGACAACCAAGACACTAGCGCGGTCATACTCACGCCAGGTAGATTGGTCCAGGTTTCACACCCGGAAGGTACCGAACTCCCAAAGTTTTGTACAGTCAAGCTAGCGTCTGGGAAGTTTGTATGGGTTCGACTCCCGACCCAGCCAGATGTCAAACCCAGAGCCACACCCACTTCAACCGACTTCGTCCCAACACGACAACCCACTCGCCCTATAAAGATCTCTTCCACCAGAATGCGCACCCCCCATCTCCACGATCAACTAATTATCACCCCATTTCATCCACTCAGGATCGCTGGCATCCAGCATGTTGGCAACCCTTACAGTGAGGAGAATAGAGCTCCCTGGACGGGCAGCCATCTACATTCACTTCACTCTGGGGTTTGACTCCCCTCAAGCCCGAAGGAAAGCTACCTACAAACAGCCTAATACAGTTCACAACCCTGTTACGCCTCACCAGCCTTTTAAAACTAGTATTATTCGCCAGAGCAGTCCCAGCTAGGCCCTGAGTGGGCGGTCAATGTTCAATCCCGTACCATCTAAGGTTGCAACACCAGGTAGCATGCGTCAACACGTAACGATCGTACGGTACTGTCACTCACTTGGTACACTTTCGCACCCACAGTTGGCGGACTTCTCCACTCTGGCAGAGAAATTGGTACAGGTGCTGTTTTGCCAACCTCCCTAATCAGTTTCCCTACCTGTTCCCTTGATAATAATTGTCGGGTGTGTTGTTGTGATAGTTCGGCTGGTGTCCCCGTGACATCTGCACTGGTGTGAACAGTGGTGGCGGTCACGTGACATCTACAAAGGTTGCGGGAGACGTTGGGATTGACTGTCTGCAGTTTCATCCTGGCGATTAATACTCTTGAACTTCTGATGTCCGAGGATGACAAGGCAACTACAATTTCTAGCATGCTGATAGTTGACTGCCCTGGGTTCAACCGCTTGTACAGTCCCAATTTCCGTTGGATCAATTCCTCTATGCCTTCGTGTTCCCGCTGCTGCTCGTGGTACAGCCAGGCTTGGGCCTGCATGGTATCACCGTCATAATCAAACCAACCTAGTAATCTCTTACAATACGTCTCCCATGTTACCTGATCGTCGTGGACTAGGTTCCCCCACGCGGCGGCTGGGCCTCTAAGGTGGTTGGAGGTGGCTGCAGTCCAGTCTTCGCAATGCACTCTGTGTCTGTGTAATTTCTCCTCACACACTGCTAGAAAGGTACTTGGGTCCTCTGAGTCATGTCCCGCAAAAGTTGGTAATAGCACAGTACTGTCCGGCCTGGTCAAACCTTGCCGCGTGTATGTTACTACCACAGGTGTTGTGGCGGACTGATTTTTAGGTGTTGCCGGCAACATATTCCCTACACATTCATTATTCCGTCACTTGGTACAGTTTATGATCCCGTCGCGGAGGTCGCATAGTTTGCTTGATGTATTCTTGTGGTTGCTTTGGTGTGTCTGCCATTTTATCGTTGTTGAAACGGTTGTCCCGACGTGAATGAACACACTGGCCCCACTTGGGAGTGCCAATTGACACCGT
The DNA here is from genome assembly GCA_029891345.1 of Dryococelus australis. NCBI lineage: Eukaryota > Metazoa > Arthropoda > Insecta > Phasmatodea > Phasmatidae > Dryococelus > Dryococelus australis. The sequence continues at coordinate 191,647,028 of CM056995.1, forward strand.
CGGGTGAGACACTGAGACAATTACAATACACTTTTACCTGCTTTGATGGGTGCCAGCAGTGGTTCCTACACTCCACACTTTGAGACTCAGGGCTCTGAGGGATGCTGTGGGTTCTGAGTGTTCGTCTCACCCGTGCATACTTATAAAACAACTTTTATATACCGAAACACTGCACACAACAAAATACTTGGTGGAGCTAGGTACTGACACTACAAGGACTTACAACTTTTACACTGTGAGGCATTTATTCTTACCCAGTTACACCATGCCAGAGAATGAATTAAGGTGGTTACACTCGTACGTTACTAGCCAGTTCTGGTTGGTGATTCCCCCAGCACGTTACTCAACTTGCGCACTCCGCATGAATGATGCTCCGCAGTCTCTGATAACCCAGCCTTCACAAGGCAAGGGGCCTACAGTCACTAGGATGGACTATATGTTTTGCCCAGAGACAGGGCACAGAGTATGAGGTGAATACATGCAATCATTTATGCCGCTAACACCAACTCGTCAGGACTCGTCCCCGAACCACGTGGAGTGTGGCAACGATCAATACACATAGCAGGTTAGGGCAGAAAATAATAACAAAACTACACAAATATCTCTTGATGAATATGGGGCACAATATGAACAGGTAGAATAAACACACAAATGTGTGAAAGTACTCTTTTAGATGCCGCTGGATGAAGTTTGTAGCGAACCACGTGTGGAGGTGTAAAAATGTATTATTTTACATTAAAATTGGTCAAGAATTACCGGTCAAAAGGATGTTAGCATTTAGCAAAATGTTCCCTTCAATAAACAAGCACACAGAAACTCTTAGCAAGCCTGATGGCGGGAAAAATGCATGTACATGAATTTACTGAGTGGTCATGAACAAAAAACATCAAACATGAAAAATACAAGAACCCTGATTCAAGATAACACATATAACCCGAGATAAATTAAGGCGCACAAGATGGAACACGAATTAGCCCTCTTAACGCGATGATGGTGCAGATATGGACTTGGTGATGGCTAACCCCGTGTCCATGGACGATGTGGCCGTAAGACAATTAAACAGGACAAAACCCTCAAACAATTACATAAGCACATTACCCTTAATATTCATAGCGCAACTAAACAGAAATTACATTGAAAATCCCTGAGCATGGGCGGATGGCATCTGATAACACTAAGAGTGCGGGCCGTATGGCCTCTCCGACATTTCCTCTTCTCGTCTCTTTTAAGTTCAAAAAGCTGCAACGTCTGTAAATAATTAAGTAATGAGGATAGCATTACGCTGAGGATGTCTGGCAAAATGTACGCAAGGCAAAGATCAACCAGTAAACTAAAATGAACTATGGAAACCTACATCCGTGCAAAAGTATGAAGTGCGTACGTGACAGTATCTTAACTCGCCAGCTCTCCTAGGATGACTGCCCAGAGGCAGGGGTTGCGCGGACCTACGATGGCTGCCTACGGGGTTCACACAAGCGGAAGTGCTATGCACACCGAGTAAAAATATTACCTTTTAAATTGAAATGACATCAAAAGAATTATCAAACAATTTTACAGACAAATTGGAAAGTTATGTTTCCTGGAAAATATTAATTTGTCTTTTGAAGGCGTTTTCGCATGAATATCAATGTCTCTGTCTTCGGCGCTGCGTGCACTTTAAATTTCAAATATAAACATTACACAAACCCTGAAATAAAACATGGTACACTTTACAAACATTTTTAACCTTGAAAAAGAAATACATAGTACACTGAAATCAATTATCCCGTTTTGGGATAGTCTGTGTAGTGGTAGTATACACGTGTTAGGTTAGCTGCGAGTTCCGTTATGTGCTGACTGTGGCTGGCACTTAGCCAGCGACTGTGTGTTTTTTTTTTTATAAATGATAAGCTGTAAGTGTTGCTTTAAGAAGTTGAGGACATGGCTTAGGATGAGCATATTGGCAGAAAATTTTTAATTGCATTGTTTGGCTGATGTTCCAAGGAATGTAATTGTCTGTTATGGTTCCGCATGGGTTGATAGAGGTAATGGCTTCTTTTTCCTTATCCCCTCTCCCCCTCCTTTTTTTCCATTCACAAGTATTGCAATAATAAAGTTGGAAGTGGCTATACTTGTATGTAGTTAAGTTAACCATCATTCTGTATGCAAACAACAGCACAAAGAAAGAACAGTACAGCATAGCTTTGACAAATTTTGAGAAACTGTATATGTGGTGTAAGTAGTAGGAGGAAATAGAGAAGTTGGCGACAAGGTGATCAGGGATAAGATGGCATGGTTGAGGAGCCGCTATGTTGTTACGTCAATTCCATATGACATTGACCCCTGACGCATGTGATTTTTGACCTGTGACCTTAACCCCGAGGACCTTTGACCCCAAAAAACACTAAAAAATTATTAATAATTATTTTAAAAGTTATTAAACTGATCCTCAGAAAGGTGACCGGGATCAGAGACTTCGGTGAACTTGGATACAGGTGACCAGGATCAGTGTCTCAAGACCTGCCCTTTAACCTTGAAAATGCAAAAATCCCCCCCAAAAAAATCATAAAAAAATTCTAAAGATCTCCAAAAAAAAATTTATAAAAATTAATAATCAAAAATTATTAAAAAATTATTTTAAAACGTATATTTATTTTTTAAACTAATCCCATTGATTCCATCACCAGCAGACTACTGACTACCTCGCCTCCACTCCCCTCAGCTATACTCATTCCGCTATATTGATTTTTTTGTTTGTCATATTACTGGAGACCGCCATCTTGTAGGCGACCGCCATCTTGGTTGGTAACAATTATCTTGGTAGGCGAGGACCATCTTGGTAGACAACACTCGTCTGCCATATTGGAAGACAATGACTATGACCCCATGACCTGGCAAACCGAAAAAATACATACAAGTGAGCAAGCATAATACATTACATACTAATACCGCCATGTTAGATGCAGGCTATCTCGACCCCATTACCTTGAATGGCCTTGAAAACAAAATCTCTAGAAAAATGCATAACAGTCAACAAGCATATTACATTATAGACTATCACTGCCGTATTAGATGCAGACTACCTCAACCTTGACCCCATAACCTTGAATGACCTTGACAATAAAAACTTGAGAAAAATCCATAAAAGTCAGTATGCGTAATGCATTACAGATTACTACCACCATATTAGATGTAGACTACCTCAACCTTGACCCCATGACCTTGAATCACCTTGTAAACAAATAAATTGAGAAAAAATTCATAAAATTTAGCAAGCATAATACCTTACAAACTACTACCACCATATTGGATGCAGACTACCTTTACCTCGACCTTATGGCCCTGAATGACCTTTAGGGTGTCTACTAACCGGGAAAATCGGGAAAACTGGGACATCACCGGGAGTTTGTTACAGCCAGGAATAAACCTGGAAAAAACTTCAAATTTTTAGTTGTTCCGGGAGTTTTGTGTAGCATAGAGGTTATCAAAATGGGCGGTTATTGCCAGCAGGCACAGCACAGCACAGCAATGAGCAATGCATCTATCTTCCCAACACTTCTGCATCAGTCGTGGTGCAATGTGTGGTAAGTATGGCTTTGCTACCTCCTCTTACACGTCTGGCGACTATCGAGAAGGGAAGTGATTACCTAGCAAGCACTGTGGCAATCTAGTATCCTCTCTCCCCTCTTTCTGTCTCTCACAGCCACGCATCTTCCTTCCTCCCCTTACATGCCATTGAGAGGGGAAGTTTTTGTCAAAAGAAAAAGTGCAGACCCCCCCCCCCCCCCCCCCTTTTTTCTCTCACTCTCTGTAGCGTGCATGCACCGCACACGATTAGTGGTAAATAATTTATGGGTGGGAAAATAGGAAACTGACCACGCCATGCCACTGTGAGACGAATATCTAAGGGAAGGTATTCTTTCTTTCATTCTGTGCATTGCATCAGTGTGTTGTGTACTGTATGCTTACGTAATAAAGGAAAGCAGTCAGGGGCATATCCTGAAAATTTTGGCAAGGCATGCAACACAAAACTTACTTTGGCACTTCACTTTGCACAGATGAATTAAATATTAATAATAACAAAATGAAGTAAAAGGTTGCTGGAAATATCTCAGTTTTTTAGTATTTTTTTTCCTCTTACTGTTATTTTCATCTGGATTGCTTTGAAACGCGAGAGATTCACTAACCTTAAAATATGCCTATATAAAGTTCAAAAGCTTCTCCAGATTTAGATTATACACTCACATAGGTGTACGTGAAGTGTAAGAGATCTGTAAACTTTCAATCCTGAAGAAAATTGAAGTATTGAAGTAATACAAAAATATCTATATCACAACACTTCAAACACTTTGACACGTATTACTGAACATAATTAAACCCTAAATAAAGTCAATAGTGACACTTAAGCTTAAGATAAATCGTACACACACTTCAGCATGTAAGATGAAGGAAAATTTTCTTCTACATGGCGTGATGCTTCAACTTTAAAAAATTTGCGGTTTTGGCTGTTTTTGATAGAATATGAAATACTAATTGAATAATGAAGCATACAAAGAATTTCATCTAGTCAAGCATAAGGTAAGGTTCTTTAGAAGCCGTTTTTCAACTCGTTTATTGTTTCGTTATTTGTATTTTGGTATTTTGTAAGGGGAACATGGCAACATTCAACTGTCTAGCATGCCATGCTACAATTTTTTTTTAGAGTTATCGTTATTCTAAAATAAAATTCAACTATTAAAATAAATAGTAATTATTTAAGAAAGTTGTTAGAAATATGTTTAAAATTAAAACTAAACAATATAAGGCAGTGTCCAAATTGGCAGATTTTGTTGACAAAATGATAACGTGACCCGATTTTGTATACAAAAATGGTGACATATTTGGTTGTTTGGTATTTCGTATCTAGTTAAATGTTAGCAAATAGACTAAATGTCAAAATCAGCACAATGTTTGTTTTTACTTTAGAAAAACATGCATGAATACCTAAATAAAATTGCTTCTAAAACAAATATCTGTACATAAAATACACTAGGCATGTTGTAAGCAGCAAGTAAGTGTTTTGCTTTGTATACATATTCCGCGAAAAAAAATTTACGCCTGTATTCATACTATTCCAGCGATGATTGCCGAAATATTATGTTGATTTTAAGCATTAAGTTTAGATAATAATATTGTGCACTGTTAATGCAACAAGTGAGTGGCTGTCGACAGCGTCCAAATTGATACCTACCAAATCACGAATTTACAAGATAACGAAATAACAAAATTTGTCAATTCGGACACAGCCCAAAACAAATATGATGTGAAATTGTGATTTAACAAAAATTGTATCATGAATTATATAATTATATAATTAAATAAAATGATTTTGAAGTTGAGTAATTTAGAATTTTAAATGACATATGTATATATATATATATTTATTGACTTATGTATGTCGTCAAAGTTTCGCATCATGCTTGTAGGTGTACTGATGATTGGAAACGTGTTTTAAATAGGATTGAAATTTACAAGTCTTTTTATGCCTATAAATATAAGTGCCGACAGCTCGCTTGCTCTCCAGCATGCTTGCTTGTATGAATTTATTCTTGAGCTTTTGTTTTCAAGGTCATTTAGGGTCATAGGTCAAGGTAAAGGTAGTCTGCATCCAATATGGTTATAGTAGTCTGTAATGTATTATGCTTACCGACTTTTATGGATTTTTCTAGAGTTTTTATTTTCAAGGTCATGGGGTCAAGATTGAGGTAGCCTGCGTCTAATATGGCAATGGTAGTGTGTAATGTATTATGGTTGCCGACTTTTATGTATTTTTTCTCGAGTTTTGGTTTTCAATGTCATGGGGTCAAGGTCATCATTGGCTTCCAATCTGGTGGATGGGTGATGTCTACCAAGATGGTGGTTGCCTACCAAGATGGAGGTCTCCTACCAACATGGTGGCCTCCAGTAATGTATAAACAAATGACGAACGAAAAAATCAAGATGGTGGTATGAGTATAGGTGAGGGAGTCAGTCGTCTGAGGATGGAACGAATGTGACTAATGGTGGTGCTGGGAGGCCTTTGGAAATGTAAGTTAAAAAATATATATATAAGTTTTAAATAATTTTTAATGAAAAAATTTTTTGGGAATTTTTTTTGGACTTTTTGGGATTTTTGCATTTTTAAGGCCAAGGTCAAAGGCTATAGGTCCTGAGACACTGATCCTGGTCACTGGAGTGGCTGATCCCTGCTACCTGTTTGGGATTTAAAAAATGGCATTATATGAGGATCCTTTTAATAAGGTTTTAATAATTTTTAATATTGAATTTTTTTGGCAATCTTTTTAGAATTTTTTGGGACTTTTGGGGATCCTTTAGAAATTTTTAAGGTTTGTTAGTGTTTTTTGGGGTCAGATCTCCTTTCAAAGTCACGGGTCAAAGGTCAATGACATCCAAGATGGCAGCCGGTGACACAACAGCTTGGCAGGTCCTCAATCCTGCCATTCTAACCCTGATCCCCTTATTCCCAACTTCTCTATTTCCTACTACTGGTGTAACACATTACCTGGTGTGACTTAATTTAGTGTAGTTCATTCCTATGCTGAACCACACAACTAGAAAAATCAGGAATTCTTAATTCTTCAATTGCCTCGATTAGTTTCCACTGTGTTGAAATTTGAGTCATGTACTCTTTTGATCTATTTTATATCTCCCTTAATAGTATTCTAAATGTATTGGTGAAGTTATTTATCACCAATTAGCAACACGACAAGGAACACCACATATAAAACAGTACAACTGAACATTCAAATGCTAACTACTTTGAAAAATAATGGAAAACATACAAACAAGCAATGGGAGCTTTACTTTCATGGAAGTTTAATGATGATTAAATTAAAACAGATTTTGTTGGTTAATATTAAATTTATATGCTCAGAATATTGACTATTTAGGTAAGAAAATGGTTAAGAACATTACGAAGAATATTAAGAACCATTAAGAAGAAAAAATTTTAGTATTTAACTCTACATTTAAAAAACCAACACCAGCCAGCCAATCTGACATCATTTCCTTGTCTTGTATTTTTAATATTTGGTGTCGGAAGCTGCACATTATTTTCACGCTATTTTGACTTATCTGCTTTTGATTCGAAGATGAAAGTGGTGAGAACAGTTCCCTGTAGTAAATCTATACAAGTCCTCCACAGTTGAATCAAAATCCCGGAACAGGACTCAAATGGATGTCCAACTGTAGTCGAACTTGGAAAGCTCTGCAGGAGGATGGTCCACCTCGCGTAGATCTCGGAAGACTCTCCTTCGTCGATGATTTACTCTGAAGACTATCCTTCGCCGATGACGTATTCAGTATTCGTTGGCAGTCGAAGGTAGCAAAGACTGTTTTCTAACGTCTATATAATCTCAGCAGTTTACTTCCATATTATTATATTGTATTTCTTCTTATATTACATTTCAGCTTATATGTGCAATGCATATTCATATTTCAATCGAATTACCACAATTTCACATCAAATCGTCAGTAATTAGACAAATTCTAAGTTCAAAAACCTTCCTTCTTGTGTGTCTGTTTCTCTAATGAATTAACTTCTGCTACATTATTATTCGAAATTAAAACCCTTTGATTAGCTAGCAAGTGTTGCCTGATGTTATATAGACAACATTTAACAGCTTTACTTTCCTAAGAGAAAATAAAATAATCCCAACTATTAACACAATGAAAACATATCTCTCTTGGTTAAAAACAAAAACTCTTAATAACAATACTAGTAACAAACTTAATTTTACATACAACATAACTGTCAAATGAACTTAATAATTCTACACATATTACACTAATGTTTGCAATATAAATGTTACGTGTAAAACCTCACAAAATTCGGACTTGATTTTACACATTCATACTATTTATCATATACAGATGGTTCCTCCAAATTTTTCTAGAGTTCTTAAACTTTTGACTCGAGGAAAATTTATTATTGTTACTGTAACACTTGTTATTTAGCATTTTAACATTTCATCAGTTATTTCATTATGACACTTTTAATATTAAAAGGAAATTAAAATCACCGTATTAGGTGTCCATTAAAATGAAATGTGGAGTATAAGTTTTTTCCATCTCATTAACACAAATCGTCACTGTATATACTCCAAACTGAAGCTTGCTGCAGTGGATCATGGGATGGAGCAAATCTTGCTCTGGTTATTCTCAGGGTTCCTCGTTCGGGCCCTCGGCTGTCTGCACTGTGAATCCCAGCATGGTGAACAACGCAGGTGGAACTTGCTATGTTCTACCGTATGTTGCAATCACTGACCTCCATGTCATGGATCAATTCGCTTCACCAACAACCTTGTAGGCGGGAAACTCTTCATTTTTAAAATTGCTCATTTAAACTGCAATTATAGAAGTACAACTTCCTCCCTATTCATTTTTTAACAGTTCATAGACGCTTCCATGTGCACTATTTAAAAGTGTGTTGGTTTTCTTTGTTTTCAAGACGTCTCATTTGGGTACAAAAATTAATTAATTAAAGCAAGATGTTCGCAGTCATTTTCACTCATAAGACTTGACGTTGCAATGTGACTGCCATGTAGCATCTGTCAAAATCAATGTGTACATGCCATTGTGTGTGTATATGTGTTCATATACTTTTGCTACACCTAAACATAAACATTGAAATGTGACTTCTACTTTTATACGTATCAAATGTGTTGTTTACTGTTTACAGCTTTTCAAAGAATTCTGTTGTAGGTCTATTTCAAAAACCATTTCATACAAATATTTTCACAGTTTAGGCGTATAACATTATTTAGGTCAGCTTTATGATGTTTTAAAAATGCCTGAATTGACGATAGTTCTTATGGTTATGTTACATTAACATATTTGTTTTCCATGACATAGCACATTACACATAATGCACGTTAATATTTTGCCGCGACTGTGTTTAACACTGTTACAACAGTGGAGTAATGAACTATAGAATTTAACTTTTTGTTATTGATATGTGTTGGGTTATTTCTTTAATAGGACAGTGTCAGTTTGAATAACGAAGGAATAACCAGTCCAATGAAAAAGAGACATTACAATCAAGCACGCAACTCGTGTAACTCATTTTGTGTCATACAAACTTAAAATATACCGGTGAACATGCACCCAAATAAGTCTACCGTAAATTTTATTCAGCTCATATGTATATGTATTGCTACTTACTGTGTATTAGGTTTGTTGAAATTTATTCAGGCTGGGCTTAGTTATTTTTTTGGGATTGGTGGTAAATCACGTTGTGATAAATAAACAGACGTGGATGTAAATAAATAACTTCGTCATAAAACCAGTTCACATTTAAAATGTATAAATAGTACTGCCACGGAAACAGATTCATCACATCATAACTTGCTTAGGTAGGTTTAAAAAACACAACGTCTACCAATGTGATGTGGTAATTTGAAGTATTTTTCAGAGTGAGTATAATTTACACTTCGTTTGGTAAAAAAAAAGCAACACGCCATGTCATGACTTTCCACGTCTTCCAACTCCACTTTGTTTCTGCCCCACCGTCATATATAAATATATTAAAATAAGTATTCAAACATTAAAATCTCTTTTCAGTTGTAAATTACAAATTCAAAAATCATTATTTTGCTGTAATAAGTATGAAATATGCTACAATTGAAAACATGTAAAAGTTCACCACTTACTAGAGAAGTGAAACTTCCCGAGTGTGAAAAAGCCAAAGAGAGAGACAGAGAGAGACAGAGAGAGAGAGCGACAGGCATCGATCAGCAGACAGTTGCTTTCTCGCTCGATAAAACAACACTGTACCATTACGGTCTACTCACGATTATTTCTGCTGTTATTTTAAACTGTAAAAATGACATATGTTGCCATCGGGGCTACCTAAATATATAAATATTTCATTAGCCACCGTTTAATTTACAAATAGTATAGCAATAAAACTAGATGAAAATAATATTTTTAATGTGAACTATTTCTTACCGGCCATTGCCAACACGTCGCTGCTTTCGCTGTTGTTAATTCATATTTAAAAAGAAATAAGTATTATGTAGGGATGTCAAAATATCAATTTTTCTCGATTTTGATTCTCGATTCCAACTGCAGAACCTTTGACTCGATTCCGATACCATTATTTAAGATATAGTGATTATCAACATGTGCCATAGTCAATGTATCCTTTGGGAATTTTGTTTTATATGTCAAATTAGACAGACACAAATATGAAGACAATTACAGGTAAAACTTTCTGGTCTGCTAAGTTAAATTAATTTCCTATATTTACGTAACATTGACTTATCTAATTAAGCCTAACAAGTTCATATCAGTATTTTTGATGAATATATGATTTATTTAAAATGAATATAGACACAGCATTATACAAAAAAGTTAAACAAAAGTTCTCAACTTCTCAATGCAATATTACCTATAGGCCAACTTATGAAGCTAACCAATATGTACACAAATGTTGATGCTATTCAGTAATGAAACTGAAATACAAGTAACCTTTCATTTAGCATTGCCAAATGAAAGTTGCAGGGACACTAGATGACTTGCTGCTACATGCATATTTGCCCAAAAGATCTTCCGAATCATAATTATTGGCAATTTTCTTGTACTCGCCGTGTTTACATTAGTGTTTTCTCATGTTACTAGTTGTACAACTAACCCCACGTTGTGAAATTCTTGCCAAACGCAAACTGCAGAATGAGTAATTTGCATCATTTATGTCAACTGAAAAATAATTCCATACATTGATTGACTTTTCTTCACGTTAATGTAAATAAAATCCTCAATACAGATATTATTGGTAAATGTAAACACAAAAAAAAATGCTTTCAATTTCGACTACATCAAAAACGAAAATGTCAGAAACAGGAAATATGTATGGTACGAAAAATGTACCTGTTCATTAACTAATATACCGTTAAATAATAGGTAAACAAAATCAAAAATCCGAAAAATAATACCAAGAATTCTGGTATTATTAAGGATCCTGGTCCAGGATCCCTTTGCTCCCACTACTAATAACTATTGTGCAACAGACTAAAAGCCAATGAATGTTCCTCGTCAGATACCCAGATCTCTAGGATCTTGCAGCTAATGAGTGTTGTTATCTACAAACCACATCTGGTTGCAGGCCAACTTCAGCTGGCAGCTTATCAACTAATGCTGATCGCAACACTTACCTGCAACAAAGTGCTATCTCCAACAGTATCCGTGACTACCAGTTTATTTTAGTGTTTCGTCTATGCGGACATTTACAGGTTTAGATATTTTGTGGTAGGCGTGCGCTTGTAGCATTCTTGCAACAGTATACAATTATTACTGAATCATGTCTGAAAGTGTGCAAAAAAGAAAACCTAGAGTGATGTTGGAGTGAAGTGAGGCAGCCAAATACTGATAATAGCCATCGGTCAATGCATGCAAGTTTGGTACAGGTTAAGCCTATTTGGAAAACCAAAAACCTGTTATGGTGCAACATAACCTTAAAAAATTACGTGAAAGTGGACAAGGATTTTCAACAATTAACTGTTCAATTCTCAATTCTTTGATACCTCTAATAATTGAGGGTATCGAGGAATCGATTGTGACATCCCTAATTACAAGTTATAGAAGATATTAACGCAAAGTTTCATTTATTCAATAATACAGTACTCTAGCGTTAATCATAGTGCTATATATTTGTGGAATATAGGTTATTGAAAAAACAGGTTGACATGTTATGCCTAGGGTGATTTTTCAAAGGTTGATTTTCATAAGTCGCTTCCAATCGGGAATTGACTATAGTCTATTTGTATAGGTGTGACAAACAAATAGCGTAAAAAAAAAAAACCAGTGTCAGCTTTTTTAGTCCCAGTTTTTTTTTTTTAACAATTGTAATATCCTGACACTAAACTTAACAAGAAAATTACGGAAATAACAAAGAAACAATTAATATAACATACTCCTAAGAGGGTAATTCCATGTCAATTCAACCAAAAGCAATTTTTTTTTCACCCAACATCTGAGATTTTGATAAAACTTGGCATGTTTGTTCTATCTATGTAGAGAAGTAACAAATTTAATCTCTCTTGGTTTTCATGTTATGGCTGTTCAGAGTTTTGAGTTTTTTCATGTTTTGCTAGTTGGATACCGCTAAACAAAAAGTGTCCGTATACAGAAAATAATTTTTCAATTGTTTATTTTTAACCCAATCTTTGTGAAAGTTTCAAGTTATGTTCTCTAAACTATAAGGATTTAGGGAAAACTATAAAACTTATCTCGGTTAAACAGTTTTGGTAGAAAAAGAAAACATTGTTTAGCATTAGACTCGACATCTCAAAAAGGGAAAGGGATTTTTTCTTAAATAACTGTTATGAAATGGGCTGTAATAAAAAAAAGTTGGTGGGATTTTAATTCCTTTGTATAGTTTTGTTATGTTTTATGTTAAATGTAAAAGTTTTAAAAATAACTCACTGAACCACTGTAGGACCTATGTTAAACCTTAAATTGCCGGACAAAACGTTTCAATAATGTAATTATTTATTGTCTGATATAATTTATAATTGTAAACATAAACTTTTACAATTTTTAGAGCAATAATTAATCAATTACAATTCTTTATTGAATTCGAAGGTAAGAAAGCTGCAAGTAGAAACAGACAACCTGCTATAGTACCAAAAAACAAGCAAGCTACAAGTAGCAACGGGAGACAAGCATGTCTGGACAAGTTCAGACATGTTTTCCAAGAATAGCTTCAGGCAGCTATTCTTTCGTTATCTTGTCAGTCTGCTCCCTGCTGCAAGTGCTTCCTGAGTTAACAGAAATTATTTATATATTATTGTGAGTGTATAAAGTGGTTTTGTGCAATTTTCTTTACTTTCATTTATAATAAAAACGTATGGTAGTAGTTACTACTATTTCATTTCACTAACCGAAAAAATCAAAGAAATTGAACTTGTTTTAAATAATATTTTAAAAGACTTAACTCAATAACAATTAAAGAAGTTTTTATTATATTTGTAGTTAACTATAAAAATAGTTAACTTTCTATGTAATTTTGATTTAAAATGGGAATATAAGTGCAGAGTAAGGACGAAAACACTGACAGAATGCCACAAAACAATTTATGTTACAAAAAAAGTAACAGAAAATGCAAGTTATTTGTGTGAGGAAGAATTAAATTTAATTTTCTTAAACTAAGAGCTAAATTAGCGAATGACCTTTGCCTTCACCATAATAACGTATTTTTTAAATAAGTATGAATACCTACAAAAAATGGATATGATCCCTTCAAAAGGCACAAGAAACCTATATAAAAAAACATTTAAGAGTAATAACTTTACAACAAAGCAAGGCATGTATCAAGCAAGGATTGAAAATAAAACCTGGAAAAAAATTATGTTGCTGATGTTATAAAATCTTACTTACAGAAGGTACAGCTAAATGATGATGATGTTGAATATCAACAGAAAATGAGATTCAAAAATGAGAGGCTATTTATTCTTTAAGTGTTTCTTTAACAGATGCGGGTGAGACACGGAGACAATCACTATACACTTTTACCTGTTTTGATGGGCACCAGCGGAGGTTCCTACACACTGCACTTTGAGAATCGGGGATGCTGTGGGTTCTGTGTGTTCATCTCACCTTTGCGTACTTGCGAAACCACTTTTATACACAACATTGCAACACGAAACACTTTGTGGAGCTAGATAACTGATGCTACAAAGACGTACAACTTTTACACTGTCAGGTATGTTTATTAGTACCAGGTTACACCATGCCAGAAAATGAATTAGGTATTTTATTACTCGGACATGACTAGCCAGTTCCGGTGGGTGATTCCCCCAGCACGCTACTCAACTCGCGCACTCCAACTAGATGATGCTCCACTGTGTTTGAAGACACAGCCTCTACAAAGCAAGGGGCCCACAGCCACTAGGATGGATGGTGGGTTTTGCCTAGAGACAGGACGTGGAGTATGAAATTGTCACATGCGCGTTAAGTTGCCCCTTCCAGGCAGTCTTGTTCTCCGTACTACAAGGGATGTCATAAACGGGACGCCAGCTGTCCCAATAAGGGTGAAATGCTCAATCGGAAACGAGAGGTGAGTGAGTGTGGTGGTGAACGATCTGGCTATGGCTGATGGGGTTTATCCATCGCTGCCTCATTGGCTGTCGAGCGGGGATAAAATTGGCTAGGGATTGTTCCCCATGCGTGTTGGGAACTACCTTGGCAGGGATTCAAACTTTGAGCGTCTTTCGAATGCCAACATTATTATGCAGAAGTATTCTGCCTGATTTCAATCTTAGATACTGGATCGGTTAGAGGGGCCTGGTGTGTTGGTTGGACGGGGGGTTTCCTCTGAGTCTGATTCTTCGTCCGATTTACACCAACCTAGCAAATGCTTTAAGGGGGTTTCGTGGTCAAGGGGTGTTATTATACTGTAGTCAATATGTTTGGGTTCACTAGATACCAGGGAACTCAGGTTTGAGTCATTTTTAGCTGATTTGTTAGTGCTAGTTTCAATATGGCACGTCTTTCGCGTCGCCTCTGACAGCTACCGGTACCACCGTGTTTGCACATTTAGCAGTGAAATACAAAACAAAAGTAAGGCCGTCAACAGGGGTTGCGAACGTGCAGTCCTGGGCAAGGCGAAATCTGCAATCACTCCAGCAGACCTGCCATGCACACAGCCAACCCAACTAACTAGTCCTTGCCCCTCATATCGGTGGCGGGTGCCCTGGAATCTCAGGGACAGGTCCTTAGGCAGGTCCGATCTCCTGGGGGATACAGTCCACTACACCGCACGAGTACAGACGTGAAGTTAATTAGTTCTACTGCCCAACTGTTTGAATACACAACACTGAAATTAAATACAAAATTATTAAATCAATAAAAAAGATGACAAAGTTCCTAAAATTAAAATTACGGTACTTGATACACAAAGGGTTAAGTTTGGAATGTAATATTTGATTACGCTTAAAACAAGACTTTAGCAAAGTCCCAACTAAGTTAGTACACACTAAAAGCTAGGCAACAAAATATTAAAACACTGACAATTATATACTGATTCGCAAATTTCTCTAATCAACATGCGAAGGCGAGCCTGGGGGAAATTAAATTATTCAAATCAATTCCTACAAAATTCCTAATCAATAATTAAATAACTTACGCTAGTAACAGTGTGAACAAATGAGGGGCTCTATCCAGGGGGACATAATCGCGCAATGACCTATTACCACGGGAGGCAAGGGAAGTTGACTGAGCTAAGGTTTAGTGGGTGCAGGTGTGGGATTTACCAATCGACGTGGAGAGCTGTCCATGTGCGGTCAGCTGAAGGAAGCTTTGTCCAAGCTGGGGTTGGAGTACTGGTGGCCTTCTTCAAGCTGCTGGCTGGAGGTAAAGGTTCGAGCCCTGCCTCGGGCTGCTGAGGTGAAGGAGGTTGAGCCCTGGGCAGGCTGCAGAGGAGAGGAGAGAGTTTTCCACAGATTGTAGGAGAACTTGCGAACCTATGCAGCTGGCGAGCCCGGTGTCTCTGCAGGACCACGGTGCTGGATTTTTTTAATACAAAAATCACCCTGTGTCTGCGATTCTCCGGGGGCAGGGGGTAACATAGCCTTCCATTGCAGGGGTTGGTTTGTCTGCTATGGGAGCACCACTCAATTTCTTATCGCCCCTGGTGGAGACGTAGATAATTTCATGAAAATCTGAAATGTTGGGTGAAATGGCGTGGTTGAATTGACACTTAACTCCCGGCCTGGAGGCCTGCCTCAATATTTATAGGTTTGGCAGTGACCATCTCAAAGATTCAAGGCACCCCAAGTCACGCTGAGAGAATGAGGTCAGTAATCCAGAGCATTCTTCAAATAAACGCAGAACTCTGCACAACCTGGGTCAGGGGGGCATGTCTCTAATTCAAAACCTGTCATTGCCTTGCCTGTGCCATCGCTATCATACACTGATTCTTTCCTCCTCTTCGCTAACCTGCACAGGAGACTAAGAAGCGAGCTTATAATGCTGCCCCCTCCTCAAGTCTGTTCATCCCAAACAGACACTGCAACATCCATACCATCATAGAGTGCCAGACGTTCGATGGGGATAACCTTCGGCTTTGCCCAAGAGCCTTGACAACAAATTTGATATATCACATCATTGATCTTCTTCAGAAGCCTGTAGGGGTCTTCCCAACATTTCCGTAGCTTCAGGCAGTTCCCTTTTCTCCTCTGTGGGTTGTATAGAATCACCCGTTGTCTTTCTTGAAATACATTGCCCAACATTTTCCTGTCATACCATGTCTTCATCCTGTCATTATTTATTCTGAGGTGCTGTTAAACAAAATCATGAATGCCAACATGTCTGTTACATAGTTTTCGGGCGTAATCAGGGGTTGCAGCTTCCTCTTCTGTTGGTCGACCAAACAGCAGGTCACTGGAGAGGCATAGTTCTCTTCCAAACAGCATGCTTGATGGTGTTACCCTTGTTGACTTGTGAACTGCTGAGCCGTAAGTAAGAAGAAACAATAACACTATTGAATCCCAGTCCTTTTGGTTGTCTATCACAAAGATTGACAAGTACTGCTCGAGAGTGTGGTTAAACGTCTCAACCGTTCCATCCGGCTGAATAGGAGTAACGCAGCATATGAGAGTGCAAGAGTTCATAATAGC
This sequence comes from Dryococelus australis, assembly GCA_029891345.1. Taxonomy (NCBI): domain Eukaryota; kingdom Metazoa; phylum Arthropoda; class Insecta; order Phasmatodea; family Phasmatidae; genus Dryococelus; species Dryococelus australis. Next base: position 191,663,662 of record CM056995.1, read on the forward strand.
ATAGTTTAATAGGGAATGTTAGGCAACGAATAACGTCAGAAAGTAAGCCCTAACCTTGGTTAGCGAAAAAGTGTACAGATAACTTCAATTTGCCAGCTGGAAAAGAAAGCGTAAAATTTGTATAGCCAGCCAGTAATTCTTGTATTTTTTAGAATACAAATTTTTTTTTCTCTCAAGTTTAGAAATTCAGAGAACACAATGCCAGGAATCTAGGTCCTACACAAACGAGTGCTCCATTTAAAATGTAGACTTTCCTCCTGATAAGTCACCTCCTAACATAAATGTAAATATTTGTCAATGTTTTACATTTTGTAAATGTGGTGCCCTTTGATTGCAACTTAAAGCCTGGAGGAAACTAATGTATAGCCATTCCCAAACAAGCTGGAAAATTCATGCGTGATTGACCCTACCCCAAGAGTGCTCACATAACGTATAAAATAATAGTACGAGTAAAGATGTTTTGTAATGTAAAGTATCAGTATGACACGATTAATGTAGTTTCATGTAAACTGTGAACACAGTTAGGAAGTAAAATATGCGATAATGAAGCCTATCAGCAAGCCAGTAAACACAAACAACATAATCCTCACCCCTCCTAACAATGGGTCACCAGATGATATTGAATTAGTATCAAATGTATTTGCAGGAAGAGCACGAGATGAAATGCCCTGTAAGTGAGGCGTAACCTCTGCCCAGGAAATTCCCGGCCTTACTAAGAAAACAAATTACACTAATGCCCAATTTAAATGTTTCAGGGTAAGAGAAAAAGGGTGTAAACCAAAATGTACAAAATTGTTAGGTAATAGGTTTGAGAGAAACTAACTTTAAAGTTAGAACACTATATGAAACTTACGTAACCATGCTCCCATGAATAAGTTAGGATAGAGAAAGGATGGCGTTCCTTATGACTACGTGCCTGGTAATGGTAAAAAATATGAAGTCCCCATGTACGGTAATGGTAACATGTTCTTGAAGCCAACAATGTTGCTAGGAAAGTTTGTTGTATGATATCCCACCGATAGTAGGGCAGAACGAGCAGAAATCAGATGAAGTCTATCATGCTTAGTACAACCCCAGAAGGAGTAAATGTTTTCCAGTAAGCTTTAAGAGGAAATAGTGGCTTGTAAATAAAGAAACTTCAAAGAAAAATACTTCAAGTTAAGTGGATGGAAGTTAAGGCATAAGAGCCATAAATAAATGTACATAGTTACAAAAGGGAAATGTTGAGAAAATATGTATAGTAGCTTTGTCTAGACAATAAGTTAAAACCCCCATAAAACTTTACGTAAGAATAAGGTAAGAAACTTGTCAAACTGTAGGGTTAACAGTGTTGTATAAATTATGTAATTTCAAAATGTACAAACATTATTTCATTTAACTGAACCAGGCAATAGTGTAACCTGTAAACACGTGGCATGAAACTAGTATAAGAGTATGGGTAATGTGGGTGGTAGAACCATTGTGCCAAATAAATGTCTACCTGTAATGTAAAAATCTTAGTTACAAACTATTCTTAACCTAAGCCAAGTGTTGATTATATATTATAATCACAAGTTAACTGGTCTTATGTGTGATTATTGCAAGGTCATTGTGTGCCTTCTGTGCTCTTATGTCTTTTACTGTAAGGGGATACCGGTGCCACGTTAGGGCTTAAAACTATTAAGAGTAAAGAAATTGCTTTGCTTTTCACATGTAAATTGTTTTACCGTGTGAGACAACGCTGGCATAAAGCATACCAGTTAAAATAGTTCCTGCAGGGGGCACTGTAAACTTCCCTTTGCTAGTCCTGGCAAGTGGGACTCCATTAGCTACACTTTTATCACGAGGCCAGAGGTAAAAAGATTTCAATCCATTAAAACTGCAAATAAATGAAATTGTGGAATGCAAATGTAAATTCAAACTACACAGCTTTCATGTATGTAAGCTGGCCCTCGAATCAGGAAGATTAGGGTTCGTAACAAAAAGACCTGCTGCCGTAAAATCCTTGCCTCAGTCTCTCCACCCTGCCGTGAAAACGAAGAATGAACTGGCTGCTGGGACAAGATGCCGCGCCACCACCCCAAGACTGCAGCGGAAGGGAAGAGAGAAGGGACAGAAGAGGAAAAGGGAGGAAGGCCATTATCCCAGTGACATTGAACATCTGCCCACCCGGTCAGATAACAGGCACTGCAACTCAACTGGCCACGCGCACACAGAAGAGGCATGAGTCCAGAGCCACAACCGAGGTATATCGCCAACAGAATGACCAGATAGTCCTCCCTTACCTGAAGCAAAAAATTCCAAGCTTGAAGATGGGTCTGCGTCGCTTCAGGGGGTGAGCGATTGATGTATGCAATACTACTAGGCAGCATGCCTGCACCCTCTACTTTTCAATTTTGCCCCATCATCACGTGTTGATAGCATTATGGGGCAAGTCACTCGCCGGCAGACAATTAATCCCGTAGCTACAGGGTTGATTCTATGCAGATTGAACAACTACAGACACGTGGATAATCAAAGATATATAATGAGATTGTACTGCCCACCCAGAAATTGACATGGCGGTGGCCACCCCCAAAGCTGAAGCTTGTTTTACCTGTGAAGCCATGGAAAAGCTGGAGTAAGATATGATAGTTACTGGAGACGCCACAGGAAAGCTGCACCCCTGCTGCCAGTGTCATCGCCTCCAAGCCTTGTGGGGAGGCGGTAAATATGCCAGCAGCCTCCAGTCAGGGTGATAAGAAATGCGTGGTGCAGCCCATTGCCCTGTAATAACCAACCCCTGCGAAGGAAGGCTAGCAACCCCGCACACCTGTGACAGACCCGAAGTTGCAATTTTGGTTATATAAGTAGAAGTGAAAACGCTCTTGCCAGTCTACGTCGGCCTGCCGACCTGTATAAGGTCGGATGGCTCTCCAGGGTCTTGATTAGACTCTCCAGCCTGAAGAAGACCCTCCAGCTTGTAAAGGCTCTCCCTCATTTTAACTCCAGCCACCAAAAGCTCTAACATTTACCCCAAAGCCCATGGAAGAATCAAAGCTGTGAAGTTCCAAAGGTATCACAACATCCTTAACCCTGCACCCCCTTCACCCGAGTCAATCCTTGCACTCCACGGTAGCAGGCTGTAAACGTTGTCCCTTCTGGACAAAAACTCTTCATTATTCACTGTCAATTGCAATTAAACATTTAGGGGTTTTTCTTGGATTTAAATATTGAATATTCATGTTTACGTTCACCTGATGTAACATAACATTAAATTATTTATTAAATTATTTTAGACAGTTTTATACAGAACCGCATATCCCCTCTGTTTTCACGAAGCAGCAATAAATATGCTGTGCTAAACTTAGTCTTTGTTGGGATATGCTTTATTCCCCTCTCACATATATTTAGTAAATTAATTACTTGTGTTAGTGGCTCAATAATTAACAGGCAACCTCTGTGGGCTAAGCATGAGTGGGCTGAACTCCGTAGGTTTCCTGGTGCCTGCATAGGATTTTAGTCTGTATAAGACCAGGAACTCCTGAGGTGTGTCCGGTACACCCGAGCATACCCGCAGAAATGCTCATCATCTAGTTGGTACCTTATCTCACTCATTACCTAGGTGAGTCTGCACAAGACTACACCCAGGAGGGCTTAAGCGCAGACTACTAGGTCATGAGCATGCCATCCTAATTCTCAGTGCACTGATGGATCTATTAAAGGAATGTATTATTTCACAAATTCCCCATTCAATATTTAGATACATAATGCATATGCGAAACAGATTAGGTTGTTCTCCAGGGTCGAAATTAGTACACTCCCATCTCATTATCATAATCATTTTCAATTACTATATTTTATTTCTTTATTGGTGACAGCTGGCGTCACGTTTCCTGACGACCTTCACTGTAAGAAAGATCAAGCTCCCTGGGAGGGAGTCGTTCATGATCAAGTTCATCCTGGGGTTTGATTCCCTTCCACCTACTCTCACCCCTTTCACTAGGTCCCCCAACGTTGGCAAATCCCCTACCTGCCAGGTGAAATACTCAATAGAATCCTTATCACCGCCGAAGGGCAAAGAAATCATACCCCGGAGGGGATCAGCACTTGCATCCACCTTTCTCAACCCTTGTAATAAATTCGTATGAAGGCAGGGACACACGCACCCTTCTCCTCCCCCATTACAAGGGTAGATAACCAGCCGACTCAGAAATACAAGTATGCGAAGGCGACAAAGGAGGAGCAGAAATTAGTTTCAAAGTTTTAAATTTTTTTAGTACAAAAAATTAATTGGTTTCCATTTTGCAACACTAGCAATTTTACTGCAGTATTCTTGGGAACTGTGGACTCTACCAAAATCAGGCATCTACCATCATAATCTTGAAAAAAATAATGTGGTGTTTTAAAAATTATCACCATATGTAATATATTTATCTTTCTCTAATGAAATTCAAGTCTTACTAATAAAACTAGATGTATAAATTATATGTGACATCATAGTGACTTTCATTGAGTACCAATTTGAAATATTGGCACATTCAGGTTTAGTCTTCAACCTTTATTATTGTTTCAGTTTGTATAATGACTTGTACTTTATTCATAGTGGTTACATTACACATTTTATTTGCAGTAATCGCTGCTAAACGCTAAATTTAATTTTGACTTTAACTGACTTCATTTTAAGCTTGTCTACTTTTATTTCCATTGAATTAAAAGTACTAAAAGCAGTTGTCTCCCATTGCTTTTGTTTGAAATACTGTTGATACTTATTTTAGCCTGGATATTATAAGATTTCATTTAAAATCAGTTTCTGTACACTTGCTAATTAGGAATACTATCATGTAGCCCATTTCATGCTGTAGACGTATGAACATTTTGCTCTCTGGCACTTTTTTTCATTTCTTAAGGTATCTTATTTATTTACATAAATATGTATGATGCCAAATAAAGTTAAATATTTTATTACCAAGGTTATTAAAGAGTATGTTGAGAGTGTTCTGTTACTGAATTTAAAATGTAGTACAAGTGTATGTTTTTTTTTTTCTCCCAGCTGCACGACTTGTCCTGTTTGGTGCTGAACAAGCAGCAGTCTGTGTACGTGCCTTACAACAAGGACTGGATTAAGGAGAAGGTTCTTCGGAAACTGCAGCGGGAAGAGCTTGTGGTGTAATGTCGTGCATCACTAGTGACAATGCCAAAATGGCTTGTGACTGACTATTGAACTGGCTTACAAGACTATTTATTACTTGATATTGTTGTTTTTGATAACTAAACCCTTATACGTATAGTTGATGTATTTTTTTATCATGTCTTAAAGTTAAATCAGTATTAAATATTTTAGCAGATGCAACTACAGTGGAAGCCCGGAATACCGCGGCCCGGTATCCTGCGGAGCAATTTATGTCCCCCTGCCTGAATAAATTAATAAGTGGAAAGTGTGCGGTCAGGTAAGCCTGTGGTCTGTTGGCGGGTGGTTGTGAGTTGGGACATGGATGGACGAGACGGAGGGAGCAAGCGTGCGTTCACCCTCCTTTCAGCGCAGAGATCTGTTTTACTGATTCATTACATCTAATTATTGTATGGTTTTCTGTATATGCAAATCAAATGTGTTTTTATATTACTATATTGGCGAGTAAGGCAGTGTGTATATATATGCCACGTCAGAAGTTTTTGATTTAAAAATTTGGGATAGTTAATATTTCAAGTAGACAGCACTAAATATTTATATTCCCGTAAACATTGCCGGCCCTCATGCCAGTGCAGAGGTCAACGTTCCGCCTAAATTTCATAGAAATTCAATACATTGATGCGAATCGCATCAATCAGCATGTTTTCCCAATACCGGGCCGCTGTTACGAATTGAACCGGTCCTGTAACGACGACAGTGGCGGCGGCTGTCTGGCTGCCGCCCGCCAGAATAATCTTGTAGCGACTGACAGCTGCCCAGCCTCGACGATCTAGGCACAAGCGACAACAGCAAGCAGCCACGTGTATCTCCTACGGGGTATAGCTCCATGTAATCATTATAATTATGATGTAGACACTTTGATTATGATGTATATATACCGGCTATGCAGTATGTCTTCGTATTTTGGAAAAAAAATTGCGAAATTTGAGGTGCGTCTCAAAATTCATGCTTCGAAGTTATTTACAGGCCTATAATTATTCTCCTGTGGAGTATAGCTCTATGTAATCATTATAATTATGATGTAGACACTTTGATTATAATGTATATATATTGGCTATGCGGTATGTGTTCCTATTTTTCAAAAAAAAAATTCCAAAATATGAGGCGGGCCTTGAAATTTATAGTTCAAGGTCATTTACAGGTCTATAATTAATCTCATATGGTGTATAGCTCTACGTAATCATTATAATTATGATGTAGACACTTTGATTTAAAAAAAACTCTGAGTGGACAAGCTATTGTGGACAAGGCTTAATGCAGAAAAGCTGTCTTTCTTTGCATGCTAAAAATAATTAACTTTTTTTTGTTTTAGTTTCCCTTTGTAAAATGCAAATCAGACAAGCAAGCGACATGTTTCACAACACATGAGGCACTGATAGATCCCATATGCAGTGCAAGCCTGCATTCGACCTTTGGACACGAGCTTCTTTTCTCATCCTCACTTCCTACCAACCAGGCCCAGCAGGACGCGAAGGGTGAACCCCCTTCTCCAACCCGCATGACAAACAACTCACAGCGAACATTGCCCTTGGTGGAATGAATACATCCTTTGCCTGGAAAATGCAGTATTTTTTAGTTATTCTTGCTTGAATGCGTGTGACCCTTCATCACAGCACGTTTCTTGGGTGCTGTCAAGTCCAGTGATGCAGATAAAAAAAATAAATTTCCAATAGCAAGGGGCTAAACGTTTGACGAATTACGGTGGTAAATAACACCACTTGCTCCATGTTTGACAGATAGGTACCACCATATTAGAACACTGGCTTTTTTTGCTACTGTACTCGGTCACTCCCAGAATAGCGTGGAAAGTTATAACGCATATCTGAGTTATGTCCCCCCAACAGCAGCGTTATATCAGGCTTTTACTGTATATTGAAAATGGGAAGACATACTATATATATATATATATATATATATATATATATATATATATATATATATATATATATATATATATATATATATATATAAACATATATATTATGAAGACATACTATATATATATATATATATATATATATATATATATATATATATATATATATATATATATATATATATATATAGTATGTCTTCCCATTTTCAATATACAGTAAAAGCCTGATAGATAGAGATATATTAATATATATATATATATATATATATATATATATATATATATATATATATATATATATATATATATATATATATATCTATCTATCAGGCTTATATATATATATATATATATATATATATACACATATATATACACACACACACACTTTTGATTGTAGTGAGTGTGTGTATATATATATATATATATGCACACACACACACACACACTCACTACAATCAAAGTGTCTACATCACAATTATAATGAATACGTAGCAATCTCGTAGGAGATTAATTATAGGCCTGTAAATGACTTAGTCCGTACCTTTCCCAAAATCTGTATCCACAGCCCCTTGCATTGCAAGCCAGTTTTATACCAAATGTGCCACACAAGGCACTTTTACGACAGTATTCCAGCGTATGTTATCTTATTTTAGTTAAATGTTTTAGCATAGAATAATTGTAATTGTGTTACGGTATACAACACCTGCACATTTCATATTAACTTGTAAGTGCCAGTAAGTAAGTGACAGCAGAACACTTGCAAGTATGATATATGGCTTGAAATGTGGTTGCGCCATCCCCCACACTGATCCAATGCCCAGATAAGATGAAAAGGTTGCTACAATAACATTTTTTTGGCCAGTTTACAACCAAATAGAACGAAACTGAATACGGAAAAACATACAATACTGGCTGTAATGAATTAGTAAAATAGATCTCAGCGCTGAAAGGAGGGAGAGTGTGCGTCCTGTCCCTCCACCCCCTCCCCCAACTTCTCGGACTCTTGAGCATCCGCCAACAGACCACACGCCTAACTGATGGCACGCTTTACACTTATTTATTTATTCAGGCCGGAGGACATAAATGACCCCATGGTATAACCAATTTCGCAGTAAAACAGGCTGCGGTATTCCGGGCTTCCGCTGTTTTCCAGTGCATACTGAAGCATGCTGTCAATGCACTAAGCAGAGCGCAGAGGGATGGAGTTCAAACGAAAACTCAAAACTCCCCAAATGCTCAACCACCCTGTACTGGGTTTGGATCCATCCTGTACCTGGACACAGTTGGCGAAAGACTGAACCAACTGTGGTCAGTGGGTTGAGGGTTCAAACCTCGGATGCCAACATGAAAGGATGTACACTAAATCAAATACTCACCTGTGTAGTCACCTTCAAGAAAAAGCACACAAGACCCAGGCTAGCTCTGGAAAGGGTTTGACACAGGGTGGGGTGTGAGGTTCTGAAGAAGGTTAACTTGTGGCGTGAGGGGCTTCAGTGACTTGGAGATACTAACCTTGATGAATACCTGGAATATAAGTGTACTCTCATACACTGCACGCGTGCGAGTGGTTTCGGTGGCCTTCAGTCTCTTAAAAGTTAGTTTCGCATAGAATATGCCCAGAGGCAAATAAATTAAACACGCTTTAGTATGGTGCCAACATATATAGTAGATCAGGTAGGCTTACATAGTGGAACAAAGTTTTCAACAGTGGGAAGAACACCACGTCTGCGGGTTACCTCAGGATCCGCAGGTTTGGGAGCTCTCTTTGCCTTCATCGATGCTGCTGCTGCAGAGGCCGGCTGTGGAACAGTGGCCAACTCTGGTTGTGGCTGAGCTAAGGGCGCTTGTGTAGGCCGTAACCCACTGGGCTGCATCTCCTGTGGTGTTAAATTAAAACTTGTGCGCTCTTCCACTGGCTAGTGTGCTAGTAAATAACTTCGGAGTGGGAAGGGTGATGACGCGACGGATTTCTGTGTATGCAGGGATACAGTACAAGCTAGAAGCATGGGGTTGAAGTGTGTTGAGGACTCTGTCAACATCGAGGAGATTGCCCCCTGTCCTGCCTCCAGTACTGGGAGTAGGCTTGCCCATGAAATAAACTATCTCGGATGGGGCGAAGTTGTGATTCTGTAAAGCGCTCTATCTAGCGCTGATTTTGTCATACGTCAATAGTAACATTTTGGTATTCATTTATGATTTTGGTAAATATTTTATAAGCCTGTAGTGTCTACTTTGTGTGCTGGTGAAAACAGTGTTGGAATTTTGCATGTGTATTATGCTTTATTTTTTGAAAATTCTTTCCATTACTTAATGGCAGAACGTGTAATAATGTAAAATGCTGTTAGTGTAAATACGCGTGGACCTTCGTGTTTCAAGAAACATTGCAGGGTACCGAATCAACAATATTACTTGACTGCAGCTGATCACACCATCGATAGCAGCGGGTAGCGAGTAGGGGCGCATGAGAAGTGATCTTGCGAGTAGGGAAAAATCACAATCTGTATAACTGTCGCACTTATACTAGTCTGTATGAATGTGTGCAACAGTATTGCGCATACTGCAGAAGTTCAGTGTCAGTAGAAAAATACGTAAGCTAATTTGTTATACATATATATGTGGCTTAATACAAGAACAACCAATGTCAAAATATCGTAATGGTGGGAATCAAGCAATGAAATTTGATGAAAATTTCCAGTGACAATAATACAGATAGTTCTTTATTCTGGAAATTCATATTTGACACTAATAATTATGATCATAAATGCAACTAAATGTGCTATCTAATTGTTCTATAGCACTTGTATTAATTAGAATTTTACTGCCATTGGTTGGTTTTGCATTGTAGTAGTTTAAATAACTTTTAGATATTGGTTGTTTTTCAGACAATTATTAAGCACGAAATATCCCCAATTTTACTCTTTTAGATGTTACAAACAAATTGGGTACTAGTCTAATTAAAATGTGTGCATGTTCGACAGTTCACTCTTATCCAATGTATTGATATAGAGAGAAACAATATAAGAAAATGCTGTGTGTTACAATATTTGAAGGCAATGTCTATTTGGTATGGTCACTATGTGTATCATTACATAGTAGGGAAAGACGAAATAACACTGGGAAAAAAAAAAAAAAAAAAAACAAATTATATGTACTTTTCCCACTGTCACATTATTCATCATCACTTTCATTTGGGAAGTACTCTACGCTGTCTCCTTGGCGGACTGGCAACATATTCTGGTAAAAGGGTCTACTCTGTGAATGTATAAAGGGCATTAACGACTGTAGGTCTTTGACTTTTTCTGCTGACAAACATGTAGATGTCATGTGAATTGGTTGCACATCATGGTTTACAGGATGTCTGCCTCTTCTTGTTAGATTTAAGGTCTTGAACTCCGCTTGTAGACTGAAGGAAACTTTATAGAATGCGTTCCCAGGTGAATCATGCCTGTATTGCAGCCATTTTATCTTTAGCCAAGGAACTGACTCCCCCAAGATGTTTTGTTTTCTATGATCATAACATCCATGAAGAAGTTCACTGAAATTAAGAAAATACTTCTGCTCAAGTTCCATTACTTTCATAGTTGGTTTCCTAGGAACTAGTCTGATCAAATTAACCCAATCTCTATGTGTATCAATTTTTGCAGTTGTATTCTTTTTTGTTTTTTTAATAGCCACGTTAATGGAGTCGGCCTCCATGTGGATGTGACTAGGTTCAAGGAACGTTTGATTAGTAACCTCCAACTCGCTATTGAAATGTTTTTGCGCATGGAAAATATTCATGAGCATGACAGAAATTAATGTTCCTGTTGGCCACTGCATGAGTCACTAAACATATTGACCTCAACTACTTCTTCAGGTAGTGATAGAAGATACTGGCGACTATATGAAGCTTTTTCATCCCCCCCCCCCCCCCCCCCCCTTCTCCACTCCAGCCAGCAATAGTTTCATCCCAGATATAACATTGAGCTGATTGGTACTTGTTGGTTGCAAAGTACACTATTAAATCGAGAGTACACAATGATTGTTTATAAAAAGCTATCCCACTGTCTAAAAGGGGTGTTGGTAAAAACTTTTGCAAATCAAAGCGCAAGAGATAAATGCTTTGATTTTCTCTACTTTTCTCTTTGTCGATCTTCTGCTCATAGCTAGATTCTGCTAAATTTTAATGAACTTTTTCCTCTTCTATTTTAGTATTTTCTTCTTCATTACCACTTGTTTTAAGCTGCAGTTCATACATGCCACATTTCCCACATATATCGTTGTGCCAATGAAGGACAAGTTAAAATTTCCTATAAATATTTTACTGTAAATAGCCTTAGACTCATAATGTAAACCCTGTTATTCACTATTTGTTTTATATAATCTATATATTTTTGATATATATATATAAGTGTATTTAAGTATTTCTTCTCTGCATGTGATCTTGAATAATGACTTAGTAAGCATGAAACAATGCTATGTGATTCATAATTCTTTGTTTTGCTTCTTCTGGTGTACATTTTTGTTTTCCATGTCTTCCTCTACCATCCTCACGACAAATGCAACTATTACTAGTACATTTCTTTTCAAAAATGACTCGAAATTTCATTAAGGTCGAACCTAGTGTATTTAGATACATTGTCTGGCACACCTGGATTGTATCCTTACTAGATTTGTTAAAGAAGTAATTTCTTGAAAAGGAGCATCTGCTGGTACCTGCTGCATTCCCTTCTCTTAACCGAACTGTTTTCATAGGGTATTCCTGTACAGAGCATGCTATTTCTTGATTTTGTGCCTCGCCCGATAGTTTATAAAATTCCATACAAATATTTTCTCTTTCTTTTTCATTAAATTTCGCAAAGCATTTTCTTCTCCATTTACACAGTTGTTTCAGTCTCTTATCCGGCTGTTGTACTCCTGTTGTCGAAATGTATGGCTTTCCTTGTTCCTGGCTGTTTTTAGAATATTACAGGTCCATTTGGCTGGGTCCGATTTTCGCTTTCTTGCCCTGCTGTTCCATTAGCTGGTAACTTATCCTCAGCAACTACGTTAGTTTCAGTAACATATCGTTTTTTCTTACTTTGTTTATTGCCAGGTGCTAAATTTGCATAATCAGAAGAATCTGAACTTGCAGTTGGGATATGTTCAGATGCAATATCTGAAAGCAATGAACCAGCAGAACTAGCAGGCTCAGATACAGTTCTGTCACGCTGATGTTCTGCATTTAACACAGAGTTCAACAGGAAGTTCGCCAACCAACCCGGGAAGTGGACTCCAGGAATGAGTGAATTGTCTTCGCTAAGTCCTATGGATAGAGATTGAAACCTCAAATGTCCTCATCCAAGCCCCATTGCCAAGAGGATTCAAGAATCAAGTGCTGAAGAGCCGACAACACTCCTGGACCATCGCCTTAACTGGCACCTTCAACACCACCAGCTCCAGCGAGCCAACTCAGCGAAAAGACTGCAGCGCCGGACTTCGTTGCAGCCACCGCCAGATCTCTGCCTCCCACAAGTGAGGCTTCTACCAGAACTGCCAATCAACAAGTATAGGGCACCACATCAGCTGCTCCCCCTTGAATGGATGTGTAGCGTGATTCAGTTCCAATGCCCTTTTCCCATGAAGTGGTGTCCGAGAGAAGGTTAGACAGGTGATCGTTGCCTCTGGATTTCAGCAGGAACTTAACCCCTTCCTGGCCGCACTCGCGCAACTCTCACTGAGGGATTAAGCTCAGGCATTGCACCACCTGCAGAGACCATCTACACCAGAAATTCCCAAGGACCTCTTTGAATCTCCCACTCACCTTAGCGAAGATACACACCCTGTGTTTGCAGCCTATGTAAGTGGACAGGATACGTCCTTGAGGATCACCAGTTCACACTTTTGGGGATTTGAGCTGGCGGAACTAACCCTGCGACCAACACTACCTACGAGCTCCTGCACACTAACATACCTAACTCAAACTCGTGGCAGTCAAGAGTTGCTGCAGGTTAAGCAGCCTCCACAAGTTACACATAGCCCAGGTGTACCACTCCAAGTAAATCTGCTGAAACATTAAATCATTCTCACGGAACGTGATTTCGTGACTTACCACGAAGCTACCAGGTCAGTACTTTATACTGGATGCATTCCAGTTCACCATAAAGACTAAATATATTCAGAACCCCCCGCCAATGGGTGTGCCCTACCTAGCACCCACCAAAAACACTTAGACAAGGTGACGTTCCCCCATGTCTCAGGGCATCACGGGTAAAGAGGCCAGTCTTTCTTGCACCTAACGTGGGGTCGATTACTGTAATATTAACGACTGGGCAGTATGAACAGTTCTGGCAAACCTTGAGCTAGCAGGCCTAGCCAGGTGACTATTCACTGCACCACAGACTTCGGGATGTCTGTAAACCAGCAAGCAAAGATGTCGAAACCAACATGAGCGAGAATGAGCTAAATGGCACTGGTGCAACCGCAACCGAATGCGGCCGCTGTTCAAAGCCAAACAGCCCCAGCATGGGGACATACAGAATCGAGTGTGCCCATTATCAACAATGATTCCACTATACCTGCCTAGGTTGGGCATGTGAAGCACGCTACACCAATGGCCTTGAATACGTATGTGATGAGTGTCGAACACAACAGACTGCCTTTTACAATTGGATTAACTACCCAGGGCATGGTAACCACACAGTGTGTTGTATACTGTGTGCGGAAACATACCACCACGGGTCTATCGGTTGGACAGATGAGAGAATAACCTGACCAGGAATAGTCTTATCAGTGTCGGGGCCGCCGAGTACAGGCCACATAATTCCGGAACAGCCTCCCACGCTAGCACTGCTTGATGCACGGGAGAGCCCCAGTTACCAGAATTTGCGGGACATCCTCACGAAGGCCCACTAGTGTTCACGGCTGAATATGAGAGGGAGTTTCGCACTCACAAAATATCCAACAAGCAATGGGTCTCACGTGCACAAACTAAGCCCTCGAATGGTGGCAAAAATATGGGGAGTTTATTTCTGAGTGGAGTCAACTCAGTAACCATCTTGCTCAAAAATTCATCGGCGAGGAGGTACTGGTGCACCTCACGACAGTTTTACAGCCGTATTCAGCAACCGGACGAGGAGGCTGAGATTTTTGTCCGCCGTCAGGTACAATTATTCAGACAAATCTTTCCAGTCAGAAATGAGGAAAGTTTTTTACGACCTGTAACCTGCTTGTTGTTAACCCAAACTGAAAAACCTAGTCATCTTTAAGCCACTTATAGTGGGTGAACTAGTAGAACATGCGTGGAAAGCAGAGCAATTTTAAAGCACCAGCTATCCTCGACTGCCCGAAGTCAACCAAACCAACGGAATCAGACAAGCCGTCTGAACCTAGAATCATGATACCACCACCCACACCACCTGCATCCAGTTCACCAAAATGTTGGTAATGCCCAGCATACAACTTTCATCGAGATTGCCCACTGCAGCAGATGTGACATGAACATATGGAATAATGGGGTGCAACTCGTATGCCACCTACCACCCAACCAGCTACCGACAAGAAAGTCGTTCCACAGATGGGAAACGCTGCAGCTGGCGAGCCAAAAGGGACGACCCCACGAGACGAGTAGGGCAGACCATCCAATTCCTAGACGAGGAGACTGAAGGACCCGAAGCCCCTCACATCAAAGTACAAGTCAATGGGAAGAATTTACTGGCACTGCTTGACTCTGCTGCAACCGGAAATTTCGTACAGTGCGCCATCCTCACCAAAGAACAAAGGGCATCACTACGTCATCAAACCAAAACCGCAAGGATGGCGAAGTCGGATTGTATGCTCACCGTCGACGGTCGCACAACATTCATTGTTGAACTACACAAGTGGAAGTCGTCGTATCCCCCGATATCTAGGAAGAAATTATACTAGGACACTCATGGCTTCAGCAGCAGCAATGCATTATGGACCATGGGCAACGAAAATTAACCTGGGCGACAATCATCTCCTAACAGTCAATTGGGAACACAGTCCCAACGCCGTCAAACTTCTGGGTCACGATGAAGAGGAGATAAATCATGAACTCTCAAAATCTCAATTCCAACAATTGAAGGAAGTCCTCGATGAGCATGTAGGTGCTTTTGGAACTGGAGGAACACTTCGGCAGACTATAACTATCCAGCATGAAATACTGCTGAGTACGACCGCACCAGTCTACAACAGACCCTTCCGGATATCTCCTATGTGACATTGCCTCATCGTGGAAAAGCTAGGAGACTTGAAACAATAAGGAATCATCAAGCCGTCGGACTCGCCTTATGACTCGTATTAGTTCCAAAAAAAGGATGGACAACTAAGGTTCTGCGTGAACTACAAATACAAAGTCTTGAATGATGTCACTTCAGATTCCTCCACCAGACCTCGAACTTGCGCATACCTTGCTGAACATAGGAGAGGCAAAGGTTTTTGACACATTGGACATGCAGTCCGGGTATTGGCAAATCGCAGTACACCTGACAGTCGGGAATGTACAGTATTCACTTCACCAGAAGGAGAAACCCTCCAGTTTAGAGTCATCCCTTCAGACTCAAGAACACTCCTGCTACATTTCAATGGTTAATGTTGGCCAAAGTCCTAACAGGTTACATTGGGCGATTTTTCTTCGGACACCTTGACGACGTAATTGTCTACTCAAAATCCTGGGAGGAGCACCTCAACCACATACAGAGGGTACTTGAACACCTGGAACTCCACAGCATGACGGCAAAACTCTCGAGCCACTTTGGGAAATCCTCGATCAAATACCTGGGGCACATAATTTCAACCAAACGTAACCACCCTCAAGCCACATTAATAAGGGTGATCCAAGAGGCTGAAGAACCCCGCACCAAGAACCAACTCTGCTGCTTCCTTGGACTGTGCAAACTGGCTCTGAGACTTTGTGCCCAACATCGCCAGACAAATGGCCCTGTGGCGATGGGGACTGGATCATCGTGCCACCTTTCACGCTCTCAAGACTAGTTTCCAAGACATCAAGCAACTACAGCGGCCACAAGGAGCAGGACCTCTGATCCTTAGGACAGATGCTTGTCAGAATGGCTGCGATGCCGTATTGTACCAAGAAGACCCAGATGGCAAACCTCTAGTCATAGCCTATGCCAGCCCTAGGCTCGACACTACCGAACAAAAGTACCGCATCAATGAGTAAGAATGCCCCACGGTCATTTGGGCTATCTGGAAATACCACTATTACCTGGAGGGTATGCACTTTATTCTGAGTATAGACAGCAAAGCTCTTCAGTGGCTTCGAGAATCAAGGAACATTAAAACCAACCTTGAAAGGTGGGACCTGTATCTGTTAACAGTTTTACTTCGAGGTACGGCACTGCCCAGCAAAGATAACGACCTTCCAGATGCCCTGTAATGTCAGCCAGACTTGGAAGATGACGCCACACCAGATGAAGAAGGGGACAGCATCATGCCACCACAACCTCTGGACCGCAGCCCAGAACAACAAATTAGGCTTCTACAGCTCCAGATCAGCCGAAGTCAGATTGAATACTACCAGCAACAAGAACCTGAAGTCGGAGACCTCCTCCAGAAACATCCTCAGCATTTCATACTAGGAGACCACATAGCCTGTTCACGCAACAATCAACCTAGAGCCAAGCAGAGGATTTGGATTCAGAAGGATCTGCACGCTGATATCTGACCACCCCAAAGCGGGCCACCCAGGCACCCGGGAAACACTAGCTGAATATGCACATGCTATATATGGGACAGCATGAGCAGGGATGTCCGCCAATACATACACTGCTACCACAACATGCTGCAGAAACAAAGCCTATCCCGTGAGACAGCCAAACCTCGCCGACCGCATGGCCCATGGATGCACATAGCCACCAATTTGATGGAACCCTACCGTTGCAGCACTAAGGAAAACAAATACCTATTAGTCGTGATGGACCTATTCTCCTGGTGGGTGGAAGCCAAGAGCAAGCCAAGAGACCCACCACATTATCGGACAATTCAACGCAGAAACTTTCCCACGCTGGGGCTACCTGCAAAGTATTCTTACTGACAACGGGACCCAGTTCAGAAGCGAGAAGTGGCTGATAGCCTGCCATGAGTGGGGAGCTCACACCTGGACAACTCCTCCCTACCACCCACAAGCCAACGGCACTGAGCGCAGGAGCCAGGACCTCAAGAGAAGTGTCCGGCTCAGTGTTGGGGATAATCACAAGCACGGGGATCGACACATTCCCAGAATTCTCTTTGTTTTGCGGCTACATATACCCAGGGCATTGGCAACGGGAGAACAAACTGACAGAAATGCCTCGTCCTGATGACATTCGTCTGGCCGCCCTGACCCGGATGGACAAAGCAAGGGACACCCAAGAGGCGTACATCAAGAGGAAGAACCCGAAATCACATACTGGCATACGAGTTTTTGAAATGGGCGAAGCTGTCTTACTATGCAGCACCTCCTTAGCAGAGGAGTTCAGCGCAGGTCTAGCTGGAAAGTGGGAGGGTCCCTACAAGATTGTGGGATGCCAGGAAAATGTGTATTGGACCGAGGATCACAGCAGACGTATTGGCAAAGTCACAAGGGGATAAATGAAGCTTTACCCCAAGGATGCTCCCGAGTCAGGAATACACACCGCCACTTCAGATATCTCCGAAATGCCGGGTGATGTGGAAGAGCCTGCTACCTACACCACTCCAGAGGAAGAACGGTCTCCGCCACCTACAGAGCAAGGTACTGAAATAAAAACCCAACAAAGATTCATCTACTCCATGCCTACGCTGGTGGAATTCCCGAAACCGCAAGCCAAAGTATCTGTATGTATGCTGCTTTCGACTCCTACAGAATTCAACAGGAAGTTCGCCAACCAACCCGGGAAGTGGACGAATGAATTGTCTTGGCGAAATCCTATGGATAGAGATCCAAGCCCCATCACCAAGCGGATTCAAGAGTCAAGTGTCAACAAGCTGTCAGCACTCCTGGAACCATCGCCTCGACCTGCAACTTCAACACCACCAGTATCAGCAAGCGAACTTGGTGAGAATACTATAGCTAAAGGTCGTCGCAGCCACCGCCAGATCTCCGTCTCCCACAAGCGAGGCTCCTACCCGAACTGCCAGTTAACATGGAGCATTTCCTGAGGCCGCCGTTCAGCTGGTACCTTCGGCTACGATCTACATAGACCGTGTGGCCTCCCTGACGACCGAATCGTCACTCAACACAGAGGCCGCCAGCTTCGAGGTTCCGACGCCACCCAGCGCCGAGGCCAATTTCCAGACCCCACTCCACGGACGTGAAGGAGGACCACTGATAGGCGCTGTCGAGATTGTCACTAACCAACCTCTGACTTAGGCGTCTCCAGTCGGAAGAGCAGGCAAAGAGGTTCCTCCACTGCTCCATACGACTGATGTGGTCACAACGTCCCGAAACACTGAGATCCACACCCAGAGACAGCTCCCTGGACGAGGGGAAACTGTGTTCCAGCCAACAGCCGGAGGGGTAGCAGAAGATAACCAGTCGACAAGACTACCCCAGGGGGTCATCAAGACTTCAGTGTCACCCAATGCCATGGCTGTTCTCATGGCCAAGAACATGTCTGCAGCCGGAGAGGTAGCATAAGATGGTCAGACAACAAGTCTGCCCCAGATGGTCGACACCTGAAGACGAAGGAAGAAGAGGATCCACAGCGAGCCTGCCGTAGAGCCGGAGGTCACTGCCCGAGTCTCAGCTCAGTCATCTGCATCCGAGGAGGTGGTAGCGCCAACAGAACCACCATTACAGACAGCCACTCGGGTGCCAGTAACCGAGGGAATATGCGACGCAGACTCCAGACTACCCTTTACAGCAACAGAGCCATCTGAGACTGCGACCAAGACCCAGGCCCCTATGCATGGATGAAGAGGGGACCACAACTCAGAGCTGTTGAGCCGGAGGTCACTGCCCGAATGTCAGCTCTGGCCCCAACACAATACCGTATGTAATTGATCAGACACCAACTGCAAGTTGATCTAAAACTTCCAAACTCTCTGAAAATGAAAATAATATGACACAGAATGGAAGTCAAATTTTGAATGTCCGTTATGCACTTAATCAGCTGAGAGCACATGGAGAAATTATCGATTGGGCAGTGTGTTCACGGTGGCTGGATTATCCCTCCACGCCGTTGCATGTTGCAGACTTGCATCTGTGGCAAATGTCTGTCTTTTAAAGTAACTAATTATATTTTAATGCAAATAAACTTGTAATTTTGAGACAAAAATTAATAAATAAGGCGATTATAATTGATTTCTTTGCTGTCTTTAATGATGAATCATTCAAAACCACGTCCTCTGATTTTCCCTGATGTGTGTTACATTGCACCCATTATTAGATGGCAAACGATGACGAATAGGCCCTTACATTTTGTCAGTTTATTCAAAAGACGCATCTCTATTAAAATAAATCCTATAAATCCTCCGTTTTCCCCACGAGAAGTTACTGAAAATTAACTTTACTCATAATTCAAGTCACTCGATATTCAAACCTGTTTTAAGATGCTCTCCATTCATTTAAATATTTTTTTAAATCATGTTAATTTTACGCTAAATACAATGAAACACCAACCTTACTGGAAAAAACTACCTTTAGTCACAAAAGAAAACATCTTTGCAAATAATAATTCCATGTTAAAAAGTTTTGTGAACCATTTTCAGGCAAAACCACTTGCTTTGAAGTACAAGTGAAGATAGCTGCAACTACTTTGAGCAACGCATAATCTTGGTAAAATTCCTCAAAGGCATGTAAGGGGAGGGAGGGAGGAAGTAATATACATCGCAGAGAGATACAGAAAGAGGGGTGAGATGACACTAGGTCGCCATGCTTGTTGCTAGATAACCACTTCCGTAGGCATGCAAGGGGAAGTAGTAAGCCAGTTTCGCACGTCACACCACGCTGCAGTGTCGCAAATGTGTTGGGAAGACACTAGACAAAGTGCCGCAGAGCTGTGATAAACAGCAGTGCGCGTGATGTAGTTCACATCCAGTTACTAGATGTTTGCATTAACAACCAGCTTCAAAACTGTATAGTTGTGGGAAATCTTAGGTGACGTGACCCGAAATATACTTAGATCGACGCAGTATGCGATAAACGATAAAAGCAGGTTATGTTAACGTTATTTACATAGGAATTTTACCGGGATCACAAAAATTTTTTGGTGGATGCGATAACGATACATCGAGAGTGACTGTAAGTACATGTATGTGTTTCATGCATTTTGAAAGCTATCCAGTGTGTGTATTTTTGATATATTTAATAGTTTTAGGTATGATAAACATGTCTCACTATTTGTTGGGATAGGTACAAGTTAAGGTCGGTTACAGATTATCTGTTATTTTAGCCGAAATTCAATTATCCTGGAATTTGGAGGTCCCAATTAAAATTGATAATTGAGGTTATAATGCACTTTAAAGTGAAGTACTTTGTAAGGAGATTTTTACTGTATTCTGAAGTGTCTAGACACACATTTAATTTTCTGCTACCATGACATTCTAAAAATCTGTTGCAACATTTTGTTAGAAAACATTTTCCTTAGACTACACTTCCGTACCTTATGCTGCACTTAACTGTGTACATTGGGAAAGCAACTGTTGTTACATACTTATAAATGCCTCAATATACACAGTGTAAATAGTTTACATGCTTTAAATTACCAAACTGTAAAGAAAATCACATTAACTTTAGTAATGTTTCTGCCATGTGAGATTCAGTTTTTTTTATCCTGTTCTCATGGTTGCATTAATCTGAGTGCTGTGCATTTTATCCCAGCCATTAAAGCTTAGAAAATCAAGTAATACAGAATCCTGTGCTGAAACTAGAGGTGAGCCGATGATTTTTGAGCCTTTTCAGATATTACTGATATTGCCGATACTAACTTGGCAAAGAAAAATAACATTATTGCATGTTTCAAAAAATTTAAAACTTTATATGCTTAAGCATATTTTTAAGACAAAAATAATCTTCAAAAACATGTCATTATGCAATGAAACTCTTAAAAAACCATAACATGAATTAACACATCATCAGAAACAGTATACAATGACGAACTGCAATAAATGGTAGATGAAAAACACTTCACAACTACAGGAAAAATCAAAAGCAATCAACTCACTCATTGTTCAATAAAACATACACTATTGTTTAGGAAAACTATTTGCTTCAGTTTCTCTGGATGGATGCTTTTCTAGTCTTTCGGAGGCAACAAACCCACACGGTGCAGGCAGATACACTTTAGCCACATAGAAATTTGTGCTGAGCAGACTTCCATTACTGTAGTGGGTTACTGGTAGAGCCAGACAAATTCTCACTGAAATACAACTGAAGTTCTTGCTCAGGACCTACACTACTCTAAACTGTACTAGTTTGAGTCTTCTTCTTATGACTTAACCATGCATATAATGATGTGACGGAGTCACTTCCCTGTAAGGCCTGTTGTCTGTAGCCATTTCCATTTGTGTTTCAGTTAGAAGTTGTTTGGCTGTCAGCAGCCTCTGAAGAGGAAAACACTGTGTCCTTGAACCTAGGGTTTAGCAGTGTGCGACGTGCATAAAACTGGTTTGATCCCACTTCAATGTACCAAGTTTCAAGAGAGTGGACCAAGTCCGCCTTCATTGTGTTCAACCTATTCCCGATCTGCTTCAAGTCTGTGTACTAAGCCATTAACCATTGGTATCACTTCTGAGCGTTTATTCTAAGTTTCTGGTGAAATATATCGGCAGATGTCGATCTCGAGTTTGAGTGGGGGGGCTTTGGTTTATAATGTCTTTCTTGAGACATTATTTTGATGCTCTTACGAGTGTGTGGCATTTTGAGTTGTATATTGTTTCAATGGAGGAGTGGTAAATTTTGCTCGTATTGAAATAACATTTACATAATTGTAACTTTAATGAAAAACAAAAGGCGATACATATTTTGCTGTTCATATTCGTACAGATGCAGCAGTATACTTATGCACTCTATCCAAAGTTAACCTTACACTCGTATTTATGATATAGACAAATAAATATTATTCATGCACTACAAAAGTGTGGCAAATGCTCCTTTTTTAGGCCACATGCATTGCAATAATTATAGTAATGTTTTACAAATACATTATTTACAAAACATGCAGTTTGTAAACACCGCAACCTCTTGAACATGTGTGCTTCACTAAAATCACGTTTGTTCGTCGCTAGCATTAAATAATTTATTTGCAGAATTATTGCAAATGGCATTTAAGAAAAAGAACTAGCAGTTTTATGAAGCGGTATACACGCGCCGATTACTATTACACATTTCACTCAAAAAAATGCAGTATGACCAACTATGCTTGAAGAAAGCAAATACACAAATAATTAACAAACAATTCATTATTCCGACAACACCAACACAATGCTCTTATAAACACACAACCTCTCTGCCATTGCTACACTACATAATTAACTCACGATACAGAAATTTAACTTGAGACTCCAGAACATTTCTGGATACAATTAGTGCATATAATAGTGTTCCACATATATTGTAACCTTTTGTTTGTTATGTATTATTTTTAAGAAGTACGAAACCATAAGATATGCAGTAAATACGGCCACCATGCTTCTGACCCACCATTGCTCTCAATCGTTTTTTCATGAGAACAGAGAAGTCATCTTTAACTTAGAATACCAAAACCCGGAAATATGATGTAAATCATTATTTCACGATTGGGAGCTCCGTTTAGACAACCTTAGAATAAACACCCTGAAATACCAGTCTCTTCATTACTTATGGCAAGTGTGGATATCTGGAATAATTTCCAGACCTGCACAATCTGGTCCATTAGGATCCATTCAACATTTGAAATTTCCTCCTTGAGATTTAAAATGGCTCCCCTCAAATATGAGCTATCCCACCTAGTAGGCACGTCTTGTGGGATATTATTTTATGCCTGGAATTCCTTCAGCAACTTCTTTGCATTCTTAAAGTGCCTTACAATCCAGCGTGCTTTTGCAATCAAGTTCGAAACCTGTGCTTCAGAAAGAATAGCATCGTTCACAACAAGTTGCAGAGTATGGGCACTGCAGCCAACACTTTTTAAATAAGCCACTTTGCTAGCAACAACTATGTTGGCAACATTGTCTCCTATATGTATTTTGTGCTGCATACCGTAAGTTTAAAATTGACACTGAATTAAACTTGCAATGCTTGCAAAATTGTGGTACATATGAATGAATGGCACATCAAGGCAACCCATTTGCCTTGTGAAATCTTCATCAATGAAGTGGCATGTAAGGGATACGTAATCATCATGAGATTATGACCATGTATCAGTCCAAACTGGTAATTTCTACAGACTTCATCGACTTTAGACGAAACTCTGGTATCACCATCCTCAAAAACACTTCTTATCTAGGTTCAAGAAACTGTAGTAGTTCTTTAAAGCCTGCAAAATTATCAAAAGTATTTTATTCTTCAGTCATTTGAACAGTCTGTGACAATTTTACAGAAAGATTTCTTTTATAGGGACTCCTACACTGCCATAGCCTACTGCATGCATATGTAGTACCTACTTTCATCCATTAAAATTTAATATCAGTGTTTTTAGGAATAATATTCTATACTCTTATAGAGTGTAAAAATCCAATTAACAGGACCATGCCCTACTTGTATGCTAATGCAGTCAATTAATTTCAAAATTGTTCTTTCATTAACTGTAGTTATTAGCTACTGGTTGATCATCTCTTCTGATGAGAAATTATATGTCTTCAGTTTTTATCACAAAGGAAATGTTTACATTTAACTGAGCAAACTTTACACGTATAATAATTTGGAAGTTTTATTATATTTTTTATATTAAAGCTCACTGAAAGACATGATGGAAAAGCTACTTCTACTTAAAAATTTGTGCATAGGTGTAGCCTTGCGAGTGCCAAGTGCAAATATCTTAGGCTGTGTTCAAATTGACCATTTAGCAGATTAATATTTTAGCATTTAGTACTGTTCAATTCAGACACCATCAATAGTCACTTATTCAAAGATGATTTTAATTTAGTATTTTAGAAAGTTTCATTACATACCAAAAAGTAAATACTAAAATACCAAATAGCATTTCATAGACCAGTGGGTCAGAGAGGTCAAATGACCCCCTAATAATCTGCTGTTAGGGTTAGGTTCTCAAAAGGAATACATTAGGCACAGAATAATTATGTAGAAAACACTTGACTGTGTACCACAACGTTCTTTGCACTACACCAGTTTGTTTTTCATCTACTTAACATGTACCTTATTTTATGTAGATAATAACCATAAACTAACTGATCATATGCCACTCTAAAGCCTAAAGTTTACAGAAACACGTTTAATAAATAACATTTACATTGGCAAACAGCTTCTGTCCGAAGCCTACTGAAGAGACTAAATTTACACGCAGTATAGTAGCATTTCTGCGGCTGACATGTGTTATCACTCTACCAGATAACCTTACATTCCCCACCCACTGCAACTCAATACTCTTCCTTTCAACCTGTAACTGGCAGCACTGCACCGTGAGCCTGTGCTATCCTTCTGATTCGACTGTATGTTTATTTTTGTTATTATTTCTTCCTTTTTCACGGCAGGTGGTAACCCGGCCTGTAATAAGTTGACACTCGCTCAAGTAGCGCATTGAACTGGCAGTCAATACTGTGCGTCCACGCCATCTGCCAGTATCTTAATGTTTCTTTTGTTGCATATTTTATTCCGGCTCCGAACGCTTGTGTGTGCTTATATAATTAATGCCGACATAGTCATAGACCATACAATGAAAAGACAACAACAGGTAACCAATTTCTTTCAAAGAAAATCTAAATGTATTCAAAAGAATCAAGAAGATTAGTTTTTGGCCACATCCACATGAAATTGTGTTTAATACACAAAACTATTATTTTTTTTATTAATGTGTACAGAGACACCCAAGCATTATTTTCAAATATGATTTATTAGAAATTATTCTACTTGACGGTGTATTGGTGTAGTATTTATAGAATTTGTATAATCTGATTTACAATATTTGTTTATAATCGTTACCAGTTTCAGTTAACATGTTTAAAAAAATGATGTGTACATCCGTACATGTATTATGCAAGTTTTGATATTAAAGCTGTTCGTAGATTTTTCTTTCTGTGATACTTCCTAGTGCTTATTTCAAATCTATATATTGCACAATGCGTACCCAAAAAATTTTTTTTTTAACATTGACCCCCTAATTACGAACACCTTCTGCCGCCTATGTCATAGACTAATTCTGGTAAAATTACCGGAATTAGTCTACTAAAATGATGACTTATTTGGTATTTTAATATTTAGTTTTTAGTATGTGATGAAACTTTCTAAAATACAAAATTATCAAATCGCAACCTTTTTTGAACAGCAACTATCAACGGCGTCCAAACTGAACTCTACTAAACACTAAAATACCAAATGGTCAATTCAAACGTGGCCTTAGTCACACCCACAAGTGGTGAAATGTCCAACTATTCTAATACAAATATTGTGAGAGGTGTATAAAGCACAAGAAAATTGATGTAAAAAGAAATGTGTAAGATGTTAATAAACAGTTATGAATTATACATATAATATATTTGTAGTATTCAACCTACATTCGTTTTCCACAAGAATAAATGGTGAAAGGGCAAGCCTTTGCAAATACTTTTCATAGTGCGGGCATGTGATAAACATGGTTTACTTTTTTCCAATAATTCATACATGTCATGAAATTTCGGTTTAGGCCTGTTTAACTCAGGGCTAGATGAACGTGTAGCCACAGTCATTATCAGAAATTTGTGATGTACTCTCAATTAGCACATTGCTAGGCACATTTTCTCTGCCAGAAAGTTGTGTTGAGAGTTGAACAACAGGCCTAGTGGGACACACTGTTCTAATTTGAAGCTCTTCCACTACAAAGGGTGCGTACATTCAAGGTGCCGTTTTAAGTTTGTGGTACTATACAACTTGATATACTGCCTCTCGTAACCAAATATTGCAAACAGCCTTGCATTCCTGTGTGGTGCTCATAGTAAAAAAATTCCACGTCACTTTTTCTCGCAGCCATATTATTTGTTTATTGCTGGCGCGCACAAGTAATTTCACTATGTTCGTACCCTAACCTAACACAGCCATATCACTACAGCAACAGCAAACAAAAAAAAAACTGTCAGAATGGCATCGCTAGGGAGTAGTAATGTGCAGCACGTAATCAGCATTACAAGATTACATAGTTTTCTTCTTTGTGTTGCAGTTAGACGTGAAACTACTATGACAAAATATTTTTGGAGGTAATCGTAAATACTAACTATTGTCAATATTATTTATATGTGTGTTAGGCTGAATAAATGTTATGTTTTGTTCAGGCTGCAAGTTTGCTAAGCGAGGTAAAATTCAGTAAACAAACATTGCGGCTACTGTTGTTTTCTCGTGTACATGTTTTGTAAACAATCATGCAAAATGTGCCTAATTTTGCTTTAGAAAATAAAAACAACACCCAGATAGGTACTTTAGTAAAAACAGATGTTATTTCAATAAACCCAAATGTGTGAAGTCACTTCAGTTGTGGCAATTTGCAAATAGCATCATTTTAGATTCTTAGGTTCATGGCAAACTATTGATTGTAATATCAGCTATTTAAACATGCATTTCGCACAATTCCGATAATTACAATATTGATACCGGTATCGGCTCAGCCCTAGCTGAAACTACCGTATTTCATTGCATAATGATTGCACGTTTTTTATTTAAAATGTACTATAAAGTGTAGGGTATGTGATCACTGGTTAGATTTTCACAAAAAAAAAAAGTTAACACTGCAGACAGGCACTGTTAATATTATGTTCCTCGTCGACACTTGACATCCACTCCCTGTAAACAATGCAGATTACTCTTAAATTGTTTAAGTAAACATCTAGTGCTTGGTAAAGTATTTCCTTTTAACAAATACAATAACCATTAATGCTTTTCTCTCGAGCCATTGCTTAGCATTCGGCACAGCACGACCTTGCTTCCTCCATTTACACACCATGCTAGTGGGGAGGACGCGCTTTATTTTGGGGTGCGCTCAGCTGTTGCTTGCCCAATATTGATTACTCCCTTTACACACCTGATTGACTAGCGACTAACACAGTACACACTCTTCCTGCCTTTACATGCCTGGTGAGAGGGGAAGTTGTTGCCTAGCAACTTTGTATCATCCCTTTCTCAGTTATCTAGTGGGAGGCAGATAGCCTACATGCAGGGTCAAATTTGCAACATTTGCAAGAGAAAGTCGATGGAATCACCCTCCCCGTGAATTTGTTTGTGGATGGAGTATCCTACATGTTCTGGTTTGGCTGCAGTCCAGAAAACACCATTAGTTTTAGGCATTAAAGATTTTTTCTTACTTCTTTTCAGCACATGTAAATTATGGTGCAACCATTGTGTGATAAAATCTGGTACATTTTATAAAAATAAAAGACCTTTACAATGAAGTAGTCATCTGTAAGTATATATTCTGTATCTTGCCATTAGTTTTGTGGAGAGACAGTGACAGAACTGTTGGTTCATCTCTGAAAACCCACAAATTGGTTCCTACATTACTTCTCTCAGCCACTATACAGTTCCCATTACTTATGACATAAGTAAGTTACAAAATTCATCAATTATTTAAAGTATTTGGTTCCTAATACAGTATAGCCCCGCTAATCTGGACCCCGCTCGTCCAGACATCTGGTTAATCCGGGCGGGGTTTAAAAAATATATGTACATATACAAAAAAAAAGTAGGAGTTACTAATTTTCGACGTCATCAGTTGACTACGATAAGAAAGTGCAGACAAAGTAGTCTGTGCACGCATCCTATTTTATAGGTTCTGTATGTACGACTCACTCCCTATAGCTGTTTTTAGAAAATCTCTTTTGTTTACTTCCAGTTGATACTCCTGCGTCAGTTGATACTCCTACCGTATTAATCGAGTGTCCGTTATGGCTGTGTTTTGTTGTTTTTTTTACGTACAGTTCAGAGCAACTCTTTGTGTGTGGCAATGGTAATTAAACGGAAGGAAGTGATTGACAATGGAGCAAAATCTCCAAGCTTTGTTCCGTATTGATGCAGGGGAATCACTAACTAAAATCATAAATGATTTAGGAGTGGGGAAAACAAACTTTCTGACTGGAAAAAAAACCAGAAAAAAATTGAAGATTTTTGTGCCAAAATGGTTAGCAAAGATAGTTTAGGCAACAGAACCACGTAAAAAAAAAAAAAAAAAAAAAAAAAAAAAAAAACTTAAGGCGAGGCTTTGTACGTTTGGTTATGTGAACAAGGTGTTCCATATTGGATGTAACGGTACACACAATCACGCTCAAATTGAATGAAAAATTAGAAGGGGACCCTGCTTTTACTGCCAGTGTGAGGTGGTTGTCTCGATGGCACTACGTTCGTGAACTCTGTGTAAGTGGTGAAATTTTATCAGGTGACAATGTTGCCAGTGAAGATTTTAAAGTTAATTTTGAGAAGTTTTTTAGATGAAAACTTACTGCCTTGTCAATTGTTTAATGCTGACGAAACAGTTTTAAATGCTTCCAAAAAAAACCAGTAGCCTCAAAACTAGATTCTGTAGCCAAAGGTTATAAAGTAAAGAAAGAACAGGTAACTTTGCTTCCTTGCAGTAACACTTTTTTAAATCTTCCACTTTTGGTGATCGGGAAATAGGCCAAGCCCAGGGCCCTTTAAAAAAAAATGTAAATCCAAATGTTCTCCCAGCGCTTCACAAATATCTGCGTGGATGAATGGACAAATTTTAAAGATTGGGTTTTTGAAAAATTTGTGCCTTCAACAAAATTTCTTGAAAGAGAGTTGTTCATAGACAATGCCACCCTACATAAGTTGATTTTCAAGATGGACATTATTGCCACCGAACGTCACAGCTTTAATTCGAGCAAGGTGTGGTAGAAGCAACAAAACGGCGATACAGGAAAAAGTTGATCTGGTCTCTTTTAGAACAAGAAGTGGCCTCTTCAACTAACTTCATGGATTTTCTTAAAATAGTGACTGTTGCGTCAAAAATGCAAGTAATGAACAAAACAACGACAATAACACAAGATGGCACTGTTTAGCAACAATACATGCAAAAAAACTTGCGACACAAACAATATGCTTACCAAACAAGGCTACAACACCATTTTGACTATTGTTTCCTGGTTGAGCAGGCTGGTCAACCTGGGTGGCTAGAAGTTCTCTGCTGTATGCAGGGTTGCTAACACTCCACGAACAAATAGTCCTGCTTCATGTCTACAGTACACTCCAAACAGTGACAATAAAGACTTGTCATTTATTTGGCCGCAGAAGCATGGGAAGAAATTAAGCTGTCAACACTTAACAAAAAAAGAAAAAAAAAAAAAACTGGAAAAAACTGTAGCATAGCATCACACAAGAAAACCAGGAACAAGACTAAAATCCAACAACTGCAAATGATGACGCTGACGTAGTTCAAGTTTTTCAACAGTTGGAGGGTTGTGCCAACGTGGAAGAAAATTACATATGGACAGTGATATTGGTCATCAAAGATGAAATTGTGGAAGCATGCATTGCAAACACAGCAACAGAGAATGACAGTTCGGAAAATGATGATGATGACGACACGGAGGAACCAGTTGGCCTAACTCATGGTGAAGCGACTACAATGCTGGAGCAGTTGATGACATACTTCGAGAAAAAAAAAGTGATACATCATATGCTGAGCTACTGACCTTGAGGCACTACGAGATTGCATGGCAAAATGACGTCAGTCTTCTTCAAGGCAAAAGAACGTTACAGACTTTTTTCCATGAGTAAAAAGGTTTGTCTTGTTTTCAGTACAGTACTGAAGTTTTATTTTATAGTCATGTTCAGAATTTAACATTTTTATTTTTTTTTTATCCTGTACTGTACAATCAATAACTTTTGAATTTTAATCACAAAGATGTTTTGTTAATCCTACATCAGTTCATAGGTTAAAAACTTAGGTCTATGTATACAGTAGTATTAAAACTACACTGTAGGAAAACTTGATTTTTTTTTTTTATTATAAATACAATTTTTAAAGTTTTACCCATCTAAAACTTGTATTACGTGCATTTTATGGCAAATTCTGTTTAATCTGGACTTTCGGTGATCTGTACAGAGTCCGGTCCCATATAGTCTGGATTAGCCGGACTCTACTGTATAACTGCAGTAACTCAAAACATGTAAAAATTAATTTTACTTGTTTCTTTGGCACACACACACTTTAGTGTAGCATGGCGGCAGTACTGAACCTATGCAATTTGTTGGCATTCAACAAAACATAATATACACAAAACACTTTTATGGATGAGTGTATCCAGATTTGCACTCAGCTTGAAATCCTCGTTGATAGTCGTTACACTTAGGTTTAGGTCCTGGCACAGACAAATTTTGGTTTTATTTATTTTAAATAATATATGGCAGGATATACGTTGGTATTTAATATATTTACATTTATAATAACTAAACCAAACAATACAAATACATTGACAACAATTCCAGTTTATAATTAATGAGCAAGTAAATGTACTCTACAAGCTGGCTAACACTTGACTTAAATTACAATTCCATAACTTTACACCTTTTTTTTTTTTTCTTTTTGACAAAATATGCCACACAAACATTTTATAGCTTTGTTAATACTTATCACAAAATATTTCCGATATGATTTATGTTATTCTTTATTCTATAGCTGATAAAATTATACTCTTAAATAGTACATTTTTATACCTGTGTGGCTTTTAATGATTGAATCTCTCAAATTCTTGAGTATTTAGGTTTTCGAAAATGCCATCACTAGGTTATTCATTAGTTTCTTCAACGAAACTTTGTTAGGTACCCACTTATTCTTTCAAGCATTTCTTTACAGAGTATAATGTCATTACTGCAGCCACTTTTACACATTGCCATTCATATACCCTCATATTAACCAATTTTTGTACTATAAATAAAGTCACTAAGCACTGTAAATAACTTACAGTAACAAGATGGTAATGTACTACAGTTCTGTCATGGACATAGTTAGACAATAAATTTCAAACAGATGCCAAAAAGATACGGTATAATGCCCTAAATACAACTAGTTTTGACAGCGGGGAAAATGCTCTAGTTTCTCAGCAATTTAACCATGCAATAAAGAAGTGTGTTGCAAACTTTTTTCATCCGTAATAAACGTGCTGTTATAATGGACTCTATAGTGTACCCACTTAAATAGATGAACCATACAAAAACCTACCGAATGTGCAATTTTGGCTATCATCACTATTTTTTGGAGCGAGCACACATTGAGGGTTCTGTAGACATTGTGGTATATGTTGCTATTGGTGGAAAACCTGATGGTTACATGCCCAGTTGACACCACAGCTTTAGTTAAATTAAATAAACTAGTAATGTAAGCCTAAATTCTAAAAATAACCTTGCATGTCTGTCAGTAGTATTCTGTTTATCATACTCAGGAGAACCTTTATTGTTTAAGGATCGGAAAAAATCTGTGTATACTGCACAAATTATAAGACAGTGAAAATACAGGTTCTGCTTGGCCTGTATGTTTTGATCTACTGCTCACAGCATAACAATGTGAAGTTTGATATGATACATAAAATCCTACCAATATAGTTCACATACAATTATGAATTTATGCTATTGTTGAATTTTGCCAGTTTCCAAACTAAAATTGCAGTACTATATTGTTCCAAACACATTTTCTGTCAGCACATTTCACAAGCTATAATGAGTACAGAATTTTAACCACCACAATGCATGTGCAAAACAAACATGACTGGTGTGTTTGAGATTTTCACATGATTTTACATTTTCGCAATAGAGCACTGTTTACTACATGGCATTATCTCCAGCTGTTTGTAAAGCTGTTACTGTTAGTTTTAATACAAATTCATGTTTGGTCCTGGAGTGTGAATCTAAAGTAAACATGTCCAAATTTTATTTGAATTTTCCACTTCTGGCCAACTGGTAGCCATGTTGTTCCACATTGTACTCCAGTGGCAGTAGCTGGATTGTGGCTAAAATATGTATATAGTATACGGTAATCCCTCATTAAACATGGCTTTTCGGACAAATTCCTCAACAAGCAAGCATGGTTTTATATTTTATTAAGATTGGACTTTTGTGGCGCCAGTTGATATTTCTCACAATACCAGCATTGATGCCACATTTTGTTTGTTCTGGGGCAGGCTGTAGCATAAAGCAAGAAATATATCACATGCCAAATTGGACAGGGAGGAAAGTGGGTCAGTAAGCATTCTTTGTCATGGTTGGTCACCACCATGATATCTCCTCCTCCTCAACAACTACCCCCCCCCCCCCCCCCCTCATTTTGGCTTGGTGTAGCACAGGGAACTGCGGAGGGAGGTGTGTTTTCTCCATGAGTGAAATTGGGCCATGGCCCAAAAAACTTTACAGATTGAAAACACACTGTCAATATAAAATCACACAGGACAACAAGAAGTGAAATACACATACCATACCAGATTGTGTGGTGTAACAAAGTAAATACAATGTTGAGTTCTTGTAATTTTTATTACCTGTCCCTGCCCTGGCAGACTGACAGGCATTTAAGTTGAATGCTAGCTGCAACAGTAAACTGCTGTGCCCACACAAAAAATCCAGTGACCTTGTTCTAATTATTGCGACTGACACGACCCTTACCTAATTTCTGTGGCTTTTCCTTGACCAGTAGATACCCTGACTTTGTATCAAAGGAATTTTCATTAATGAGGTTTAAATACAGTCCAATCACAGTAAATGTAGACAAGACAAGAAAGAAGATAAGGAATTCAAAATATATATAAGGGAATCCAACTAAAAAGGAGGAGAGGAACGTACCACAGATTCAGCTGACATACTGTATTAACCCCGAATGGGAAGACTATGATTTTTTGACAGAAAAGGAATGGGGGGGCATCTAAAATTCAAAACCTAGGCACAAATACCATAAAGGTGAGTGAGACACTGCTAGGTCAGTATTTAAGTTTGAAGTTTGTGCTGGATGCAGAGAATTACCACAAGCTTCTATTCACAATTTTTACTCAAGTAGCAGTTAGTCCTACAAAATTGGTGTGCCATGAGACAGAGGTGTTTTTCAGTTAGTCCTACAAAATTGGTGTGCCATGAGACAGAGGTGGTGGTGTTGTTGTTGTTGTTGTTTGTTGTTTTTTTTTTTTTTTTTTTTTTTTTGCAGGCTTAAATATAGTGTCTCTTATGGTTGTACATATCTTTTTTTGTGCTGAAACTGTATCTGTCTACTTTGACAAGGGTACCCTTATCTGATGTTGCCCAGTGGCAGCGGTAAAGAGGGAACGCTTTGCTGGGAAGCAAAATTGGCTCAAGTCACGAATATATAACACCCACAAAAGTTTTACAGTGTAAGAATGTTGCTGCTACCATACAACCAGGTTACACACATATTTCATTGTGATTAGCTTTTCTTTAAAAGTAAATTTAATATATAATATAATTCACATAATAGCATTTCTTCTTAAAGGGCTTCTCATAAATTCATGCAAAAATACTTTCCACTTAAATAATTTTTTCAGCACTTCACAGGGGTAGCCTTGAATTCAAGTTTAAATATTTTCTCCTCAAAAATATTTTGTTGGGAAGGGGTCGTCTTCCTGTCGGGTAAATACCGTAATCAACAACAAGGCTCAACATAGAGGATTGCAGGTGGAATTCAAAGGATTGTTAGCATGGCAGTATGACTAAAGAAGGGTACATGTGTAGGTTGGACAGACCCCTACAAAGTTGGAAAGCAAAATGGTGGTGAGATTTGGGCGGCTCTTAACAATGATGTCTCAAGAGCCGATGAGGGGAAATGAAGTAAGAATGGAGCAGTGCTGGAATGTAAGGGCAGGGGAAATGGGAGGTCCCTGAGAAAACCCACAAACCAGTAGCCTCGTCCGGCAAAATTCCCACTTGTGAACATCCGGGAGTCACCCAGCCAGGGATTCAACCAGATTTATCTTGGTGGGAGGCAAGCAGTCTTACTACTTGGCCACCGCAGCCCCAATAAAGCTGGTAATATGGTCTTTCAGATCCATCATCAAAGCTCTCTAGAAGAGAAATCCAAGATGGTTCACATCAACCTACTTGCACTCTATCAATGTCTGTACATTACAGAGTGTGTTCAGAATGAACGGACTTACGGAGGGGGGCAGTGTTGCTAGACGACGGTCTGCATTATCTCACCCTCCTTGCTGTCTACCGCCAGCTGGTTACTGCATGACTGACAGCTTGGCAAGCAGTCCAAGTTCATCCTGGAATGACATAGCGTGGGGTACGGGAATGGTAGACGACATGCATTTCATTGATACTTATGTCTGGCAGCCAACGCCTTTCATAAAGTCTGTGATTGTCTCCTTCGGACAAGAAACCTTGGCACACTGAACTGAGTCACCCGAGACATGCTCATGTGTGAAAAATCTCCAGAAAGGTTTGGCACCTGTATAATTACAGTCCTAGCCCTGCAAAGGCCAGTTTTTTTTTCTTTTGGGACCTGTGCAGACAGCTGTGTGGCAAGTGTTCGGGCAGATTCAACATGCAACAGCGAGATGACCTATGAGTTGGAGCGTGTGTGGAGTCACCTGCATCTTGCAGACAAGTGCTGCAGTGTTCTGCGGCATTGGAGCAGAAGTACACTGTTATGAGAGACTAACATGATGCGACTGGGCTGATTAAGAGAATCAAGACTACTTAAAAGAAAAAAAACACAGGGCTAATAATTTACCAAATTGATATAAATGTAAATACAGACCTGCAACAAAAATATGAACATTTAATTTCCCTGACTATTCCAGATGAAAATGGTGAAATTTACATCCTTGTTAAGCACATTTGAGGGGGGGGGGAAAAAAAAAAAAAAAACACACTACTTTATAAAATGTGATTAAAGTAAAACATGTAGAACTTACAATTCCTGCAAATAGTCTACAACAATAGGAGTAAACATTTTTACTTGCAAAGTTGGTCATCTCACAGCTAATTTTTTTTTTGCACCCAAAATTTTAAACAAATATATTGGGCTGCTAACTGGAATAGTATTGCTGCACAGCAATTCTCTTACCTATAAACCTATTGCAGATTTACATTTTCAGGATCAGCCATCCTGACTTCTCCAGGCTTTGTCAGACCTGTTCCAAACCAGGTAGATTTAGACAATTTTACTTAATTTGTACTTTTATTACCACCTTCATCGCCACCTGACAATGACTGGATGCACATAATATGTGAATATAGATGAAATGAATGGTGGGATGGTTATGCCTTGGAAATCAGTTGGCAATATGGGTGATATAGCTTGTTTTGGTAATTACTCCATGAACATCATTTTAAGGTAGGTAGTTTCTTTTATTTAGTCCAGTAGACCCCCAATTTTTGTGAATGTCCGTGGTTCCCATGAATATTGCCACAAAATTGAAACTGACTAACTTTGACAACTAAGAAATTAAAAAAAAATTTTATAAAGCCTATTTTATGCACGAAATTCATGTTTAACCATAACAACTTTTAATTAATCATGTGAAAAAAAATTTTGTACATATATGTAAAATTGGAAGGGGAGGGAGCCAACACTGTTGCTATGCGTGTAGCATTGAGCATAGCTGTGCGCCGATAATGGTTCTAGCGAGGGAGCACGAGGCATGCCAGAGACAAAGTTTCGCTTTACAGCATTAGTTGCACACGCAGTCTAACGTATCTGGCTCACACACTGGTTACAGTTGGAAGTGTTTCAATGGTGTTATTGCCAACCTTTTTTATGTTTTGTTTTGCAGACTGCGGACTATCAATTAGTGATTTTAAAACAACACCCATATTTTATAGATATGTTCACACAAACATATCTTTTAACTAACTTAGATAGCAATTTCTTGCATTTTTGCCAATAAATTCATATTCTTTCTTAAATTTTCATGACGTCTCCAATATTTCATGGTGAAACGCACATACCGTCTGGCGGTAGCATTACACAGTGACAGCAAGACTGGGAGGTCGATGTCTAGGACAGTGTGGTAGTCAAAGCTTGCACTCATCAGAAGTGCTAAAAATTACAATGCACTAGTAAAAAAAAACCACACACATAGGTAATATTTCCATGCTTTTCATGGCCAAACATGTAAAATTAAGAATACTTTAGAAATATTTACTTAACCTCAATACTTATTACCCACTGCAAGTGGTGAATCAAAGAAAAAAAATAACAGTCTCTGAGTCAAACTGCCTTGATGCAACAAAGCTTCTCTCTGCTGTCTTGCACATAACAGGATGGGTTAAGCTTTGAAAACTGACACTAAAGGTATAGGCTGTTCACAGTAAAGCGAGCACTTGTTAAGGCCCTTCTAAATTTTTCCTTTCATCCAATTTCCATCTTCCTGCTGCTTTTTAATATAAACATTGCAATGATACCAATAAACACAGTGAATATATTTTGCCATCCTCTAAACTTAATGCCTGAGGCTGCAATAGGATATATTTATAAGTGGTTAATGACTATTGGGAGGGCCTTAAAAAGTGCTCACTTTACCATGTAGAGCCTATAATAGCTCTATTCTCCTCAAGTTCATAATCAGGTTGTGAGTTGAGTCACTACCCATCCAGCTTTACTACCCAGTCAACAAGATACTCAAACAATCATGACCAAGATGACTTGTTAACTGATAGGCATTTGCACTGTACATTTTCTGAAAAGCATGAAAAATAAACTAGATAGTTTTCCTCACAATGCTGAACATGTTCCTGCCGTGGTCCGTACCAAACAGTACTCTGGAGTATATCTACCCAGGGTAAGAGTTAATACTATCACATACTTTTTTAAAACTTACTACCAACCATCTCACCAATACACAATCTTCAACTAACTACAATACTGTGAGTACATTTACCAAAAACATGCTCATATAAGCCGATGTTTCCAGCGAGACAAATTTTTACAAGTGCAGTTTACAATATGCAACCATTAATGTTTAATGCTTTGGTGTAAGCGATAAATCACAGCAATATCAGCATGTACTGAAACATCACACAGCCTTAGTTTCGCTATAATGCATGTTGTAACCTACCCTTCTGATGTAGGTTAATGTCACAGTAAAATAAGCATCAATATGTTTAAGCTAAAATTAAAATTAACTACTTAAATCAATTTGTGCACAGCATTAGGAACATTCCAACAATTACAGCAATGTTTATGAAAACAGCACACTCTCTCTCTGAAATATAAAAAGTGTAGCACAGTAGTTTGCTGTATTTCAGCTACCACACGAGATTCCAACAAACATTTAAAATGCAACGAAATATTTTTACTTCCATTTGGAAAACAATATTTTGCATTTTTCTACCCTGGTTTGCCACAAGAGACTGTGAGACTGCTGTGCTATTACTGGAGAACGCAGTATACGGGAGAAGGAGATTCAGCAGCCAGTTTGCAGACCGCAGTACGACGACGGAGACTCAGCAACTACGCTGCAGGGAAGCTGAGGAACTGGTCGAGTGTGGGCCCGCCTCTTCCCAGCGGGTCCTTCGGGAACATCAGCAGGTTGTCCACCCATGTGTACATCAGCAGTCTGCAACACAACTCAACTAACATCCCACATGCCTGATTGATTCATTACAGTAAGTACACAAATACAGTAGAATTCTCTTACGAGAAGTTTGACAGATGTTGCGGCCCATAATATTTTACCCTCCAATTACCCCCCCCCCCCCCCCTTTTGAAATCAATAATATCCCGTTGTTTCCAAGCAACCTAACATACGTCAAAGCAGTTGGCAAACAAAGGATAAGCGATTGTTTCCCCAAACTGGGCACTGATACTACTTGTGCTAGCCTACTTCCCTGAGCAATTGCAGGGCCGGCTGCATCACCATTCCCTTTCACGTACAACCTGCTCTTGCAGCTTCAGAAGAGTAGGGATGGTCATCCAAGCATAAACGTCTGTGCACTCCGGGCCCATCGCAGCACCCACATATTGACTTGCAGCGGTAAAACTGCCAGATGATCTCCAGCAACCATCACCTCCACAACTCTCTCTTCCACTTGAGAAGCCTGGAACCAATCACCTAATGTTAGCAATGAGCAGTAAAGCTGAGCAGTCCTTCAGAATCCTCAGTACACCACCCCAGTTAGAACACTGTTAATGTCTCTTCCAGTTAACAAGAGAGCAGGATTGTTAGCAATGTTTGCTCACCAAAGGTGCTCATGCAAGTGTGCGCCAGTCATTTTAGTGCACAGGACAATAAACCTGTGTTACGTCAGTCTGCTTCATACATTATTTTACCTAAATAGTTCAGTCATTCAAAGCACAATAACTGGCTGCCCCAACTCGAGATACCAAGGGGAAATGGCCAAACACCTCTTTACTCTCCAACCTCGGTTTGTTCCACCACACTGGCCTAGCCAGGAGGATGGATAACAACCAACTTCGCTCTTTTACACAAGCAAGTAAAGGGAAATAGTGTCTTCAAACATCTGGACCCCTCCTTTACCCAGAGGTGTACAAAATTCACGA
Organism: Dryococelus australis; assembly: GCA_029891345.1. Taxonomy (NCBI): domain Eukaryota; kingdom Metazoa; phylum Arthropoda; class Insecta; order Phasmatodea; family Phasmatidae; genus Dryococelus; species Dryococelus australis. The sequence goes on from CM056995.1 coordinate 191,702,225, forward strand.
ATGTGCAAACCAGGTTTGTGGGACATATTTTAAGCCTGGGGAAATCTCTAGTGCTGGGCCGAGGCAGATACCTGCCGTTCTTATTCTAAGAACTTAGCTGACAGACTGGCACTTAACGAGGAAGGGTGGTGGGAAAAGCTATCCTGCTCAGAGATAATCATCTACATGAAGTGAAAGGGTGAGAGTGAATTGCCATAATTCACACCACTGTGGCCGCCTGTTGTGACAAGCGCTGTAAGAGATAATTATCTACAGCCTGTATTGCGAATCGCCAAAGAATAGTGTTTCATATGGTTAGAATGGCTGGGGATCATTGTGTACTGTTGGAGATATCACATTGTGGCACGGAAGTGTTGCAGTCAGCGGAAATTAATAAGAGCTGCACCAGGCCTCGGCACCGAGCTGGAACCCGGATGTGCTCCAGAAATATGAACCCTCGCATGCAGCAGCACCTAAACCTACAGGGCGCTGCTGTGGAACTTGCCATTCCCACGTTAAATGTGACCCAAGTAGGTTCTAAGTTGTTAGTAGTGGGAGCATAAGGATCCAGGAATTTTCTGAAGTTCTGTTTTTGTGTATTATTAATGTATCATAAGGTCAATTTCTTTATTAAATTATGTGTTTCATTTTGATTTGCAGGTTTAAATATTATTTCGGGATTAAATGATTTTGATGTTTCCTCCAGATTTGTTATTAAAATGTATCGGAAGCGAATTCGTTCTTCAGGGTATTACTCTCGAAAGATACATTGTAATATTAACTTAAGATTAAAAATATATTACTAAAGTATTTTTTGAGTGCTGCTTTTATTCTCTGATTTTGAATTACTTATGTGAAATTAATTTACCTATTGTTTTGTATGTTTACTTAAAGCATCAAATAGTACATAGTGAGACATTGACATTAACACAGATTTCCATCAGCTTTCCAAAATAATTTTTATGTACATAAGTGAACAAATTATTGAATGAGTGAAAAGCTAGCCATTTGTTCTCATATTTTTACTTTTTTTTTAAATAAAGGTAAAACATTAAAATGTACTGTATGTTGACAAATTTGTAAACATGTTTCTGGGGTAAACATTTTTTTTATACCAATATCTCATTTCTAAATGACATTGCAAAGTGTGCATGTGCAACTATTTACTGTAAATTGTAATGTATTGCAGTATTATGTTCATCAACACCGTAAAGGAATTGTTTAAAAAAAAATTATATGTTTTTATATTTTTGGGGAAATTTCAGCCTAATTTTTATGCTCTGGGGAAATTTTTCCATGCTACGACTTTTGTGCACCTCTGTGTCTCTACCCCCTACCTCATTACCTTGCAGACACCCCACCCAGCACATCACCCTTTACCCTGCCACACAGACTGCCCTATGCCGTATTCCAATCAAGGGGAAAGCAGATTAAAGCTGTGATTAAAGCAGATTAAAGTGCTCTCAGCACTCAGACCCACCTAAGGCACCACTACACAACAAAAGGGCAGAGCCCAACAAGATCAGTGGGGAAGCACAGTGTCAACGTGATTCACACAGAACCTCTTCGTCCCTCTATTCAAGATCCACTCGTAAGGAGAACTGCTGAGTATTCTGAAGAACAGAAATCCAGGGGGAAACTCGGTCAGCACAGCATGTCCCTTTGGTTGTGCTCCATGATTCGTACTCTCCCAACAGACAGGACTTGGGACAAATCGAGGCTGTCACAGTTTGAGCCCCCGGACATCCTGGGAAAGCAACCTCCTTATTAGAAACAGAAAGCACTCTCATGAAATAATGATTCCAAGCAACTATGCAAAAAAAATTTTCTTCCTTATATTTCATTTTGAACCTACTTTCCATAGGAAAGAAGGGCTTATGAGATCACTTTCTTGTCTGTATCTCTATCTATCTGTCTCTCTCTATACACATGTGTGTGTGTGCGTGCATATATATGTGCCCCCCCTCCCTTTTTCAATTTTCGAATACATCAACCAAATTTCTCCAAACTACAAACATAGTACTTAGTAACGACACCTGACTTTTATAGCTTTCAATTATGCTGGGCACTTACTTTTAAAATGGCAGACATATTAAAATTTGGGGTTAAGTCATATCTCAGAAACTTCAACCAATTTAAACTAAATTTTGTATACTCACAAAGCATTGAGTAAGCATTAGATTTTGAGATGGGTATCGTTGTTAGTCAGACATTAATTTGGAAGATAGCACCCAATGAAAAAATTATGTTTTCTCAGTATATGTCGAAAACTATCAAAGCAATTCTCACCTACATTTGCATGCGAGTAATACTATTACTGGTCAGGTAAACGTACGTGACTGAACTTGATAAGGTAATTATTTTCAAAACGGCACCCATACAAACATTTTAGGTTTATTTGGTATAACTTGAAGCCTTCTCTCACTAGGGGGTGACCAATGGGAATACATAATAGTGAGTGAGACTGGCTTAGTCCAGCAACCTAGTTGAGAATATAACAACATTGACCCCACTTGGGTGCCATTTTGAAGTTTGAAGGGGAGGGGGTGTTGATGGAGGCATAGAATTGTGTTACAAAACTCACAGCTTTAATTAATCAACACCTGGCTAGGGCGGGGGTTCTCCACATTGGGGGAGATAATTACACTTTGTTTAGTAGCGTTAGCCTGGGACCAAGGGTTAGGGAATTTCCCTGTACTATTCTTGACCAGATATGTTTCCTTATAGAAATATTTGGTCCTGACCACTTTGAGAGACTTCAAACATCGCAATTCCAGAATTTTGGGATGCATTAAGGGGAAAACAAAAATACGGTGGTGTCCATAATCCCTCTTTCGGGGCCGGCCGTTATATAAGATAGGCCTTGTAGGCTTCCTAGTGGGCACAAAATCAGGAACCACGTTGTGCACAGTACCTTTGCTTTGTTAGGGAGAGGTATGCTCCTCCTCGGTGTTACATCTACATTGCTGGCATGCGTCGGCTCGGATGCTGCCTTGATGAGACGAGTATAGGTGACACTTTCTGGTTCATTGAGGAGGATTGAGCAAAGAAAATCTTGGGAGGGCGCTTCTAATAGGGCCAGACAATGCCTAGGAGGGTATCTCCTTCCCGTAGGATGGCTTTTATGGCAGGGTGTTCCCTACTAGGTAGTTTTGACTGGGGGCGGAAACAATGGCCCTATGAGATGAGTGGGGAATGGAGTATCAATATCACTTACGGCAGTATCTGAAGAGGTTACATTAAGGATCTCATCCACAATAGCTTTTAATGCCCACTTTAATACCTTTCGTGTTCCTCCCTGGCAAGACTATGGCACTTGGAACAGAATATGCAAACAACCATCTGAGGCTAAGCCGAGATATAAGTTCCCTATCGACTTACGACCTGATATTTCACTCAGTGTTATGTACCTGGCCCTATCTAGCAGTGGACAGAGCTTAGGATATCTCACGTCCCTTTATTAAGGAGGAATTCAGTTGTGGTATCCACAGTGCAGAGTCGTGCAGGCTGGAGCAACCCATTCCTCTATCTGGCCTTTGCAAGCAGTGGCGGAGAAGGAACTACTTAGTTCGATCAATTCCATAAGTAGAGAATTACCTAGTGTTATAGGTGCTACTGAAGATCTACCAAAGTTGGCAGAACTCTGTTTGCCTCTTAATAGTGTGGATTTATACCTTAGTGGTCCACGTGTATATCTGCTATTCCTCAAAGGCGTAAATTATGTTATGATTACCAAATAAAGAAGCAGAATGGTTAAGTGGAATTATGTAACAAGAGAAAGGAAACTCTCAAGAAATACATTAAAATAAATATTTCTTATACGTAGCTAGAAAATCAATGGTGATGCTACACTAACTCCTATGTAATTATGTAAGTTTTACGAAAGTTGAGTTTAAGGTTAAATCCAGGTGAAGGTGAACCCTGGGCGTATAATGTAAATAAACTGCAAAATCAAATAGCTAATGTATTTTGAAACAATTTATAATTAAATTGCCTTTTCTGGCTGTATGCGGTTGCAGTAGCCACCAGCTTGTGCCTCCTTGGCCACCCTGTCTTCCCCACTATACCCTCTTCTGGCTTGGAGCCAGCCTTGCTGGTATTGTTTATTCAACCCGCTACACGCCTTGTCTTCTTTACTACTTTGCTCGATGTGTTTGTGTGACGTCATCTGCTGGCTGGAATTTTGTAACAACTTATGTATTGCGGCAGGGTTTACTGCTCAGCTGAATTATGTTGGGTGTTAATCACACCTTCAATGTTGGAGGAAGCTATGAGAACCTTTTATAGGCGGTAAATTACGGCAGTGGAGTTGATGACGGTTGAGGTAATTAAAGATTTTTAGTATTGTAAAATTTTTGAAGGGGATAGGTGACCGGTAGCGGTCATGTGTATTTTCGAAATTCGTTTGGATTGCCCATTCTAACTAAATTAATTCTGGGTTAAGATAGAATACTATCACTGTTGTGTTTTACTACCTGGAATTTTCTGTTCGCTTTAGCCTTGAATTGGCCGGTTGCATGTGTCAGCCCACCTTTACTGTTGTGTATTCACGTGTTGTGCAGCGGGATGGTAATTTTTAAACTAGTGTTGTCTATTTTAAGTGTTTAGGGCCTTACTGGGTATTGTATTAATGCTTCCACTCATGTGAATTTAAGGTGTTTGTTTTTATTGCATGGCAGCCTTGATTGGCCCTTGATATCGCACGTCTGCATTTATTTTGAATATACTAGATTAGAGTATAGGGTTCTATAATTTTCCCCGAGCATATATTTTATTATCATGCATTTTAAATATTGTTAGGTGCCTTGTAAATGTATTTTAGGTTACGTGATCTGCATTTCCTATATGGTTTGTTGATTGGCCATTTGACCCAGTGTTAAGGATGTTGTGTTTAAACAGTGTTAGAGACAATATTGGTAGTAAAGTTTGTTGTGTTTGCATTTGTGGAGGAGTTTAATGAAATGGTAAATCTTAATTGTATAGGGCCGAATTATTGTTCTAAATTTGCTGGCACGATTAAGTTGTGGTAGGTGACCTGGAAATTTACTCCAATTCAATACACCAAACTGAGTACCCATACACACATTGGATGGCCACACTTTCTGTGCACCATGGTGGGCAGAACAATAGAGTCCCGACACTAGGTACTCAGACTCTTGAGGCCAGCTTGCCTACTCAGCGGCTGCTCTCTCCACCACGCTACGGCACCGGAGTTAGTGTTCTCTGAGTTGGGGGAGACTTCCCTTCTGAGGCACTCATCCACTTGCAGGGACTGTCCACCAGCGAGACCTGACTCTAGTGCTCAACCCGTTTCGACACTGAGTGCTGGGATAGGAATACCGCCTTCGGTCGGCAGACACTTCACGTGGCTGTACACCAGTGTAGGACAACATGTCACCCGGTGTCTCTTCACGGATGTGAGAGTGTGATTCTGCCCAGATGCCCTATTTCTGTCACGAGTGGTATCTGAGAGAGGGTAAGACAGATGCTTATTGCCTCTGGATGTCTGCAGGAGCTTACCCTTCTCCTCGAGACTACACTCACACAACTCTCATTGAGGGACCAAGCACAGGCCCTAAGCCACCTGCAGATACTGTCCAAACTGGAGATTCCCAAGGACCTCTTCGAAGACCCTATTCGACTAAGATAGGAAACACACCCTGTGTTAGCAGCTTACCTAAGCAGACCAAAACCAACCCCTACAACCGACACAACCTTCGAGCTTCTGCCCTCAAACCAACCTAGTTCAAAATTACGCCAGCAAGAGTTGACACTGGTTAGGCAGCCTCCACAGGTTACGAGTCGCCCCAGGCCAATCCACTGAAACTAAATAGTACTCTCACGGAACCTGATTTTGTGCCCTGCCATAAAGCTACCAGACCAGTACTTTACACTGGATGTGCGCCAGTACCACGTACAGACTGAATTGAACCAGACCCCACCCCCCCCCCTCCCATCACCGGGTGTGCCTGACCTAGCACCCGCCAAAAATTGTTTTTGACGTAGCGGCGGTCCTCCATTACCCTCAGGGCGTCAGGCGTCAGGCGTCAGTACGTTACACTGGTTTAGGCCTACAACTTACCACACTATACAATTCCAGTTTAAATTACAGCACATTTGTGGTATGTTTTTGCTTTCTGCTGGAAAATTCATTGAGCATAGGCCAATTGCTTTATACAATCATTAGCCCACTGCAGAAAATTGTCATGTACTTAAATTATGTTTTGTATTATTTCCCAATTAATTAGACTTGTGACTGTAAACTATTATTTATTTTACATTTTCTTATACTGAACCCCGTTTCTAAAGCTACAAACACTTGGTTTATTCTAAAGATCTAAACCCATTCAATTCACTCATATGGCTTAAGCTAATTTTGGCACATAGTACTAGTCAACACACAAAAAATGTATTGAATAACTTGCAGTTCTTGTACTTGTCCAAAATTTGCTTGTATACATGTAACTTAGATTTTTGCGAATAAAATAACATGATATTCTTTGGGTGTGCATATGTTTCTTTATTATTTTGCAAAAGGACAACTTTGAGTTCATGCCACATTCAAAAAAAAAACCGTTGTGTTTATGGGGAAGATACTTTGTTTTAGAGGTTATTTAAATTCACTTCCATTTTCTGCTATATACATTTTTTTAAATCATTATAGCCATACCCATTTTCTTGAAGCACGAAGAATCAAAAACACCCTTGTGGGAAAAAATCTGTAAACCTTAAAATACCACTGTATTTGTATTTTATCCCATCCCACATTTTTATTTACGAAAATTCTAACACCAGTTTAAATTAATTATTTTAGGTCTCAAAATATGAAGACCACATTCTCCGACACACTACACTAGGGAAAAAAGTCAAAAGAGCTGTAGGAAAAATAAAAGTGATAATCATGAGGTTTATGAAGAGAATGCTGATTAATATGTGATGTATTCAAGTCTTTTATGCCTACATCAAATAATCATAAGCTACAACACAACAAAACAATTAAATACTTACTCCACAGCATTCGTACACAAAAATTTACAAGACAATCAATTAGCAAACAATTTACAAAGCTTTAATCTTTAAATTGATAATGTATAAGAACAACAATAATAACAACAACAACAACAACAAAACACACCTTTCTTTGATGGCTCTTGACACTTCTGCATCCTCTGACAGAAGATCTCTGTAGTTGTCATTGGAGACTATGACTCCTTCCAGCACTGCAGCGCATTGCACTATATACCTGAACGAGAACGTTGTACTTGTGACAAGACCCACATACCTAGTGTCTGCAAACATGTCTGAAAGATACTACTGAAAAATTAAAGTAGAGGGTCTTGAAGAAACAGTATCAGAAAGACTATTTACAACATTTAAATAGGTACACTCAACATCAGACGATCAATTATTTTTCCATGTCATCACTTTTGAAAAAACAAAGCTCATGAAATACCAAGCCAATTAGTCATAAATATTTTCACAGCTACACTTTGGACATTTATCAGACCACGACCCAGTATACGGCATTAATTAATTCTGAAAACAATTAGTCAAAGTAAACTAGAATCTTGCACAACCAGGGTTTTAATTTCAAGTTGCCAGTGCCATGCATAAAATTATTATGAGAACTATATGGTCAACTCTCTAAACTACAATCTTTAATGGTTCTCGGGAAAATTTTGACATATTCTGACCCGTTTCCAAATCTATAAGCAAAAATTGCATTAAAATTTTACTTAGACCATTTGCACTGTTTTAGAAGCAGAATTACATGTTGTATTTGTTAAATACACCCCATGAATTGACTTGTAAGATCTACATGCTTTTATTTTATTTAGCTTTTGACCTCCCAAAAACTTAAAAACTGCATCCATATTCAATTGTTTCTAGAGAAAAAGTAACATGTTTTAATGATATATTAGTTATGTTTAATATTCTGATATCTTCTGAGAGAGATTAGACCCTGGATGGACACACAGGTCCTCCCATTGATGCCAAAACAAGCCTAAATGCAGAGTGCCATGCAAGTTTTAACAAGTATGACTGCCATTTCCCCTGGCTTCTTGCAGGAAATACAGTGTCAGCCCACCCTTCGCATCAATGATATCCTGCACTCTCGCAGGCATACTTTCATTCAGATGGCAGAAGTTTTCCTTGGAAAAGTAGCCCACTCACCACAGAGTGCCGAAATAGAAGAGGTTATCAATATGGGTTGGTGTAGTCTAGCACAAAGTCGGCACTCCAAAATATCCCAGAGATAGTTTATCGGATTAAAATCAGGACCATGTGCAGGCCAATCCATTGGTGGGGCATTGTTGCCATAAAATTACTCTCTCACACTCTCTGCAGTATGGTCGGGTGCGGTCTTATTGAAAGACACAATGGTTATCTATGAACTGATCTTTGACAGAAGGCAACATGAAAGTGGTTAAAATGTCAACGTAAACTTGTGAGAGCCATATAAAGCAACAAGGGGCCAAGTCCCCTCCAGGAGAAACATTACCACACTGTAACCCCACCAACCCCAAATTTCACAGGAGGCACTATTTTTTTTAACCACCTTATTCTAAGTGTTATGTGAAGTTAAGGCCCGAAGTTAGGACAGGATTTTATTGCGCCTCAGGGCTAACCGCTTACGCCTACTAGGAAAAATCATGCAAGGAGACATGCATTGCGGCAAAGAGGGATTGGACAGCCATGGCCTGCACTTTGGGGCCATGACTACCTCCCTAAGTGTACTTAGTGTTAGTCTTAACTATGAAGAGCAAGGGAAAAACTTGTTATCTTAGGCAAGCTGTCGATGGCTCGTCGAACAGTACGATTCCCGTGTGGGGTTAAGGGCGACCAGTGAACAGTACACTTTATTTATTAACCACATGTCTGTAGTCATGCTCCTGGACCCTGTAGATACGTGATTATTATACTATTTAATAACTACTTGCTCAAATAAGCACTGCCTTGGAGATGGGACAAGTCAGAAAGTAGTTGGAGATGGGACGAAGTTGTAAAGTAGAGTGTGCATGCCCAATGCGCAGGAACACGTCATGCATCAAGTTTAAAAATCTTAATGATCTTAACCTTAACGAAAAATAAAACCTTAGAAATTTTCAGACTACCAACACAACTTATTGCAGAATCTTTCATATTTTGTGTGTTTTAAATGGATAATTCATGGTTTCTTTAGCCAAAAGATTTAACAGTTTTAATGGAAGCCTGATGATTTTACGTACCCAATGCAGAATATTAAATTATCGTAATGCTTTTCGTTTGAATAAGTTTATGTGATTTAATAATTGGCCATCAATTTACCATCAATTTTATGATTTTTCTCACATATTAGGTACCAGTGAAATTGTCTTGAAAAAATTAATTTTCGTAATTTATTATGAAATCAATATTTATACATGGATTTGTCGTGATGATCTTAAACTTTTCAATATTTTAAAGAAATTAATTATTATATGGCAACTTTACTGATTCTCTAGTAGAAGATTGGCTAATAGTAATGTTTTTAAAAATTACATTATGTGGTTTTTCCGTCATTTGCATGGCTCTCAGAGGGTGCCAGCAGGCCAGTGTCATGTCACAAACTGCACAGGACTGCAGTGGGAACACGAACACACACTACTCACCAGTCGTCGTAGGGCACCACGAGGCGATTGTCGACGCGGCGGCTGGGCGTGAACACCACATGCCCGCCCTTCTCCAACTGCTGCAGCACCAGACGGTCCTTGGCAGCCAGCCCGCACTTGCGGTGCTGCGGCAGGAACGCTATCACCTTGTGGCCCCGCCGCACAAAGTAGTCCACGCAGATCTGTAGACCGCGGTATGAGAAGCTGAAGTTGCAGCCATGCCTGCACACACCACCATCACACACTAAAATACCACAGTTCACTGCTTCTCATCTCAATCATGTCCACACTTTAAGAGAACATCGAGACATATATATTAACACCAAATATGTCACTTGAAGTCTTCTGGTTTTCGGAAGGCAACATAGAAAAATAAAAAAGGCAATCCTAAGTATTGGTTTTTGCCAACTTAGTGCAACTATTTTGCAATATTAGTGAATTAATTTTTTATAATATATTGCGCCGCGATAACATACAAATTTATGGCATCAGAAACAGCGCGGCAGAAATATATCCCACTAGTAAAATATCTAATTTCATAGTTAGTAAAATTAGTTCTGTAGGTTCTTGGTTTTTCTATATTGACTTTTATAAAATTAAAAATAACACAATTAAACTCTACAGTGTTTTTTAATGTCCTATGCACCCTTAAAAAGATTAAAACAGTCAGCAAATGTGACAATGCGATGCAAATTACTAATACCATACATTTCACCATATAAATTTAAAATGTCACCAAAATTATTAAGATACCATTTTAGGCAGAAAAGATAATAAGCGTATGCAGTTTGGCTGCACTGTCTCAAGAATGCACAGGAAACACATGCTGAAATTAAGCAAACAGTTCCTATACAACACAATGTAATGCAGGCAGTGGCAATGCGTGCTATAATTTCATGGGCAAGCACTGCATGCAGGGGGCAGTAGTAGTGTTGATCTCCCCAATTAAGGAGGGAGACCCCCTTCCCCGGGATAATTTGGATTTCAAGGTGCAAAATGGTACCAATTAAACATTTTTTCGTACCTAAACATAAAATACACTGCTTGTAAAAATATTAATATTTTTTAACATAAAATTTGCCACATTGAAAAATATTACAAAGATACTTTCATCAAACACGGAACCTAGTCCACTAAAAATCAATATTATTTAAATACCCTTCGACAGTGAGGTATTTACATACGGAGCAATTTTTTTTGTACAGAAGTGTAGACAGGAAAAATCATTATTCGTTTGTGTAAAGCTGGAAAGCAATGAACGCGAAAGAGCAGGAGGCAGGAAAAAACGAAGCAGGTAGAGTGCACATCAAAAGAGAAGATTCTTCTCGCACAACATAAGGGAAGGAAGCACGAGAGGGAGGGTAGCAGAAGTCATTACAGCCGAGCTGAAAATATATTTACCAATATCCTTGCGCCCATGTAAGTTACAGTTCATACAGTGCAGCTGTCTTTCACCAAAAATAAACAGATGATTATATTTCAACCAGCTGCAGCACAGTTGCGAAGATATAGGGACATATGAGCAGATCATGCAGCGTGTGTGTGGGAAGACCGACCACGGGTGTAACAGGTGTTTACGATACTCTAATGAGTTGTGGCAGTTGGCATGTAGGTGGTAGGTGAAGTTTGCCCAACTTTATTTTTAGATAGCTGTGTAATGCAACCAATATCACACAATTACCATCAGTAGCCAATCACAATATTTTATGGTATCACAAACATGTATTCAAAGAATGATGGAGTTTTACAGAAAAATTGTCTGCTGGAATGCAAAACTCATACACGCTAACAAATTTACTGCCACTTATGGCTATTTTTGTACCTCGCCATCTACCATCACACATAAACATTGTGCCTTGCATTTTTGGGAACAGCTCTTTTTTATGGCTAATTTATAACCAATCAGAATAACCCAGCCCACCCACACTATTCATTCTTCTAGAGACCTAAGGAAACAAAGTATTACAGAAGACGCCACAACAGTGTTATACACTAAAAAAATTTCAAAAATGCCAATTTGCTAATTGCGTTGCTTCTAGATTTTTCTTGCAAGCCGTGATGATGCAGGATTCAATAATAAAATTTGATGCTGTATATGAGTAAGAAATTCATCAACTTCACTCATAAAATATTGGGGCAAAGACAGAGGATGAAAATGGTGAAGCAGGGAGAGGTTATTTCAGGGGTAACTTACCACAGGGAAGCATGTTGGGCAGTTTGTTGTTTACCGTCAATACTTAATAAATGACATGGGTTTGGTGATTAGGGGATAAATACGATTGTCTGCAGATATGACTGTCCATTATATGTACAGATGAGAGGGGTGGGCTGGGGATCCGCAGGCAGACACTTGACAGGATGCAGTCGTGGACCATGGAGAATAAATGAAGATAAATGTACGAAAGACTGAGGTAGTGAGGTTTACAAGGAAGAAGGTGATAAGCAGAGATATGTACAGATGGGAGGGGGAAGAGATAGAGATGGTTTGCCCAGCCGGTATGCAACGCACATTTTTTTAAATGTTAAACATGAAATATCTCACAAATGGTTCACCTGAGTGTTCCGGCAAGACAAACTTCTTTGTTAATTAAGACGCACTGATTCACAGGTTGTCTTTATAAATTACTTAGAATGTGGTGTTACAAAGTTTGATGCAAACATAGGGTGCCAACTGTGAGTGAAGAGATTTAAGCAGATCTTAACAGCGAGGTCTTGAGTGCCAATGAGGGTGATCGAGGTAAGTATGGAGTGGTGCCGGAATTAAAGGGCTGGGGAAATGGGACATCCCCGAGAAAACCCACTGACCAGACAGCATAGACCAGCCAATTCCCGCATACAAAAATTCAATGACCCAGCCAGGGATTGAACTTGGTTCGCCTTGGTGGGATGTGAACAAGCTAACTGCTGAGCCATTGTAGCCCCTAGGGTGCCAACATCCATTTCTAAAAGAAAGGGGGATGATATTACCAACCACATTTTTATAGGTGTAACATCTCCTTCGAAGGTGCATATCTCCCTTAATAATCATTTCAGGTGGTAGGTAAGATCTACATAAGTTGATGCCGGCCAGGAGCCGGTAACCACCAGCCCATGACGGTGCTTGCCGATAAAGCACACGTGGTGGTAAACACGTGTTTAATAATAGAACAGCCCCGACTTCCAGTGCAGTCATAACCAGTGTTTTGTTTAAATGATTGATTTCAAAGGTTACGTGTTGTAAAAATGTATTTTTATTTTTGGGTAATGTGTGTATTTATGCTTTGATTTCAAAACGCCCACTGCAAAAGTATGAGACAGTCATTCTTACGAACACGTCTATGAGACACACTTATAAATTTAATGGAAAATGCTAATTTAAATTGTACACTTAAATATTGTTTAATATTGTCTTGGTACCATTGCCATTTAATATGTTAATAACGCATGACATGCATAGCGACTTCCGCTGGTGTGAACCCAGTAGGCTGCCATGTTAGGTCAGCGCGACCACTGCCTCTGTGCAGTTGTTCCCAAGAAGCTGGCCAGGTAAGACGCTGCCCGTACACACCTCAAATTTTTGCATTGATGTAGGTTACCATAGTCTATTAGCATACCGGTTCATCTTTACCTGCATAAGTTTCTGCCAGATGTCCCCAGCATAATGCTATTCTGCTTAACATAAGAATTTGCAGTTGTTTCAGCTTTTTAATATTTTACAAGGGTAAATTGCTGTACTAGGCCAATCATGAGGTCGTGCAAAATGTATCTGCTACCATCCATCCAAGCAAACTCTAACAGGCAAGAGGAGGTCTGTGACGCCAGCAAGTCTCGCCACTATCAGAATACATGGGATTCTCAAAAAAAAGGGGGAAAGTCAGCCACGAGCGCATCATTCCAGGATGAGGGGAGGGCGAGGTTGGTCTCCGATTACGGCGCGGGGCAATTGAGTCGGCGCCAGCTGCAGCACGTAACACAATGTTAACGTAAGTTCAGCTTGTTTCGCTCTGTGAAGTGTTACAGACGCCTTGAACGAAAATATGATATTTTGCATATCTTCATTCCATCATTGGTTATGGTATAATTTTTTGGGGTCTTTCCACTGACAGTAAAAAAGTGTTTCACATGCAAAAGAGAGCTGTAAGAATAATCAATTGCAAAAGAAAGTCACTCATCTAGACCTCTTTTCAATAGCTTACAGATTTTAATATTTGTATTTTATTACATGTTTTCAATACTTGTATTCGTGTCCAAAACAGTCATTTATTTAATAAAAATGAGTCCTTTCATAACCATGACGCTAGAATAAAAAAAACACACATGGCTTCAGTTACCTTTGACATAGACTAAGGCCAGCTGCAGTCAGCCCATGATGGCACTCGCAGCTAACCTAACATGTGGTGGTAAACACGTGTGCAGTACATGTGCACGGACTTTCCCAAAATTGGATAGTTGATTTCAGTGTGTTACGTATTTCATTTTCAGGGTTAAAAAGTTTGTAAAATGTTTTATTTCAGAGTCTTGAGTAATGTTGATATTTTAAATTCAAAGTGCACGCGGCGCTGAAGAGAAAGACAATAATATTCAGACGAAGATGCTTTCAAAAGACAATTCAATAATTACCAGAAAATATAACTTTGAATTCTGTTTGTAAAATTGTTTAGTAATTCTTTTGGTGCCATTTCAATTTGCAACATGACGCCGCCGGCTGAGACATGAGACGAACGATGATGCAAATACGTAATGGTAATATGGGCGCCAGTGGTGCTTCCCAATCACTGCACTATTGAGACTCATGGTTCTCAGGGATGCTGTGGGTTCTGTGTGTTCGTCTCACCCGTGCGTATTTACAAACACGTTGGCAATACTAAACTTTTACTAAATATCACTTGAAATAAACACTTAATAACATATATATGGCTTGGACACTGTCACTACTGAATAAAAGAGGTAAGTTCACTGTAGACTTGTTTTTACTGTTATTATGCATGCACATCAACATGCTAATGAAATTATGATAATCTCAGTCATGACTAGCCAATTCCGCTTGGGTGCTCCCCAGCCCTCAATAGCACACACCTAGACAATGATCTCACTGAGGTGCATGAAAGCACAGCCTTCACAAGGGAAGAGGGCGACAGCCGCTAGGTGGACTGACGGTTTTTCCCTGAAGACAGGACATGGTGAATTACAAATGAAACCCTTGTTGATACATATTAACACGTGTGATTACTCTGTATTACTAACCCAAACTTGTGTAATTACTTGGCATCACTAACGCAAACTCGTCAGAGCTCGCCCTCCAGTACGTGGGTTGTGTGGTGACGGCCTATACACAGAATTGTGCACACAATGTTACATAAATATGCTCTCAAAACGCAAGGATGGTGTATACAAAGACTCGGCGTCCGTCGGCCACGTGGTGATATGTGATGTTGCCGTGAAATATTCACACATGAAAAACACCCTTAAAAACATACATAAAAACAAAGCCCTTGAAATTGTGTGTAGCAATAATGCATAAATTATAATGAAACGCCACAATCATAGGCGGATGGCACCTGACTCCAGTTACGCAGGTCGCGTGACCTCTCCGACATCTTTCTCCTCCTTCTCGATTACGTTAAAAATGCCACATGGGCGAAATAAATTAGTACAGCGGAAGGATAATGCTGGGGAAATGTCTGGCAAAAACGTATGCAAGCAAGAGGTTAACGGGTATACTAAATTGACTATGAAAACCTAAATCACTGAACAAAAGTTGTAGTGTGTACATGACAGTGTCTTACCTCGCCAGCTCTCCTTGACAGACTGTCCAGAGACAAGCGTCGCACGGACCTACCATGGCCACCAACGGGGTTCACATAAGCGGAAGTGCTATGCACGCCGAGTAAAATATTTTATTATAGAAAATAAAAAGGTACAAATTAAATTTAATATTGTCTAAAATTTGTATAATTTTCTTATGAATTTTCATATTAATTTAGTGTCTCTTCATGATGGCGTTCATGCCGGAATATCAGTGCTGTTAATCTTGGTGCCGCGGGCACTTTGAATTTTATAACCAAACAATTTAAAAATAGCAACAAACACTTTAACACATTTTAAGACATATTAAACTCTGCAGAAACAAATATAAAACACATTTTA
The DNA here is from genome assembly GCA_029891345.1 of Dryococelus australis. Classification (NCBI taxonomy): domain Eukaryota; kingdom Metazoa; phylum Arthropoda; class Insecta; order Phasmatodea; family Phasmatidae; genus Dryococelus; species Dryococelus australis. Next base: position 191,717,962 of record CM056995.1, read on the forward strand.
CACTGAAAAACAACATTTATATGAAAGTTCAAAATTACTGGTGTCTTTGCGCACATGCAGGACACGTGACACATGCGTGGTGAGTGCCATCATGGGCTCTAGCACTGTTGGCTGTTAGCCGGCATCAAACACAAAAATTTTACTTGGCATGCATAGCACTTCCACTGGTGTGAACTCCATAGGCAGTCATGGTAGGTCCGCGCGACTCCTGCCTCTGGGCAGTCGTCCTGGGAGAGAGCTGGCGAGGTAAGACATTTCCATAGTTCATTTTAGTTTACGAGTAAATCTTTGCCTTGCGTACACTTCACCAGACATCCCCAGCGTAATGCTATTCGCATAACTTAATATTTGCAGCCTTTCAGGCTTTTTGGAATCTAAACAAGATGCAAGGAGGAGATGTTGGAGAGGCCATGCGGCCCGCGCAACTTGTGTATCAGGTGCCATGTGCCCATTCCTAGGGCTTTTCATTGTAACTTCTGCTGAATTACGATGAGTAATATTAAGGGTAATGTGTGTGTATAATTATTTCAGGGATTTTGTCATGTTAAATATGTTTGCGGCCACATTGCCCACAGCCACATGGTTAGGAACCACCAAGTCCGTATCTGCGCCATCGCCGCGTTATGAGGGCTAATTCTTGTTCCATCTTGTGCGCCTTAATGTTATCTCAGGGTTCATGTAATATTTTCAATAAGAGTTCTTGTATTTTCATGTTTGATGAATTTTGTGATTGACCACGTAGTCAATTCGTATGCTTGTATTTTCCCGCCATCCGGCACCTTAAGAGTTTTGTATGCTTGTTTCTTGTGGGGATCATTTTTCTAATGCAGATACAAATTTTGGCTGATGATTCTTGCCAGAATTTACTGTGAAATATAGTGCTTTCATACCTGCACACGTGGTCCACTGCAAACTTCATCCAGTGGCATCCGCGCCACCTAAAACTATTTTCACCAGAGTGTGTATATTTTGCCTATTCATACCGTGCCCCATGTTCATCAAATCTTGTTTTTGTAATTTTGTACGGGGGTTAATTATTTCTGCACTAGCCCGCTATGTGTATGACCATCATCACACACCACGTGGTTCGGGGACGAGTAGGCATTAGCTGCATAGTTAACTGCACGTGTTCATTTCATACCCCGTGTCCTGTCTCTAGGTAAAACCCACCGCCCATCCTAGCGGCTGTATGCCCCTTGCTTTGTAGAGGCTGTCTCGTCAAACACTGCAGAGAATAACCACGCAAGTTGAGTAACGTACTAGGGGAATCACCCACCGGAACTGGCTAGTCACATCACAGTAGTAAAACACCTAATTCATTTTCTGGTACGGTGTAACTTAGTATTAGTAAATACACCTCACAGTGGAAAACTTGTAAGTTTTTGTAGTGTCAGTTACCCAGCTTCATCAAGTGTTTTGTATTGTAATGTTGTTTATAAAGAGTTGTTTTGTAAGTACGCACGGGTGAGACGAACACACAGAATCCCTGAGATCCCAGAGTCTCAAAGTGCGGTGTTTAGGAACCACTGCTGGCACCCATAAAAAAGGTAAAATTGTATCATGATTGTTTCCGTGTCTCCCCCGACGGCATCAACTTAAAACTAGTCCAGAAAGGGCCATCCTACCTTGGTAGCCAACTTTTCAATTTAAATTACATCAACACCTTCAAGAAATTTGCTTCTCCAACCGAAAACACCAGAAATAATTTTTATTGAATGTGCATTTTATAGAATATAGATGAATATCTAAACTACAAAAAATAAGAAATTATGGTAACCTCCTGTATAACATTTCATCATACACATTTCTTGTTCTGGTTCTTCTCGTTCCTTTTTTTTTTTTTTCTGTTTCAGTAAAATGATGACGTCGCCAGCATGTTGAAAGAAGATATGTGTGTGTGTGTGTTTACTATGCCCAGTGTATAAACTGTGTATAGTACTGTAATTTGACTTGCCGAATATCTTTGTACAGCAATGTATTTTGTGACGAACACAATAAAACAAACAAACAATTCACATTAGTAGGCTAATTTTCCACAGCAGTCACTTAGAAAGTTAGCATAGTAGGCTGTACTCACCCCATAGCCACATTGCTGCCATCTATGACGATAGGACGCAGTCCTTGCTTGCGCATAGGCTGCGAGCTCGGCAGGTAAACATTCCCCCCAAACATGCTGACAGGGTTCTGCATGCCGGTCCCAGTGTTGAATCTCTGGGGAGCAGTGACGTGCGCTGCTGGTAAGCGAGCCTGCTGCACGTAGTAGTTCTCAACACTTGCTGCGGCATAGCTCCGGGTAAGCGCATCTCCCAGCCTATTGTAGTCATGTGACAGAAGGGACACATTCCTCGCGTTTGACTCTGTGATGACTGGTACACGCTCTCCCTGCAAGTCGAAGTCTGCTCCTGCCCACTCGTGCCTACGTTGTCTCGACAAACCCACATTTCTACACATCATGTTCCAGTGACTCCCCCAGTCCCTGCTCGTCATTTCCCATGCAGATCTGTTTCTCTGGTACTGATAGCTGGGCTGGGAGGGGCCCCAGTTGCTTCTGAGAAAGTACTCTGAGCTAAGAACTGCCGCATTTGCAGGAAATTGACGATTACCACTCTGATACTGTGTGGACGAAGTTTGTGTTTGCCTTGCAGGTAATTTGGCAGCAACTGACATGCTGCTGATGATTCCCTTTTTCTTAGTTATGCTGTGAACATTTTCAGTCTGCACACGCCCAAGAGCATTAGGCCTTCCTGCGGCCTCACCGAGACTTTTTGTTTTGCCAGTATGATTTTCCGTATTCTCTACAACACTACCGTTAGTAGTCTTGAAAACACTTTCCTCACTATTTGAATCATCATTCTTATTTCTTACTTCACAGTTCAGGCTTATCTTGGGAGCTTGGTTGGGAATATCACGTTCCTCGATCTTTACAGATTTCAGAACACTTTTGTTAGTCTTCAGATCACAATTTCCTTCCAGTTCCAGTTCTTCATTACCAACTTTACCACGAATTGTTGGCATGGTGTTCTTGAGTGCAACATTCGATTTTACCGTGTCATTCCCACAGACACTATTTCTATCACAATACTCCTCTTCACTTGAGCTGGAAGATTCTATACATATTACTGGTACGACTTTACAAGTGTTTCCTGAAAGTGTCTTTGTTACCAAAGTTTTAACGCTAGTAGCACATTTCACAGTGCCAGTCGTGCTCGTATCCAATAACTTATTCCGGTGCTTGGGCGTTGCCTGCCGGCACTTTGATGAATTCCTTTTAACACCTTTACTTTGTCCTTCCTTCGCTGTATTGTCTTCTCGGGAAAAACTTAGGATTCTACAATTACCACTTTGACAAGGTGATTCCAAACCCTGCATTATGGTTTCATCCACTGCTGTTACTTCTTTAGGAAAATTATTTTCGTCCTCATTATCTGCAGCATCTGGGCTTTTGAAATGGTCTGCTTGAGATGAAGACACATCACAACATGGCAGTCCTCCTGTTTGCTCAGGAGGTACTGTATTCTCAAGAAGTCTTTTTTTCAATAGTAAAGAACGCTGTTTCACAACTTTATTTACAAGCATTACTTCTGGTGCACGTTTTATAGTATTTTCAGTGTCTGAAATAGAAAGATTTCTAAGGTCATTCACTAGAGCTAAAGCAGTTTCTTTACCAGCGACCGACTGACCTGTGGACATCTGTCTGGTCGATTTTTTATGCGGAGCGCTGCTACCACGAATGTTAAATTTCTTCAGTGGTACAACTTTTGACGATCTCTTTCTTACTGCAGATTTTGGCGGAGCACTCCATGTCTGTTCATATGAATCACTAGGCACAGATTCACAGCTGCTGTCCGATGTAACAATATAACTTTCATTTTTTTGTTTTACGATGCAGGCCTTTTTAAACACTTCTGGTTTTGATTTATTTGGTCCAATTTTACTAACTGGAGCCACAGAGCAATCTGCAGTTGAAAGACACTTGCCACTGCGTAGTTTCATGTTTGAATTTTTGAACTTACTATATAAAAGAATACGTCAAATACATGAAACTTAAATTTTTGACGAATATTGTTTAATTGCCTTCATCGGTTACACCATATTGAAATCACACTTTAAAACTATAGGCGTACATAACTTCATTATTTTCAGCAAAAATTATTTGTACCTTGCTTCTTAAATTAGTTACAAAAGTGGCAGTTGGCTGGAGCATCGAAATTCTAGTCACTATCGTGAAATTTATAACTGGATTCATTCTCAGGAGCGGACAAAAACTTACATTGTACAGTGATTACAACTATAGATTGATTTATGAAAGTGTGTGTTTAACATACCGACGACTAGACAACGTGCCCTCAAATCACTCACTAGAGACAAAAAATTATGGAAAAATATTCATTCCTTAACCTCAAATCACACACAACATAGAAGATGTAAAAACACAAACAGTAAACAACTTCTGCACCACAGATAAATAAGGAGTTACTAGATCCATGAAGTTAGGAATATACAGGAAATTGCATGTTGTGACGTAGTTGAAGACGCTGGAGATACGACGAAAATAATGGCTTCTAGCCGCCATCTGACCAGTAACGCAAAACATTGTGTTTACTTTACAATGACGTTGAGGAAAAGTTACATTCGAAGCATTTCGTGTTGAACAATGCTGATGAATAAATAAATATATATTACGATTCACGTGGGAAGGTTTACTAGTTTATTATTGGCTTGCGTTAGTTGTGCAATAAAATAATTCCCTCATCAAACTACCGATCGTGAGTGTGTACTGCGTGCCAGTATTGGGTCATTTGCGACAATAAGCACGTGGTTTAGATACAATGTTCATATGTCAGGATTTGTGGAAAACTATTTTCTGAATAAATTATTAAATAAAGAATGACGATCGTTGTAACGTTGTCGTGCAATGTATAGCAGGTTGTGTATTAGTAATGAGTGCAACAAAACGACTACCAGCTTCCTAGCTGAATTTCTGGAAGGCAAAGTTCATATCTTCCTGAGCCACGAATAAATAATTATTTGCTGGCATTAATATTTAAATTCCTGACAATGACTAGAAAGGTTTGTTCCCAATATGACTTCCTCTCCTTTATACGTATTTAATGTCAATAATGTAAATGGTTTCTGGTAAATAAATTCAAATCCCGTTTTAGTTATTCCCTCTCTTTACATTTCATTAGTTCTCCGTTATGAAACAGTTTTATACTTATTTATCCCTTATTGAAGGGTACAATTTTGTTTCTTGCATCTACAATGTTGGACAGGGTTAAGTTACCCTTGGTACATAAAATTTTTACTGAATTGTATACACTGGACAATCAATTTTAGAAATTTCACAGAAGAAAAAAAGGGAGAATGTACAGTAGACATTTATGGATAATGTTATTCCCTATATCTACAAAAATGGTGTTACATCTTTCTCCAAAAGCGCAATTTAATACCAAGGGCTTAAGCCCTAGCTACAATCACCATAAGAATTAACAATGAAAAATTGAATCCACACATGTATGTGGCACTAGCTACAACACAACATAGTGGCATAAGATGGCGGTCTACTCGCGGTAGCGGCGTTAAGAGGATTGACTATTATCAATTCTCTTACGCCGTGTTCTACGCCTGCCAATCACGAGACAACATTTCCAATGACGAGTGTCAGTGCACTGCAAACTTATAACAAGAACATAGTTATTAAATGAATGTTGCGGTACAGTTCAGAATTCCATTTGTTTAAACAGTCAACATAACTATTAACATGTATACCACACTTTTAATATCCCGAAACACGATTCCCGCGAAACTTTTTCACCACAAGAAGATTAACAAAAATAAACATCAGGTTAGCCAAGACACTGTTTGAAAATATCCGCGATGCATGTACAGGCTGTCTTTTTTTGTGCTCGTTTCTCATTATTCGTGTAACAGTTTTCTTACTGTGGTTGTAACCAGTACATTTTCATATTTCCATGGTAACGCCACTGTTATTTTGGTACGGGAATGCTATGGTGATTGTAGCGTAAACTTTAGTCAGTCAGTAGCCACAATTTTAATTCAGCCCAACATGCTGAAAAATTTCACATTAGGAGAGAAAACTACAATAGGATATTATTTCTATAAATACACTTTTAGGGATAATAAAGTAAATACTCTATGGTTAGGTTAAAAAGTATGAAAACTTATTCACCAACATTTTAGGTTACTTTGGGTAGTTTAATTAGATTAGTATACATTGTTGAACTACAATGGGTGAAAGACGCATGCACCACAATGATAGCGATAACAAGCTCAGATGTACTAACCCATGTCAAAGTGGTCCACAGACACACCTGTGACAAAATTCCTTTGTTGTTACCTACCAACTTGTGCAATTATTATTTTTAGTGTGAAATTCTCCTCTGAATACATTAACAACTATTCAGTTTCAATATCTCGGAACCACGCAGCAGAAACTGGACAAACAAACACCCCTCTAAGAAAAACATTATTGCTGAAAAAATGAGGTCACCCCTTGGAAGGGGGGGGGGGGGGGGGAGCTGAGGTGGGCATAGTGGTAGGATGCTTGCCTTCCACCAATGTGATCCATGCTGGTTTCCCCGTGAAGTTACTCAAAGATTTTCACATATAGTAATTGTGCTGATTGGTTCTGCTGGCTGGCATGTTTCCTCGAGGTTTCTCGTTTCCCCCACACCCTTGCATTTCAATGCTGCTCCATATCTGCCATGTTTCACCCTCATTGGCTCTCAACACCTTGGTTGCTACAAACCAACAAATCTCTTTCAACTCCTTCTGTCTTAAGATGATGCGAGGCCATGGCAGTGTAACGGCTACAATACTCGCTGTTTCACGAAGCACACTTTTTTTTGCACCCCCATATACATCCAATACACTTTGGAAAGGACTTGTCAATTATTTTTTTTATTATTTTTATTATGCAATATGGATATTTGCACACAATTACGTTTACATAAAGATATATAACAAATAAATAATATAATTTTCACACTTATTAATTCTAGCAGCTCTACAAACATGTTAAGACTACATTTGGTTGCTGTACAAGTTGTTACAATTCATGTACAGATATATATTAAAGTATAAATATGTAAAGTCTATATTAGATTGAAACAAAAGGTATTACATGAAGTCTCCTTATATCAGTCTTGTTCTGCGTTATAGAAATAGATCTTTATGTAAGTATTCTTCTAGCAAATAGAAGGCTTTATTTAAAAAGTATAATTTAACAGCACTTTTTAATTTCTGTAAACTTTTAATTTACTTCAAGTGACTGGGAAGGTTACTTATTAGTATTGCCCCAGCATAGTATGGATTTTATGTAAATTTTAATGTTCTATATGAGAATAGATGAAAATTATTAGCTTGTCTAGTGTATATCATTATTTTAATGTTTTCCGTGTAAAAAAAAACAATACTATGGTACATATACATGCATGGAAAAGTAAGAATTTTGTTATTTATAAATAGCGGCCTGCAATGGCTTCTTTTTCCTTATTACTTATTAATCTCACTATTTTCTTCTGTAATCTAAAAGCCTTTTTCCATTTTGTCGATTTACCCCAAAATATGATTCCATAATTTATTATGGACTGAATATTTGAGAAATAGTATGCAAGTATTGTATTATTATTATTACAAATCTTTTTAAAGGTATGTACAACAAAACACATTGAACTCAATTTTTTACAGACACTATCAACATGCTCATTCCATGTTAAATTACTGTCTACAATGAGCCCTAGAAATTTAGTACTACTTGCTGTCTGTAACCCGTCTTCTTCTATTGTTGTGCATTTTTCATCCTGCATTGTATGTTTATTTCTCTGCATTTACTATACTGGAACCAACTGGACATCTCAGTCACTGTTTGTTTTATATTTTCTTCAAGAACAGCGTTATTTGAACTAGCTACCAAAATATTTGTGTCATGAGCAAACATTATAGCTGAGCCGTTGGTTATTTGTTCTGTAAAATCATTAATAAATATTAAGAATAAAATTGGTCCCAGTAGTGATGCCTCTGGCACTCCTACTCGAGTAGTTCTGGTATTGGAATATCTTATGGAGGTGATCTGTTTTCTGTCTTCAAGAATTTAAACATATTATTGGTTATGCCTCTTACTCCATACTGTTAAAGTTTTTGCAATAAAATATTGTGGTCGACACAATCAAAAGCTTTTGAAACATCTGTGAATATACCTGTTGAGAATTGTCTTTTAAAAATAAGTTAATATTTTTTCAGTTAAACTGTAAATAGCTTATTCTGTAGATCTGGCTTCTACAAAGTCGTACTGATGCAATGAAATAACCTTGTTTCATATTGAGAATTGTGTGAGTTTATTTGCTATCAATTTCTCTAAAATTTTTGAAAAGGACGTAAGAAGAGCAATAGACCTATAGTAATCCATCAATGCCTTGTCGCTTTTTTATCTATTGGTACTACTTTTGCGTATTTGAGTCTGTCAGGAAAAATTCCCTGGGCAAGACATTCATTGAAAATGTAAATAAAGGGCAGTTTTATTAAATAGGAACACTTTTTTTTTTAGCAGTCATAGGTACCTTATCTATTCCACAGGAACTTTAAATTTTGAAATTTTGAATTACATTTGTGATGTCTTCTTCTGAGATAGGTGTGAAAAACAGTGTGTTAGCATTCCAAGTGTTAGATCTTTGGGGTATGTGTGCAGGACTAATATTTGTAGCTCCGTGTTTATTTTAGAATTTAAGTGGATGTTTGTGAAATAGTAATTAAAACTATTAGATATTTCCTTGCTATTTTCGATTTTCATACCACCAACTTTCAAGGAAAAGTTATGTCCTTGCCTAGGTTTCAATTCATTTTTAATAATGTTCCACATTGCTTTTGTTTTATTTGAGGAGGATGCTATTTTTTCCCCATTGTATTTCTGCTTTTCTACTCCAAGTAACTTGTTATATAATCTTTGTTTTTCCCCTGGGTTCTTAGCATTTGACGCATTGTTTTTAACCTCTGTCCTGAGACTGTCAGACCTTTTCTAATCCATTTTATTTCCAAGCTACTGCTACATTTTACAGATTTGAGTGGAAAGGCATTATTAAAATGACAGATTTATTAATAAAACTGTTACAGGTTAAGTTAATGTATAAATGATGTTTGTTCTGAAGAGATTGTTCGTGGTTGTTTCGGAATGTTATCTGAGAATTCTGAACATTCAAATAACCTCACTGAAAAGGGCATGCTTAAAAATTTTTTATCAAAATATCTTCAAAGAGTGTCAAAGTAACACAAAAAAATGTGGCTAAATATCAATAATATTATTTACTTAGAAAAGAAAACATATTGTACCATTGACACTGTCCAAGCAGATTATGGTGAACATATAACAGATCACTATCATATTGCCAATGTATTTTGAAATTACTTTACTAGTATAGGTTTAAATCCGTCTAGGCAACTATAGCCCTTGCCACATGATGATGTTTACCAAATTAACACATTATAACCTCTAAATGCATATATTTTTCTATTGTCCACAGATGACTATGAAGTTATGAAAATTAATAATAAATTGAAACAAAAAACTAGTGGTGCCTATGACGACATTACTGCAGAAACAATAAAGCATTGGAAGTATGTGATAATACATTTACTTGTGCAGGCTGTTAATTGCATGACAATTAACAAATCATACCCTGATGCACTCGAGGTTGCCAGTGTTATGCCAGTTTCCAAAAATGGTAACCATGACAGTGTTGGCTCAATAGACCTATTTCTGTGCTATCTGTTATCAATAAAATTTTTGAACACATAGTCTACAAGAGAATGAATTCATTCTATCAGCAACATAACCCAGCAAAACATGGAAAATAATGGTCAGAATAGATCCGGTAGAACCTTGTCGACAAACTCCGACCAACCGATACTGGCCCGCTGTCATATGCTGAAAGTGGCCCGATGGAAATATGGACTGGCAGCTGACTGTTTTCCGACAGTGTCAAAAATACACTGTACTGCTACCGGCAAGATACAAAATGTATTCTGGCCGAACATACACGAAAAGTATGGGCCAGAATCAGGCAGGTAAAAGCTAGCCGACAAACTTTGGCCAGCCGATACCAGCCCGCTGTCTGATGCTGGAAGCGGCCCGATGGAAATATGGACAGGCGGCTAACTGTTGGTCGTCAGTGTCGGGCCTGCGACATCTGAATGTCGTTACGATGCCGAGCCTGTGGCTGGGTGTCGTTACAATGCTGGGCCTGGGAAGGTTAGATGTCATTACAATGCCGTACCTATGATGGATGGATGTCGTTACGATGCCAGACATCAGCGGCATAATGTCCAGAAATAATCAGAATAACAATGAAAAAAATCTTAACTTTTCGATTAAAAACTTTAGTGATATTTATTTCTTCTTTTCATATATTCATTTTATTTACTGCTCAACACATAATATGATGTGAAATTCTTTTGCTTGCTGGGAACAGGATTCGAACCTAAGACCATTGAGTTGAAACTTCAGGATGTTAACCTATACACCACAGGTCAAGCTGCTGATACTCCCCAGTAATTAAAAATATATAATGATACAAATTATTATTAAGGAATGTATTTTCCATGACAATATAACAAATAATTTTAAAAACACGGATTATTTAAAAACTATTTCTTCAGAGGCTTGCAAACATAATAGTTTTTGTTAGTTTTTAATATATTTAAGTCGGATGGTTGTACAAATAAAAACATTCTAAAGTCAACAAATGCCATGGACTACCACGTGACACAATATAATCAGTTAACACACTGTCTCAAAAAAAGACATCAAGCCGTTTACAGCTAGCTAACATCTTGCCTAATCGAAACACTTTCCAAAAGTTAATCAGCAAAATTATATAATATTTATATCTTTATTGTGATAAAGAGCCTTGTCTCGAAAACATTAATGGGCCGTAATAAATAAGATAATGGTCAGCTTACCGAAAAGACAAAGATGGTGTATGGGAATCGGCCCAGAAACATTTTTAAATGCTTGCAACATGTATTCTCTGTAATATCGTGATGACATTTATATATATATATATATATATATATATATATATATATATATATATATATATATATATATATATATATTATCCTAAGAAAAAAAACAGTGGCCATTGTCTTATTTCTAATGGCAAACATTCTGTCTCAAAAAAGACATGCCGTTAACAGCTAGCTAACATATTGCTACGACCACTGGCAAGGTGCTGATCATCACAAAGGGATGGAACTTTAATGTCAAACGGCCTCAAGAGGGAGGGGGCGTTTGACGTGAGCCAGCACCCTAGGTCGTTCTCCCTGTCTATGCAACCAACACTCATTGGCCACGTGAGGTGTCACCGAAAGAGCTGATGTGCTCCACGCACCACTCCCGGTGCACACATCAAGGGCACCGATACAGTGATAGTGCGCGATGAGTAAAAAGCAAAGTAAATTAAAAGGTTTAATATTGTGAAAGGAAGTAAGGGCACAGAAAACATATTAGTGCAACCAGCAACATGCTCAAAGTAATTTTAAGGGTTATGTTTATATTTGATGTATCTGTTCCAGGTGTAAACAAAAGGGTTTTATGTATGTTGTGCCTCAGCTAGACACGTCACGTTTTTGAAAATGGTAATAATGTGTGTTGATTTATTGTGTAAATAGTGTTCTGAAATATATTCTTGTTGGTGCTCCTTGTTCCTAATTCAACATACATGTGCATTTTAATGCACATCATACAGAAATATTACGGTAAGTCACTCCCGTCCATAAAATTCATGACAGAGATTATGTTTATTTTATAGTGTCTTGGGTGTAATTTTAAGAGTGTTTTATTGTCACATAGTCCAAATATATTTCACGTGAGCAGAGCGCATATTGGTTTCAGGCTACATAACATACATACATACATATATATATATATATATATATATATATATATATATATATATAATATATATATATATATATATATATATATATATATATATATATATATATATATGTGTGGAAATATTGGGCAGTACAATATCAGTGGCAGGACAGTATTGTGAGATTAGGTTCTTGTGAATGCCGCAAACAAAATTTAAACATTGCCCATGCAGGTTTTCTAACCCTACTTTTAATCTATGTATATAAAAGCTGCAAATATGAGAACTTTGCTTATGAACACTGAAAAGACACTGTTGAAATTAGTGAAGTGTGATATAAAACTTCAAACAGGAAAACATATTTTGCCTGCAATCGAAAGCAGAAACTGTTTGTTGTGAACGCAGTGAGGCCGTAAGATGCCTTACATAACATAGCAGCATAGCAGCATAACAGGTATTTATTTTATTTTAATATTAGAACTTTTAAGGGTTAAATGAAAGTGTACTTGTGTTATGTTTTGTCCTTTGAAGTAATTGCAATGCATCACTGATTTTTATTACATAATAAAATAAAATATAAGAGTTTTCATAAGTTGTGTGGGACGAGATGACCAATGAGGAGGCAGCCCGCCCGATGCCAAGAGAGTTGCATGGTAAGCTCTGTGCTGTGTGGACACACGTCGCGTCCTCCCGGACCATCATCAAATTTTATATAATCATTTTGTGTATAAATAGTCAAGCTTTGTTATCGAAGAGTAAATTGTTTATTATCCAGGGAAGTGCCACACAGCAATCCAGCATGTCTTTTATATGTCTGGAACTTAATTTTTCACATAACCATTGTCCGCTTCACGCCATTAAACAGTTTAAGTGTGCTCCGACTTCATACGAGGAAGCAAGTTAAATAAATCGAATATGTTTGAAAGTTCAGCGTCCGATTTATTTACTGAGATCGCTTCACAATCTCTTAACCTAAAATATGTGTTGATAACAACATGGGATGGCCGGTACAATCCCTCATCGATTAGTACAAGTGTTCAGAGGAAGCTTAGATAGCCTCTACTAGACCAGGCAAATTATGGATATAGTTTCACCATTCTTCACAACATCTACAGAGACATCTGCACATCTGGGGGCGACATTTAGGCGATCGGCCCACGACCCAAAGCATTACTTCGTGTTCTACAGTGAGGGGAGCACTGGCGCCTGCCCGGACATAACATATAACAGCCATCACCATAATAATTCCCCAGTTGCTGCAAAGAGAGCATACATAAATTAATAAATCAATAAATTTACATTTGCACGATGCTACATGTGTAGCACAACTGTAAAATGTGGTTTTAATGAAAACACTGTGATGAGATACCAAAAAAATATATTTTGACAACTCATGGCTTAAAACATAAAAAAATTTCAGAAGGCCATCTATGTGTTTATCAAAATGAATATAGAAGAATAGCTAACACAACACAAACCACATAAACGTTATGTTTTCTAGGTTTGGAAAAAAATGGTATTGGCCTAACTCTCTTGATGTAGAATATTATGGCTAGGTTGGCAATCCAACCTGATTTATTTTTTCCTAGTAATGTATGTTTGCATCCTGTTTATTTATTTCGAGGAAAAAAAAAGAAACAGTGAGAGAATTGGGGTCCTTTAGTTTAATGTCTTTCATGAGACGGCATTGTTTTGATGTTTTTATGAGAAAAATTTTAACTTCAATGAAAAAAATACGATATATACATCGCTGTTCGTATTTGTACAGATCCAGCAATATACGCACACATCACACACTTTAGCCGAAGTTAATCTTACACTTGTTGAATGCACAATATGGGCAAATAAACATATATTATTTAAACACACAAAAAAAGTTGTAAAAGTGCAGCTTTTTTAGGCCACATAGGTACCTTTCAATACATGATTTACAAAATATGCAAACTCAACTGTTTGCAAATTCGCAACACCTTGAAAACATGTTCTTCTGTGGAAATCATTATAAGTTTAGTTCACTAAAGTCACGTTTGTTCATCACTAGCTTTAAATAATATATTTGCAGAATCATTCAGTAAAATCAACATTGCCCACATTTCCTGAAACCAACAAACTTAACCACGGAAATTAGATTCGTGTTGCTTCATTGTGGATGGCAGTTAAGACAGCGGTAGGAATGAGCATTTCTAAGAAAAGATAAAGACAAGCCAATTAATATTACCTTTTACTCATAACAACACATTACAACAGTGCCTACAACCAACTAAGCTTAAAAAAAGCAGAAAAAAAAAAATTAATTACAGATAAAATAATCCTACAAACCCAACAACCAACTTCGCATGCTATTACATATGTTACCTACTTAAAATTGCCACAATTCTTGCAGCAAGAAAATACACTCGTTTACTGGCGATTATTGCGCCCACAATGTAATTAGAAGTTATTTCTATTCAGAAAATCCATCGTACCCGAGATTTCTCTCGCATTGTCATGAAATAATCGTCCACAATTGGATGAAACATTACATGAACAATTATTGGTACAGAATTTGTGTGTATTTTTTGAGCTTGCTTATGTTACATATAAGATCATTGTATATAGCATTCGATACCAATTTTATAATAATTCTTTTAGCAAACCTGGATTTGTAATATAATACATGGGATGAATCAAATAAAAATACAAAATGCCAGACACCGAACCACTCAAATCTACTCAAACAAGTGACTGATTTAACATACATATGCAAGTAGAATACAAGTACAAAATCTTTAAAAAAAAATCCTAGTCAAATACACTCCATTATTAATACATATCCATACTATACAATAACTTTAATTTTCTAGGAGCAGTTTTGTTTACTTTAAATGTTGAGATAGGCATAATATACAAAGTATCTATGGGGGGTATTGTGTGTATAATTACAGTGACATATTCGGGGTTGTGCTAACCAGGAATTGGCTAGGTGATGGGATATTCGTAGATTAGGTTTTTTACCAGGCGGGCGCCAGTGCTCCCCCCTAAGTGTATAGCATAATATAATATTTTGGGCCATGGGCCGTTCGCCCTATACATGATCCCTAGATGCACTGGTCACTGTACATTTTCAAAAGCAGCTAAAATTATATTCATGTTGCCTATGCTAGTAGAGGATATTCAAGCTCCCTCTGTATGCTTATGCTAAGAAATGAGGAAGGATTGTTTAGGCCATACCACAACTTCCGTGGTTACAAAATTTTAGGTTAAGTGGCTGTGACACGACCATATTAAATATATATGACACTGAGTTACAGAAAATTATTATTTATTTAAATCAATCCCTCATGCAAGGTACTTACAGTAAAATGCTCCCATAAAGCCGGAGTACAGTTGCACTGTGAAAAATGGCATGAAGCAGATAAAGAATTACAGGTTAAAATAAATCCCAGACATGTAAAGTACGTACTGGTCTGCTGTGTGGCATGCTCCCCGGATAGCAATGATAGACGGTTCCAGAAATAAAGATGTTACCTATCGATATGCTACATGATTAAACAAATTGATGAAGGTTTGGGGAGGATGCGACAACGTACGCCCACACAGCACCGAGGCGACCATTCTACTCTGGTGCCAGGCGGGCTGCCTTCTTACTGGCCAGCTTGTCCCGCACAGCTTATGAACAACTCTTAATTTTACATTTCTTCACATATTAAAATTAATGATGCTCTAGGATGATTGCAAATGATAAAATACAGTGTGTATCTTCACAATGCACAACAATTTCAATTTTTGAAAATACTGGTTATTATTGTTATGCTGATATGCGGCCACTTTACTGTAACATCAAGAGCTTAAGGCATCTGAAATACATCTTTTGTACACTTGATCATGGGCAAAATAAATTGTCCTGTTTTGATCGTAATATGATACTTCACTCAATTTTATATTGGCTTTCCAGTGTTCATAGTGAGATTTAATTAATTTGCAGCCTTTATAATTTAGTGACAGAAGTTGGGTTAGGAAACCATGTGGTCAATGTTTATGTTTGTGTTACATAGTTTGCAACAAAACCTACCTCACAATACTGGTATGCTACTGACATGGCTCGGAGATTTCTGATTAGCAGAGTCTCCTTGGTGTAGGCAGTGTTGCCACAATCACACTAACCTCAAGTTGTACATTACTGTAATAGGAGCTGGAGCTTCACGGGAACTTTTCTGTATCAAACCTAATTTACACTATGCACTTAAATGTTGATAAAAAATCAAATTTAAAATATAAGAAACATACTAAACAATCTTACCTTTAATTTAGCTACATTTATAGCTTATCCGGCCACATGCTAGCCATGTTTCAGGGTGCACCAGCTGGTCGCCACTAACCTGATTCAGAATACTGTCACAGTCAGTATTATAATACTGGCACTACTACTACTACTTCTCATGTTGGGCTATGGATAGACGAAATGGTATCTGTTATTGAAAATCTCTTGTTAAATACTCACTTAATATTTGTTATGAATACCGTAACATAATCTGACATGCGCTACTCTGACATGACTTGAGGTATGCACCTCTGGTACACAAACATAACAATTCTACCATTGGACAAATAAACAGCTAAAATAACACACAGTAAATCTAAATATTTGCCATGTAGTGCCTTGGCATACTTATGTCAGTGGGTTTCAGGAAATTACAATATAATTACATGTGATATTTCCACTGGCAAATGTAACCACAACCTGACCCAGTAAAGTTACATTAAAATGAAAAAATGAAAATGAAAACGAAAGCACGTGGTGCATTCTCCACTCACATGATATCACACTAGCAATATTATTTATTTACAAACGCTATCACACTGGCATGTGGCGATTCTATTGGCTAACATTTATACACAATAAATTACCCTTATTATTCTATATCAAGTTTCCTGTAGGATGGCATGTCACAGTACCCTAGGTGCGGTGCACTCTAGTGCAGGAAGGAAAACATACATTGTTATGACAACAAGCATAACTGTCAAAAACAAAACACACAATATATAACCCTTAATAACTACATGGCAATGTTAACAAACACACATGGTGTGCATCCCTGAGGTATGTTACGTGACACTGAGAATTACGACAAGATACAGAATAAATGCACACATGGCATTCTCGCTGGTTGCACTAATGCACTGCATGAATGATGTGGAGCGAGGGCTCAAGAAATTACTTACCTTAAGACATTATGTTGGACTGGATTACACTAATATTTAACAAAACAAATACTACATTCTTACTATTTAAAATGGCTTTTGAAAAGTTTATTTACTCTTATTTACACACACCGACACTTAGTTACACATTGGTGCATAGTATGGTGCTGATTCTCTCTCCTATGTTGACATGTAGACTGCTGTGCTGGAAGAAGGCGTGGTAAATGGGCTAGTGCTGAGCTGAAAACGTTAAAATTAATCTTAAATAAATTTAAAAAGATGATGTATTTGTATAGCCTGTTCGTGGTAAAGGGAGCACTACATGAAGCAATCTCATTGGACATATTTTAACAAAAAAAAAAACATTTCATTATGGCCTTGGCCTTTTCTTTGAAGTATGGGGAAATGTATACAATGTTTTAATTACCCACATGGCAGTGTTTTATTTTAACGCTACTGTACTGCCTTTTTTTTTCCATAAATGACTGAAGGTACAGTTGTCAGTACTACAGGTGAAGTTGATTATTACAGTGCAAGCCCATATAGAGTAGGCAAAGAAGCGAAACATTCCAAATTTTTTTGTATAGGTAAGCAAAATTTAAGAAGGATATTCCCATTCTCTAAACAAAAGGCCAACGCCATAATGAAATGTATTTATTGGTTAAAATATGCCTGATGATACTGTATCATAAAGTGCTCACTTACCATACACACGCTATACAAATTTATCATCATTGTAAATTGATCTAAGATTATTTTATATTAAAAGAAAGGGGTCAAGTTCATTACACTTACATGATACCAAACAAAACAACTAGACTAATGCATTTTCATTAGGCCCTTCATGTACTGACAGCAAAGTAGTGGAGCAATGTGGTGTTCATTAAGTTTGGGAGTGGGACAGGTAAATGTTCTGTAGATTCTCACCAACTCTTATGCTTTTGGATGACGGGCGTCGCTATTTTAAGTGAAATACCAACTAGTGAGCATAGAGCAGACTCTTCTCCTCTCCAGGTCGTGTGCCGACGACCTAAAGGCTGTATCCTCCCAGTGCTCCGACCATCATGATTAATACGAAAACAGTTATGGTACTGAAACCCTGCGCAGTGAGATCTTGGGGCGGCTCACACCCCCATGATTAGTTTTACATAGCAAAAAACACTGGAAGATAACACAAAACACTCATGCATAACACCTAATGATTGGCAGGAAAGGTGGGGGCTCGCACCCCTATGATCTGTAGGCAACCCGAATGAGAACGCATAGCATTTTGTGTTGAATCATTGGGTTTTATTAATAGCTCCTCCAGGAAGCATACTTATACACGGTGCAGCATTTAACCTGCCAGCAGGGTGAAACTGTACAAATGCCCCGAAGGGGACAAAGAACTTACGTGAAAACCTAAGCCTTCCCGGGCGATGCTATTCCACATGAAGGAGGAGTGGAGAATCTTGGGTGGCTGTGAAGTAAACAAAAGTTCCAGTAAATTAATGTCAATTGGTGTGAAGTGATTAGTGAACAAACATGAAGCACTGCCCAAGCACATGAAACACGATCCCATCGGTCAACATCTCCAACTCCTTGATACACCATGGTATGACTAACTGTCCCGCACAGCATGCCGGCTGAGGTTTGGCGGGCAGGCCAGCCGCCCTGACTATTTTTTATATTCTCAAACTCCAGAAAACACATCCACGTTACCTTAAATGCTACAAAACTTCAAAAACAATTACCTTTGGCGCAGGAACCCTTTAATTGACCTATTACACTGTATGAAACCAAATGTGGATGAAACACGTGAAAATGATAGCTAATGAAAAATACAAAAAACTGTAGTTCAGGCCCGCGGGGCCATCAAAATATTAATGGGGTTCCTTGATTGGCCATTTCGTGAACAGGCATCCATGAGTGTTCCTTAATTAATGCCATGGGTGCATTTTTTTCGCCCTTAGTAGAATATTATTTTTTACGCTGAGAACACTTTGTGGGTAATTAAATCAAACCACACTTTTGCTATATAGCTATATATGGATTCCCCTTTGTGCCAGAATTTTTTTGTAACAGTAGACAGTATAGTAATATTCAAAATTTTACTCCAACAGCAGAAATGTTTTTCCACAATACTTTTCTTATAGGACAATCGTGTGGTCACTGCAGCAAGAATTTATTTACAGCAAATGAAGACAGGTTTTCACAAAATGTAAACATAGAATTATGCAAAATATACTTGGGCAAACTTTTTTTTTTTTTTTACATTTGGACAAGAAGTTTTGTAAGTACATTAACTAACATTCTGTTTAATGCATCCCCCAAGGCAATTCCAGCCATCTTCTACTAGAGAAGCTAATTCTGGTTGCTCCGTTCTTCAGCAAGGGAGAGCAGTTGGAGCTGTATGACTCAGCGTCTGAAGAAAAAAGATCTAGGTCATGTGCTGCCAAGGGCCGGTTATGGAAAGAGGGGAAGAACAGGTAAAGCCTACAAGATGCTGGGTTGGGGAAGGGGGAAATGACTGACAGGGTCAAAAATAAAGAGGAAATCGGTGTGCTGACTGTAAAACTGTAAAATATGTTCCGCATTCTGGTTGAACTACAGCTCACGAACCACAGCTCACTACAACTCGATTCGAAACTATTTCCAGGCCATAATTAAAATTAATGTAATTGCCAGTACATTTTGTTGAACATGGTGTAATAATACCTGTGTGGGGGAAAACTTGGAGAGAGATATAGTTTACGTATGCCCCGTGTATGAGTATTAGCCCCTGTAATAAAATGGGTAAACCTTGCTGTGGTTTTCTAGTCGAATGTAAGGTATACAGGCAGAACTGCATAAATAAAGTTCAATGACCTGGGAGAAATCTAAGGCAATAAAACTAACATCAAACATTAGCCAACTGGCAGTTATTTTGCATACCGCAAACCATCGTCTAAGTTGCTGGTGTTCCACACCAACGAAATTTCAATTACCTGGATAACCCTGCTCACAATCAGGTTTTGTGCAGCCCCCTGCATAGCTATACAACACTACATAACACACCGGAATACATAGGAACCAACTATGTATTTATTTCAAATAATGAAAGTCTTCCAATTTTAAGCAATAATTTTACGTGGAAAATAATCATAGAAATAAGTTGCCTGAAAGGTTTATTTCCTTAATAGTATTAAAAATGCAAGTGTTATACACACATCGGCTGGATTAGGTCTAAAAAGATATCTCTCATTATGCCTGCTACAAATGCCAATTAAGTGAATAGAGTATTTGAAAGTAAAAAAAAATTATTACCTGGACATCTTGAATATTGCACACACTTAAAGTTTTGCAGAGTAGATTTAATTCAGTTCAAAATAAAAGTCGCTAATGTTCTCACACTTGGCCTTTACAATAAATTACGTGCCTGTATAATTATATATTAAAAATGCTCCTGGCTAGCACAGTTTATGTTGGTATAACAATCAGGTACTTATTTTAATCTCAGGCACTTTGTGACCACTGAAAAGTGTCGGGAAATTATGCTGCATACTTTAAAACTTTATCAAACACTCTCACGAACGTGTAACGGTCACTGCACATTAAGATGGGATCATATCTTATATAAATATAGAGTTTTCCACACTTATTTTATATGTAGACCTGTTCTGGCAGTAGTACCATGTACCATTGGCTTATCACTTAAATTTTAATATACTTTTTTAGGTCTAATTAACCTTCTACCTTTGTTACCCACTTTACACAAGATGGAGTATAGAACATTCCGTTACCATCCATTATCGGCAGCGGATACATTTTCAAATTAATACAGAATACATAGGGCTTAACCCAAGGGGCTTTACAATGCCATGACGATTCAAAAAGGTGCGCCTAAATGTTGCCAATTTGCACACAATAAACAGGTTACTGGGAACCTGATAAAACAAAATAAAATTACAACAATTCATATATGGAAAAATAACATTTCAGCTGCTGTGTGAAGGCAGATAAAATATTACGTAGAATTAAAAAAAAAAAATTATGATATAACAATATTTCACATGAAACATATGACATTAGTAGTATAGAAATTCCAGTTCGAGCACAGCCCCCAGTTATCAGAAAACCAACAGCAAATTGAATGCCCAAACCATCAGAAAAACATCAAAAAAATTACAGTTTGTTTTCCTGATCCAAAACACCAGCTGCTGGTTCGAGCACAGCCGGAAAAAAAAAGATGCAAAAGTTGCGTTAGAATGCCACCACAAAAAGTGACTGCAAAAAGTTGCATTTGGGAGCATCCCCCAGTTATCAGAATACCAACAGCAAATTTAATGCACAGTCCATCAGAAAACACCAGCTGCCGGTTTGAGCACAGCCGCACAAAAGTGACTGCAAAAGTTGCGTTAGAGTGCAACCGGAAAAAGTGACTGCAAAAAGTTGTGTTTGAGTGCATCCCACAGTTATCAGAAAACCAACGGCAAATTAAATGCACGAGCCATCACAAAACACCAGCTGCCGGTTCGAGCACAGCCGCAAAAAAAGTGATTGCAAAAGCTGCATTAGAGTGCAACCGGAAAACAGTGACTGCAAAAAGTTGCGTTTGGGTGCATCCACAAAAAAGTGACTGAAAAAGGTGAATTTGGGGCATCTGCAAAAAGTGACTGCAAAAAGTTGTGTTAGAGTGCAGTTGCAAAAAGTTGCATTTGGATACAGTTGCAAAAAGTTGCGATTGGATGCATCTGCAAAAAGTGACTGCAAAAGTTGCAAAGAGCGGCTCAAGAAATTTTAATACGTAAAAAAATAAAATATTGTCCATAATAAAGATGGACCAGTTGCTAAATGTATTGAACGGAGCTCAACAATTTAAGAAACTTTCCGAACTTACCATCGGACAGACCTATCCCATAGAACATACTGAAATTAATGATACACAGTATGGATAAAAAGTGTTAATTACTTCTGGGAATTTTAAAGTAACCTTGCCAGACAGATATCTTCAGATTTTCAGTGAAAAATTTTTAAATTATGTTAATTGTGGAGGTATAAGTTTTGCATATGATGGAATGGTGGTGCTAAACAAAGGCATTCTATTTCGTTTTATTAAAGCATTAATGATCGTCGTATTAGACATCAGTTGATTTTTATTTGTGCTCATATCTCTATAAAATTTTAATGGTTATCCAATCATTAAAACACAATTTTCGCTCCGACTTCGGCAATGTGCTACAACATAGTCTAATTAAAAATTTAGATACACATCTCTAAATTCGACACATTAAAGTAGCCGAAACATTGAGTTCTTTCATTACACTTTACTCATTACACTATTATTTCATTTACTTGATTTGTTTGCAACTGGGAAAAATAATGGATAAGCTGGTTCGTAATAAATCGTTTCGCCAAATCCAAATGTTGTTCTTGATTTAAAAGTGGCAATTATGCTAGTTTCTGTATGGCTATTTTCATCATGTTTTAATATCAAACCATTTACTATATTACGGTGTATATTTATTGTTTCAAATGGAGCAGATTTTGGAATTGTATCGCCACAATGATCCACATTTGCTTTCAGAGTTTTATTTTCTACGAAACCCAAAAGTTTTCCTATTGAACACCATTTTCCAAACTGTAATTTAAGCGTACATTCTACTTTCACTCTGTTTGTTATTTTATCTAGCTCGAAAGATATATCATTTTCTTTCCCACTCATTGAATCTACACGAACTGAAAAATTTCCTTTTTAGTTTTTTCAAGATCTTTTAAGTTATATTGACCAACTGGATTATCAATTGCTGATTCCGTATCATTATGACCCACGAAATATAGCTTATTTCTCCCAGAGATAATGTTATGCATTAGATAAGTAGTATAGAACTGAACTAAAGCCAATGAGTGTCCCTCTATCTCTAAAGAGTATTGTAGTCTCTTCTTCAAAACTGATTTGTTATATGTTAGTTTGAATACTTTACTCATTTATTATAATATTTAAAAAAATCTATTAATAAATGAGCAAGAAACATGTAGACTGGGATATTAAAATAAGAATACCAGACAAGACTGTATCGGCAAAACATCACGGAGAATTATTACCTAATAATATTAGGTTTTTGATTGTGGGTCCTAGTAACTGTGGGAAAACTAAACTTATGATAGATAATTTTATATATGCTCAGGGATGGTTGAACTTTGGTACTCTCTATGCATGTTCAAAAAGTCTGGACCAACCAAAATATATCAATTTAAAGAAAGATATAGATGTAGCATCAAAATTATTTAATGAACCAATAGTATACTTCTTTCCATCAAATGAAGAAATGGTTGACGTAAATGAATGTCATAAAGAGTCTGTAGTTGTTTTCGATGATATCATACTTGAAAATCAAAATATGGTAAGGGATTACTCTACTCGTGGTAGACATAAATATATTGATAGCTTCTATTTAGCTCAGCCATACTCAAAAATACCTAAGCAGCGTTGAAGAGACATTGCTAATTTTCTTTGCATATTCAGACAAGACGATACAAATCTTAAACATATTCATAGTGATTTTGTTGGTAGTGCTATGTCATTTGAGAAATTTATGGAGATGTGTTCAAAATGTTGGAATAATGAATATGGTTTTGTTACAATATATATGACTCGTAAGTTAAATAATGGCAAGTACCATAATAAAATTAAAGACTTTTTAAATTCTTAGATTGTAAGATTTGTTTTAATGGAAACACTTCCATTAAAAACTAACATAATCTGATCTTTTTAAACGTAATCATATACCATAACTATTTCAATAAACACAATTGTACCTTCGGATACATTGTGGGCTTTTGGTATTTTAAAATATATCATATCATCAGGGTGTACTCAAAAAGTTTTATGCATATCAATTTTTTTCGTTCATGAAAAACAGTTGATAACACTTTTATATTATTCTGGTTTTATTATTATTTCAATTATAGTTCCATCTCTCATAAAAAAAAATTCTATTCGCTTATCAAAGTAAAATATTTTATTTTGAATTGTATTTCCCAACTAAACGAATAATGTTAATTCTGTTTTTCTGAAAGTACTCTAAATTGATTGCGTCTATCGGTGCAATGGGATTTCCCACATGTCTTTGTTTTTTTGTTCAAAATCTATATTATTATCTACTTCCAAGTAAGTAAGATAAGCTTTATCCAATGATATTTTATTTCTTTACAGTGTGGATATAAAGTCGTTGAACTGTGTGTTGGAAACAAAATCATTAGGACTGATATTCTATTCATTGTTCGTGCATTCTTTAATTTGATCTTCAACCCAAGAGCTCATTAATGCAAATCCATATATATCCATTGTTAATTAATAGTGAAATAATTTTTGGAAATTTAAAGTTATGTGAAAAGAGATTTAGCACAATTACACACAAATGACCACAAGTTACTTGACTGAAATTTTGAATTGTATCATAGTTATAAAAAATATTACTTACGAGATATGCTATTAATTGTCGCAGTGGATTTCCGCCAAATGAATAAAAATAATATTTGTTGTTTGCTTTTTTCCAATAGCATACCCATTGTGTACCAGAGTTTGTCGAAACATCTAGATTAACAATCCGACATTCATTATCGAGTGGTGTGTTAAGTAAGTAGCTCATCGATCATAAATACAAGCCGAAAATTTTTAATGTTTAATTTTTTAACCATTTGATCAATATCAAAGTTACTGAGTGGAGTTACTTTTTTTAAAATTCTTGCTGCACTTAACTATCTTCAATCCCTTGCCGTATTCCTCCATAGCTAAATCATGTCTGCGTTGTTCTTCCAATTCTTAGATTTTCTTCTTGGCATTAATTACTGATGTAGCGATAGATGATGCACCGCCAGCTAACGCTCCTAGAGCTCCCAATGCTGCGAAAATGTCAGACCATTTCCAGTTTTCATTTCTTTGGACATTTTATTACACTGTGGAACTGAAATTGTGATAGTCATCCCTTTGTCCTCCTTTAGTTTCTTGTTTTTACGATCCAGTTGGTCTTTCGTTTGGAAAGAATCAATATTCAAAACTTTCAACCCCTTGTTAGGAACTTGAAATACAGTGTTTTTTACTTTCATTTATTATAACATGTATTTTATCATTATTATTTTAATTCCCCAGCCAAGCTTACGTTTAATATGCATCTCATATCCAGTAATACCAGCCCACAATCTCTCATTGTGACCAGCGCCTGAACTTAACAATCTTTTGAATACTTTCTTTTCTAGTTCTTTGTCAGCTACATTCCTTTCAGCAAGATCTTTATGATGATGATAAGCTATATCATGTTCGATTGCAGCCGCATCTAGTGGATTAATGGGTTTATCACCCCACTCAATTCTCTCTTTTAGTCTGGTACCCGGACCTAAGTACTGATAACCGGGTGCATGCAACTCAAAAGGTAGCAAATTTATTATGTCATTGAGTAACCCTTTTCCGTGATGCTCCGACTCTCAAAAAGTATGTGGTATTGTGTTTAACATTCGTATCAGATATGGTATACCTTTTGGATTATTCACAACAAAGTCACTAAACTTGCTGTTGAGCATATTCATTATTCTAACTTTTTCATTGTAATAGTTATCATTTCCAGCATTCTCTTTGCCATAAATAATGAGAAGTCGATCAATAAGCATCCTAACATCATCCATCCATATGTATTCTTTGGGATAGTGTGTATACTAATTTATACCTTTCCCCTTGTTAGGTGAGGAACGTTTCTTTTTGACTGAATCGTAAATAGGTTTAACAATTATTTTCAAATTATTCCCTTTACTCGATTTTGGCATTCCCAAGTTTGGATCATTGTTTTGAAAAACTGCGTTTGTATCTGCTAGGATACGACTATAGTGTTCATAGTCGGTTGCAGTGTAGTAGCTTTCTGTTACTTTCTAACTAGTTAGTAATTTAATCAAACCATTGGTTGCAGTGTATGCTCACACCTTTTACAGTAAAATTGGCATTGATGAATGTTACTTCACTATCACCAATATACAATCTACCTTTATCAGCCTGTAGACCAAAAACATCATCTTTGCAGTCAATTAAGAAATCGGCCACTTTCTTATCAATAAATGTAGTTTTGTAGTAAGTTAACTGTCAGATATCAGTTTTCAAATGCCCCAGCGCTTTGTCATAGTGTTCATTGCCAGAGCGTTCATCGTCATAGCGTTCATCGCCATAATGTTCATCACCATAGCTTTCATCGCCATAGCGTTCATAGGTGCCTATTTTACCAAACAGTTTTCTTTCAAAAGATGTTTCTGTTGATGTTGTTTGTAGTCTAAATTCTTAACAGCAATTGGAACAAGTTCTTTTATTAAGTTCTTATTCTCATTTGTTACATGTCCAATTTTTTGCCCCAAATCTTCTATCGCATCTATCAATGGTTGATCGTGTTTTTTATTTTTATCATATTCATCTTGGCAAAATTTTCTAAAAGTTTTAAACTTTTCAATTAACTGTCTTCTTCTCTCTATAGTGTTCTCTATAATGTTTACAATTATTTGTTGCCTCATTTATTATATAAAATAAACAATGATAACTTAAATGTATACTGTCTCAAATGTATGAAAAAAACACTAAGATCGTATAAACTTACCAATAATAACAAAGGAAGAATTAAATGTGTTCACTGGTGGTAGTATAAAAAACGATATTGTAAATGAAATTCATAAACCAATGCAAAAATACTTCCCTAGAAGAACTGTTCTATCTTTTGGTATCAATGATCTATGGCAAGCTGATTTAGTCGAAATGAATTCCGTATCTTTAAAAGATATACATAGAATTAACCAAGGGTTTAAATATATGTTAACTGTGATAGATGTTTTTCCAAATATTCATAGGCAATACCAATCAAAGATAAAACTGGTGAAAATGTTACATTCGCATTTAAAACTATTTTGAATGATCGCAAACCGATGCATTTACAAACAGATGAAGGTAAAGTATTTTACAATAAATCATTTAAGACATTAATGGTCAACAACATAACACACTATTCAACATACAGTGGAAAGAAAGCTAGTGTTGTAGAAAGATTTAATAGAGCATTGAAGGAGAAAATGTGGAAGATATTTACTATGCAGGGAAATTATAAATGGGTGGCTATATTACCTAAATTAATAAGTGAATGCAATAACACTGTTCAGAGCACAATTGGAATGAAACCCGCCAATGTAAATTCAAAGAATGAAAGTTCTATTCTAATCTACATGTATGGAGGAGAAAGAAAAATGGTTAAACCAAAGTTTGCAATAGGAGATAAAGTTCGTATAAGTAAAAGTAAAAATTTCTTTGAAAAAGTATATACACCAAATTGGTCCACTGAAGTATTTGAGGTGTGTGAAGTATTGCACACAAAAACCCACGACATACAGAATAAAAGATTTAAAAAATGAACTTACTAAAAGTATTTTTTATGAGCCAGAGCTGCTTAAGACCAAATATGATAAAGACTACTTAGTGGAAAAAGTTTTGCGAAGAAAAGGAAATAAGCTGCTAACTAAATGGCTAGGTTTTGATAGTAGTCACAATTCTTGGGTTGATAAGAAAAGTGTAGTTGTTTAAGATTTTTGTTTCTATATAATAAATGGATCAACAAAAAATTGAAAGTTATGAGCATCAGTGTTTCCGCCAAACGACCAAACAAAAAATAATTTGAATGAATACAACAAGCGATGCATTTTCACATCCAAATGAAGCTTATGTATACCAATAGTATGAGCTAATTAAAAGAGTTATATGAAGGTTATGAAAAAACTTCAACTATTGATCTTTGTGAGAATTTCTTCCCATTCCAGTTCTCAAGAACAGAGATCTCTAAACAAGGTTGTATAATCGAAAGTATTGACAACCCTGGCATCACTTCAACAATAATGCATACATTGCTAGGTTCGGAATCAGAATCAGCATACTTCCAAATGTCGGGGATAGAACTAGGCAAAGATCTTAGGAGAGATAAGCCTAACGAAATTACCTATCCATTAAGATATTTTTTTGGTTTTATGAAAGATTGTAATGAAATATTCTGGAAAGGTAAGTACAAGATCACATTCATTCGAAATTCTGGTGACGATGTTTCGCTTTACAGAAGACCTCCAAAGCAAGCAGATGGATCTGATGATGCAGATAATATACCAGATGCTGGTAAAATTTTTATTGAGAAATTGGAAATTCTGTGGCCAATTGTTCAATACGATCCTATTTATGTAGATGAAATTAAAGAAAAATTATACAAACACCCCAGAATTCCAATTAGTTTCAATTATTGTCAAAAGGCTTGAAAAACCAGTACCTATCTCAATCCAATTCGATATGTCAGACTTTGTCATTGTTGGTTTTCAGCAAAACAGAAAAGAATATCCTGGACAATCAACACACGGTTTAATGTTTGACTCTTATTCCGTCAAAAATATTTCTATTAAGAATGGACAGAATGAAGTGTTTCCCAAAGAGATTGGAATTTAGACATTGATAATAAAATTTTTGATAAGATATATATTGCTTACAACGATTTTTGAAATTCAAAGACTAAACTAGATACTCCTTATCGTAATAATGAATTGTGCTTCAACTCTGCATCATTTATTGGGAGAAGACCATTGTATGTTATTGATTGTTCTTACAGAAAAACAGCTATTGTAAAAGATAGAACTAATCTGAAACATACAGTTGATTTTAATAAACCAATATCGGCTTCATCTATTTGTAATGTGGTACTTGTAAGCCAAATTAACCTAATTTATGATGTTAAAAGTGAAAGAATCATCGAAGCCCAATAGTATGCAAACATGTATGGTTATTAGTTTTTAATGGATGGTTATCCATTAAAAACATTTACTGTTATATAATAGCACTATAAGAGTGTTTTAAATGGGCTCTGAAATAAAAACCGTCTGAGGATGTGCATTCTTAAGTTGGGTCCCTCAAGGGACCGCTTGTAATTGTGGCAACCGGTTCTTATGCATTTATCATTACATTCACTCGTAACGCTTTTTCAGATCAGTATTAACGCAACGTCTTTCGATTTGAACCACAGGTTGCCTTATGTGCTGATAACATCTTTCGCCGGCGGTAGCACGTGCGTGTCGATGATTGCGTTCACCGCATCCAGCAGCAGTTTGTACTTTTGCTCGACGCCGTGCTTGTGTATGGGCAGCAACCCTTCTTCAAACACTCAGTTCTGGAACTGTTCTTGGCTGCCATCTTTGACTTCATGATCAAAGCGTACAAGCCCAGTTCATTGATAAATACAGTGTGTGGCTGCATATTCAAAGGGGTGAACGAATCGTTCAGGCCTATATCAGCGTAGGATTGCCCATTCAAAGCGAGGAGCGATTCGCTCCTCTCTATATCTGCATATGATTGCCTATGCGTTTTTCTAACATGTTCTCTGATTGCTTCTCGTTTATGAAAACCACGTGTGGTTGGGAATTAAAGGGAGTCTGTCGCACAGACTCCTTTGTATACGCAAGTTTTAAAAGATGTCTCTATAATCGTTGTCGATGTTTGCTATGAATGCCTGGTTTGTCTTTGCGAGGTTGTGGCAATGGCTTCTTATTTCGCTTGGGACATTTCGAGACGAGATGTCGTCTCGAAACACTACTCGATAGGCCTTTGCAAAATGTCTGTCGCGAACGATTTTATGCGTACGATTTCGGCGATGAGGTCGTCACAACACATCGTCGTACTGAAGCAGTATCCTATCGATGTGATGGGCAACTGCTCTTTCATTAGGTTGTACAGCGTTATGGGATTGACGTTATCGAGAGACAGTAGCACATGCATCTCGGGGTACTCTTGTCCCAACACATTGATGTGTAGATGTACTACACACTTTTGACATCTGATGACATAGAATGGGTTTCCACCGATACTGAAAAGCTCAAACTGGTGATGCTTACTGATATCGCCAGGAGACGGTGATGATTGTGTTTGCAGCATCTAGTATCGGTTTGTACTTTTGCTCGATCTTGAACTTGCCGTATTTGCGAATGGACGGCAACACTTCTTCATACACCCAGTCCTGGAATTTTTCAGCCACTGCCATTTTTGATTTCATGACCAACATGTACAAGCCTGGTTCATTGATAAATCGGTATGAGGATGCATATTTAACAAGAGGAGCGATTCGCTCCTCTCTATATCTGTGTATGATTGCCTATGCTTTTCTCTAACATTTTCTCAGATTGCTTCTCGCGGATTTGCATACTCGAGTATGGCCACAACGTCTTTCAATTTGAACCATGGATTGTTATCTTCGTCGTTGATGACAAGCATCTCTCTGTTATCGTAGACGAGTTTGCTGTTTACGATGTCGATGAGCGATTGCATTTTGTTAGACTTTTACAAGCTTACACACGATACGCGAACAATTTTGATATGTGACGTGCTTCGCTTGCGCTCTTTCGAGACGACACCTCGTCCTAAAACACTACTCCAAGTCGATCGGCCATTGCAAACTGTCTGTTACAAACGACTTTATGCGAACAATATCAGTTATAAGGCGACTCGCGCTTCGTGATGGGCAACTGCTCTTTCATAGTGTCACTCTTTTCCAATTTTGTAGTGTCCCCATGGTAGTGAATTAATGCCATCTTTAAGAATAAATCTTTTATCATCTTCAGGGCTTAATGCTTTTTTCCTCATCTCAATCGTATAGAGTTCATGTTTCTTACTTCTAATAAGATTCATACCTTTGTACAACATTTTTTTACCAAACAAATACTTTTCGTAGTCGCCAAAACTAATCTAATTTCCGACTGCAGCATTTTTCACACCTTTGCTCTTTCCTTTACACCACCCTCCACATTTATTGCATACATTATCGATTTCCAACCAATAAATTCTTCCATTATTTTTCATTTTATTCATCTTTCATTTTGCCAATAATCTTTTTGTTAACTAATGGTACACCATATGGATTATCTTTTCTATAGTCAGAAGTATCAAAATGGTCGACCATTTCTTTCATATCACTGTAGAAGTCTAGTGTTTTTATATAATAGATGTATGAATCAGTATTGTTGTAGCACCGTTAAATATTTTCCCCATACTTTGGCTTCATAATATTATAGTGAAAAACATACATTAAGACTTTCGATAGATCATCCAAACATAAATGGGTTTGTTAAAGCACAGTTTTGTTTTATTCATATGAACTGCAACCAAAGAGCTAGTAAATATAGTCCTATCTTTAAAATTTGTTTTAGCCACTAGTTTATCAATTTCCTTAGAACTTGTGCACAACTGTATATCCACGCTGTTTCTAATATTCTCCATTGTTTTTCCAAAAATAGAATTGTTCATTAGCTTGTAGAAATCTTTTTCGAAGTCATTTGTAGACTTTGTTCGCATATTTGTGTTTAGATCAATATAGGACTTGAGCCAATCTAAACAAACTCCAGAACTCTATGGATCTTTTTCAACTTCAGTCTGAGAGATAAATATTGCTTGAGATTTACATAGTGTAATACATATTTCTTTTTTCCATTCAGACTAGTCAAGAGCTTGGGGTTTTTTAAACCTTCCGGTATTTTATTCTCTGATGCCAATTCAGATCTTTGTGGAGATCGTGTAGATCATGTGGGTATTCCAATCAACTTCCAATATATACCCTTTGCTAGCATCATCTTCTATTTTTGTTACGTTAATATTTGTATTTATCCACTTAAACCCACCATAGGGTAAATAATGACTCATAGCCTATCCATATAAGTAATTGGTATCCACATATGTAAGATAAAAGATTTCCTTTGTGCTGTCATAAGCATTGATGTATTTATTATTTGCTTTAGCATATCGCTTATAACATTGAGAAATTCCACCACGAACACCTTATTCTATCACCAAAATAATGTCGTAATCTGCTAATAATTCTAGTTCTATTTTAGTGTGTTTGTGCATAGCATCTCACACTAACCCTGCGGCTGTTAAATACCATGCTGGATCTAGCTTATATGTTTTGAGACACACATCTCTAAAATTTTCCATTATATCATACAATATCAACACATCAGATTTGTTATAGCGTTCTGTGCACTCTCTTAGAGATTTTATGTC
This sequence comes from Dryococelus australis, assembly GCA_029891345.1. Taxonomy (NCBI): domain Eukaryota; kingdom Metazoa; phylum Arthropoda; class Insecta; order Phasmatodea; family Phasmatidae; genus Dryococelus; species Dryococelus australis. The sequence continues at coordinate 191,750,089 of CM056995.1, forward strand.
GAATTTTTTCCACACCTCTCTCGCAAATTCGTAATCTTCGTCTGTAATGCCGCATTTATTGAGTTTGTTGTAAAATGCATCTTTGGAAGGAAGTGATGTCTCACAAAATTTTTCAGCACTAATCCATGCAGTCATGTGGGTAGACACCTTTTCTTGTAACAACGTCAAGAAGTTCATTGGAAAAATGCTTACATGTTTCTCGGAATTGGCTTCTGGAAAGGTTGCTAGAGAGTTTATCGATACTACTAGCCATAAATTTAAATGAGTCAATAAATCTAAGGTTTACACTTTCACATACGTGCTTCGTAAAAGAAATATATTTTTCTTCGTTGTTGGGAACTAGATCAATCTTATTTTCATCGATGCCAATATTTCTTATGAATAAATGTGGGCCATAGCCACATAGATTGTGTATAAACACTGGGACAAAACATGGAGTTCTAAACGATAAGTTACAATCTCTGTGTGCAGCTCCCCTAAATTTCCCCGTAAGATGATCATGATCTCTCACAGAATCACCATTCAAAGGCTTTTCACATATATGACAATGGGTAGCTGTATCATAAACAATTTGTTCTTTCTGAGTTAGTGGAAGCATTGGTTTTTTATTTGTGTATATATCACCAATAGACTTTTCTTCTTCAATTAGCATTTTAACGAACACAGTAGATGCATCAGGCCCTTCATAAGTTACTGGTGGTTTATTGTATCCATGTTCGTATTTTACATAGTAACAGAATCTAATAGGCTCGTTTTTTTTGTATGGTTTCGTGTAACATTGGTCGGGGTTTGGTTGGCAAGTTTCGATTTATGTCAACAAACATTCAAAATCAGCAGATATCACAAACGGAACTCTCAAAGAAGGATTTTGGTTTTGAAATCTTAATTTGTAATTTATTTTTTTCCTTTAGATGGTAGTTCAACTCTAACACCATCGTGATCTCGACAGTTTTGTTCGTGATCTTTCAGCATATTTACAGAGTAGAAATGATGCAAACATCTATCACATATAAATATTTTGTGATCATTTTTCGTCACTTGTTATATGACAAGTCTCGAAAGACTTTTTACCCAGCAGTAGTGGTCGTTCTTTTCGGCTTTGATATAGAGTAGGTTAATGTGCTTATCCGTCTTATATTTGTAATTTTTAATGGACAGATTATATATTTCTTACCACCATCTTCAGCTTCGTATGTGTATACATTAATAGAAATTCCACTTCTCTTCTCAAAGGTTGGTATGCTATCCAATTTTATTGGGTATTCCGGACCCTTAAGTTCATCATCAATCTCATGTTCGTAAGCTTAGTATTTATTCACTCTTTGAGGGTTTCTTTGTACCTGATGCAATGCAGATAGAACAGACCACAAAAAACATTTTTGATCATCGTTCTTAACATTAATTACCGCCTGCTTAGTTTTGATTTTTTCTGGGAAATCAACAAAAGAACTGCCCTTGAATGGTAGAAATTTATTTATTCGCACTTCAATTTTAAATATTCTGTTGAGCACCCACTAAGATCCCTTTGCTCCGAATGCCCCCATCTCAGCTATGATTTTCGATATGCTGTTGGTATAATATTCTTCCATATTAGTCTATTTCAGTATAATTTCGTTCTTTGTTTTAAAGGAGCTTTCTACATATTCAATATTCCCCCCCTTTCCCCTTTTGTACGCAGTGAAGAATTTCATGTTCACTTTGAATGATTTTGGATGCTTATTAATTAGCCCTGTGACAGTTTCTTTTACATCGATTAGGAAATGCTTTGGGTTCTTGTATGCATTCACATTCTTTACAGCATAAGTCTTGATCCTACTTTGAAATGCTGTTTCGATTTCTTCTACACTGAATATGGGTGTGTACTTATGCATTTTACTTCTCAAGTGACTTCTTATGAGAGACGGTTTGTAATAGTGGCTACACATTACACATTTCACCTGTTTCTCGCGTGGGAACTTCTGTTTTGTTATTAAGTGTTGCGGCACTTTAAAAATTTCCCATGCATTTGTTGGTTCATGTGATTTATTACGTATTGGTGTAAGACCTTTGTGCAATCTACTTTTAAGATGGCTTCTTATGAGAGTCGGTTTATAAAAGTGTTTACATGTTTTACACTTGACATACTTCTCTTTAGATTTCTTCTTTATTTTCGCAAAGACGTCTTTCTTAAACTTATATTCTTTCCAAACATTACCAGCTCCGTTATCGTTTTTCATTGCCAAGGCCGCCATCATATTAGATATCGGTTGATTTTTATTTGTGTTCATTTATTATATACAATATTTTATTTTTTACGCATTCAAATTTCTTGAGCCAGGTTTTTTTTGTGGAAGCACCCAAACTCAACTAGACACACATCTCCAAATTAGACTATGCTGTAGCACATTGCCGAAGTCAGAGCGAAAATTGTGGTTTACTGATGGATAATAATTAAAATTTTATAGAGATATGAGCACAAATAAAAATCAACTGATGTCTAATACGACGATCATTTATGCTTTAATGAAACGAAATAGAATGCCTTTGTTTAGCACCACCATTCCATCATATGCAAAACTTATACCTCCACAATTAACATAATTTAAAAATTTTTCACTGAAAATCTGAAGATATCTGTCTGGCAAGGTTACTTTAAAATTCCCAGAAGTAATTAACACTTTTTATCCATACTGTGTATCATTAATTTCAGTATGTTCTATGGGATAGGTCTGTCCGATGGTAAGTTCGGAAAGTTTCTTAAATTGTTGAGCTCCGTTCAATACATTTAGCAACTGGTCCATCTTTATCATGGACAATATTTTATTTTTTTACGTATTAAAATTTCTTGAGCCGCTCTTTGCAACTTTTGCAGTCACTTTTTGCAGATGCATCCAATCGCAACTTTTTGCAACTGTATCCAAATGCAACTTTTTGCAACTGCACTCTAACACAACTTTTTGCAGTCACTTTTTGCAGACGCCCCAAATGCACCTTTTTCAGTCACTTTTTTGTGGATGCACCCAAACGCAACTTTTTGCAGTCACTGTTTTCCAGTTGCACTCTAACGCAGCTTTTGCAATCACTTTTTTGCGGCTGTGCTCGAACTGGCAGCTGGTGTTTTGTGATGGCTCGTGGATTTAATTTGCCGTTGGTTTTCTGATAACTGTGGGATGCTTCCAAACACAACTTTTTGCAGTCACTTTTATGCTGCTGTGCTCGAGCCGGCAGCTGGTGTTTTATATCAGGAAAACGAACAGTAATATTTTCTGATGGTTTACTGATGGTTTGGGGAATTCAATTTGCTGTTGGTTTTCTTATAACTGGGGCTGTGCTCGAACCGGCATTTGTATACCACTGACATTCATGATATTTGTATACAAAATAAATGTGCGTTTGTTCGTGTGATAGATTTGCATGCTAGCTTAAAGTGTGTTGAAATGGAAATCGCATGTATAAAATAATCAGACGTTACAGTGACTGTTAGGAAAATAAATAATGATGTATTAGATACAATCCGTCACTTTCAGAGGCATGAGATGATAATGTTACAATTGGGTCTGTGCCAATAAAACGCTATATGTTTTATACACGAATAGTTTTTGTAAATCCTAAATCTTTTATACCATTTTACATATAACAATAAAGCAAATGAGTGTTTTTTCTATCATTTTTTTAGTGTCAAAGGATACCAAATATTCGGCCTACCACGATTACCATTAGACCTTGTTCATAGATGCATCCAGAACAATTAACTGGGTATATACTACAAGACCGAGCAAATATTTTGGTTTGCTGTTGATAGCTGCGTGTAATAATTCACACACAAATTTAGTTTTAATGCTCAACGCCATCGTTTCGTTGCCCTGGAGTTGTCTCTACCTCCACCCACCATCCATTCTTCGCCCTTAAATTCACTGCATCATTTACATTTCTCTCTTTTGTCCACATTTGCTCTCTACAGCTGATGTCCACGCTACTCTGATATGCACGACCAAAATTACTCCCTCCTATTATTATCTAGTTTTTCTCTATCTCTGAACATTATATAAATATGTCGTGCATTTTGAACGAAATGTACATAACAAATAAATCCTGACAATTTTTTTTATATTTCCACAAATAAATTTGTCATGCTGAACGCAAAATTCTGCATTATAAACATACATGAAATTTGCATGTACATTAGCACATATATTGGATGCGGCTATGAGTTTAGCAAAACTACCTAACCTAATCTGTCAAGTTACCATTTGTAAATAATGCATGAAGAATTTTTTGTTAGTTCTCTTTACTCAATTAGTCGGGGGAGCGCGAAAGAGCGAGAACACGAGTTTGTATACTCGTTGACGCTCTCTCTGACCATACGCCATACTTGTTCACATTGTTTCTGTGTTTTAATAACAAATAAAGATGTTTCACAAAGTATCTTATTATTTGTCACTTTGCTGCAACATGATGGTAATATGGGTCAAAAATGATTGTATTTTATTCGCCAATAATTATTCTAGCAGTCCTATAAATTGGCGAATTATTTTAACACATATAATTTATCTACAATATCAATGAACATGATTTTAGCTTAAGATGATCTTCCACCTTGTGATATCGGCTGTCTGCTCTTGAGAAACGAGATAGTGTTTGCGTGAATTTCACTAAGCGAGAGCATGAGAGAAGGCGAGGCAGTGCTCTCTCGTAAGAGAATTCTTTAAATTGCGAAACTGCCTTGTTCCAGCCTATTTTAGTAGAGGTCACAAGAATGTGTTATGTTCAGCAGAAATACAGAATACTAAGTGGGCCGGCAGATTATGAAAGTGGGAAGTTTGTGAACATAGGTGGCGGGATCGTGAACGTCGCATGACTTGATCACATTACCGCAGCTGCTACAAGGGAACATGGGATACTAGAACAGTGCGAAGGTTACTGTTACAATATTTCAGAACTTGCATATTTTCGTAATGCATCGGTACCACACAAATTTTACAATATGATTGTGTAGAAAAGAAGAAATGTTCAATATACAACATTATCCAGCTCCAAGCAAAAACTGTAAAAAAGTGTCTTGATCCCTTTTGTATTTCACTTGGAAAAAATTTTGAATATCATTATTTTTTCTTTCATTCATTTGATTGGTAACGTAAAACACTGTATGCATTGCTGTGTAATACTATATGATATAATTTTTTCGGATGTTTATGCATGTTTGATTTGTTAATAAATCTTCCCTTGCAATGGCACGGATAGGAAATGACTAAAAATATGTAGCACTCCATGAGTCGCAAATTTCTGTAAGTATTTTTTTGAAAGTGCAAATGTCAATCATGTGTAAATTTAAGAATTAAATTATTAACTTTACAGCCTCATATTTATACTGTGATTGTAGGTGACATGTTCTGAAACATAATTTGAGGCAATAATTTTATGTTTATTGTAACAGGCAGATGAGAACTGCTTGCAGAGAATACTGCACTGACAAATTACCGGTGTGATTATTTTGTTTTAAATTCTCAATTTCATGTTCGTTTCATTTTATATGAAAGTTTTTTTAATTAGTTATGCAAACTTTATTTTATTGTGGCTAAGTAAAGACAATATGCTAGCAAATAGAAATTGTATAAGCGTTTCAGAAATAATGTTATCGCTTACATATCATATTACCGCTTTATGTATTTCCTTGTCCTACATATAGTTTCAATAAACAAGATTTTTTTGAAGATATTTACTTACTGATGTTGTATTTGTTTAAAGGGTGTATTTGTAGTATACATGCTGGTGACATGGGGTGACAACCTATTATTTGTAAGGTAAAATTAGATAACTTGTATTTCAAGTAAATACATATTCACTTATCATACACTCCCAAAAAATACTTGTTATCAGGCAAAAAAAAAACAGAAGTTCTGAGAAAAACTTATAGCCTATTTCTTTGTACTGGAATAGGTTGTGACACATGTATGTCACATTTAGGAATTAACATAGTGATAAAACGTTGAAATTTTGCCACAGAAACTTGTTTATAATAAACCATACAGTGTTTAACTACTTGTCACAAATTTATATAAAGGATCTTAACTGTAACTTTGGATTGTCAGTGAATTTATTTTCAATTCACGTAGATAAATCATCCACACTCTCATAGGTCTAAAAATCGGTTAGTAAAAATAATGCCAGGTGTCCTTAATAGCAGTTGTGTGCGTACAAATTTCGTGAAATTTTTTGCAGTGGCTAAAAAATTTCTAGAACCCATATTGACACACACACAAACAGGGTGAAGATCTTAAAAGCCTTTCTTTTATTTGGAAACAGGGCTAATTCGTCGATTGGACTTTTTATTGAAGACGGTTGTTGACACTGCAAACACACCATTTTGGTACTTCTCAAGTCACATAGATGTTATTTCAACTGTGAGTGCTTTCATTTGCTTCCACGGAGTACAAATAAGTTATTGTAACTGTCAGACAAAGTATGGATATGTGTGCAAGCATGATATTCATCATCGCCATGTAAAGCAAAGGTAAAGATAAAGACTAGAAAAACATACTGAAAGGTTACTATTGGCTTAAAATCGAAATAAATTGCTGGTTACCATGAATACGTTGCACTTTCGCTTACATTTGTCCAGTTTTATCAATACCAAAGCAAAGCATTAATAAAGGCCATTTATGGTAAAGTGAGCTATTTTGAAAGCCCTCTCATTTGGAATAATAATCAATAGGTATGCTTTACTTTAGCCATAGTAATTAACTTCCGAGTGTGGTGGAATATACACATTGTGTTTATTATTACTTACATGGAAATATTTATTTTAAAATATGTTTAAAGAATATAATGTCTCAAAGGGAAAAGTAACCAGCCCTACCGCGAACAGCTTACAACCTTGCCATGGAGACATCACCCACTTATACCAGAATAGGAAGACAATGTTTATATTAACGTATGATAAACCTACATGGAGTAAGAATTTAAAGCCTTCTGTCATACAGAACTTTAATTGCCAGACTGGGTATTTCAGAATATTTAAAAAAAAAAGTACATAAATTAAATCAAAATATTGCTACCCAGCTCGCTGTTCTTTTATCGGAATCCAAGAAATGGTTATCTGCAAACATTATAAATTGTTTTCTTGATTAACAAAATCGACATCAATTTTAGTAAATTCTTGTCATGGAAATAAATAGCGAGCTCTAATAGGTTTTTCACGAAATGCTTAGGCGTGTCTAATGTCTTCGCGATCTCCTGATTACACACTAACTGTAACATATAAAAGCTCTCGAAAGTACTGCATAGTATCTGAATTTATTTTGCACTAGTGTTAATGTTTTATTTTAAACTAAATAGTTTTCAATAGATAGTTGAATTAAGTAAGTTTACAAGATTTAATTGATTTTTTAACTGTATTTAAAAAAAATCTGTGCGTTCAATTATATTATCCTCAGTTATAATATCTGCACAAAATATTATATATATATATATTTATTTAACATCGTTCGCGGCGCAGGCGTGATGTAGACCTCTGGTGAACTCCGTGCAGTTTGGCGTTAACACCCTCCTGCACTAGTTGGTCTGATCCCCCTTCAGGTCCTGGACCACTTTCCGCTTCACTGTCTTTTCTGATGTGCTCGGCCTGAGCGTAGCTGTCCTGGCCGATTTGGGACTCGTCCCAGTTGTTCTCGGGAGTGCTCTCAGCCACTGCCCGAACGTCGTCATGGTGGATCCTTAGCAACTTGCGGCCCGTCCTGACCAGGTATATGGAGCTCGGATGTATATGACCTGTCTTACCATTAGTGCTGTTGGTGGTCCTTTGGTTTCTGGCAACCAGCGATTCGCAGTGTTATATTTCTTCCTAGCAGGACTTGTACCAGGGTTTATCTGGTCGCAGCATTTACTCTTCGCCCAATCATGAAGAGTGTGGCGGGCAGGTGTTTGCCCAGCTGTTATGATGCTCACCCACATGGAGCTGAAGTTGCGCCTTCAACTCCTGGTTATGCCTCTCCGTGGGGTTCGCACTGGGATGGCAAATAACAGTTTTATTTGCCACACTCCCCAGCTTGTACAAAGTTCATGCCATCTTTTCCCGGTAAATTGCGATCCGTTGTCTGTAAGTAACTCTCTCTGATATCCCCAGCACATTAAGAATTATGTTTCCATGCATTTTGCAATCTGCCCGGTCCTAGCACTGTTTACCAGGAACACTTCGATCCATCTCGAAAAGCTGTCTGTTACTACTATCATGAATCACCTTCTGCTGGCTGACTTCGGATAAGGCACCATGAGACCTAAATAGATAGTTTCAAATGGTTGTTTAGGCTGCCTTGGCTGTTGTTGTTGATTTCTGTCAGACCACCAGAATTTGAACAAATTACATTTGTTGCATCTGCGTACCCAATTTCTGACATAATAAGTGACACCAGGCCAGAAAAATGTTCCAAAATGTTTTTAACCGTTTGCTTGGCTCCTGGTTTCCTGCCATTACGCTCCCATGAGTGTGTTCAAAACTTTTTCCCCGTGACTAAGTGGTACATACAGTCTCCTTTTTGTATCGTCTCATGGTGAGCACACCTCAATACGTCCTTCTAAGCATCTCCATACACCCACATGTTTTTTTTTCACATCGCTCTTTCTTCTCTCTCGCAAACTCACAAGTTTCCTGCCCTATCACTACATCGTGGTGCAAATCTGCTATCAGTTGGTCATTCTCTCTTACCATTATCGTGTTTACATTTACCTCCATAACCGGTTCTATAGCGACGTTGGGTAATACCTTATCCCGTTCAATTAGCTTCTGGCACCTGTGATGTGTCCGGTAGCTCATTCTCATTTCCTGGTACGTGTTCGATAGCAAAATCGTAAGCTTGCAGCAAAAGTGTCCATCTCGTAAGTTTGCTCCTGGATTCCCACATGTTGTTGAGCCATACTGGGCAATGATTATCAGTTCGCAATGTGAACTTATGATATTCTATGTACGGCCTATACTTCCATATGGCTCATATCACCGTGAGACATTCACTTTGATTGACATCATATCTGCATTTGGTACTTCCCATTTTCACACTTGCAAAGTCGATTACCCTTCTCTCAGCTGTGTCGCCATACTGGTAGGGCACGGCACCCAGCCCCTCCTGGCTGATATCGGTCTGCAGGTAAAGGTGTCTTGCTGGATCATACCGCGCTAGAGTGGGACAATCTCGGAATTTTTCTTTGATTTGCAAAATGACTGTTTCCTGTTCGCTGCCCCACATGTACCGCTTTTGTGGAGATAGCAGGTCCGTGAGTGGTGTGGTGATGACTGTGAAACCCTGTACATGTTCACATAACCAATTGATTAGGCCAAAGAATTTATGTAATTGTTTGCATTTACATGGTGCTGCCTGACTCTCAATCAGCCCTAGCTGTTAGGGGTTTGGTCGGTTTTCTTGCTCGTTCACCACATGGTCTAGAAACTCTAGATTGCTCTTGCCAAGTTGGCATTTCTTAATGGAACACGTTAATCCATTTATCTTTAATCTCTCGAGTACAAGTGACAGTCGTTTTAGATGTTGCTCCCACGTCTCCGACCATATGACTATGTCGTCGAGGCAGGCGAGTGTAAATTTGCATATCATACCATCGAGGACCCCTTACCATCATACTCTGGAATGTTGCGAGGGCACACTTTAGCCCATTAGGTATTTCACATAACTGATATCGTCGGCCGTCTCGGGGAGTAAAGGTGATCTTTTCCCGGTCCTCCTGGCATACTTGTATCCGCCAGCAGCCAATTCGCAAATCGAGCAGCGACATGGTTCTGGCCCTTCCGAGTGAGTTAAGGGCATCTTTGACACTTATATAGGGTGGTTTAGCACTGTACATCACTAGTTTGATGGGCCTGAAGTCCACGCAGAACCTCCAGGTCCTATCCTTTTTCGGCACGAGAGTTATCGCCGAGTTATACTGGCTCCTAGTCGGTTCGATTACCCCGTCTGCAAGTATCCTGGATATCTGCTGTTTTATTATCTTAACTTGGTGAGGCAAGTAGCTGCGAGGGCTACTGAAGATCGGTTCTTCCTGAGTCAGTGGGACTGTGTGTTCTGCCACCGTTTTTCTGTGTAATGCGTCGTGGTTCGCAAAAACAAGTTTACGTTCATCTAGCAAGTGCTGAAAAGCAGTTTGGTGTACTGTGGGTATGTCATGTTCAAATTCTGTTAAATTTACTTTAGGCATTTGTTCATGGCTATGCCTGTCTATGTTATAAATCGTTCAGCTGGTTCAACTATTGTGATTTGTTCTGAGATCCACGGTACTCCTAAAATCACATCTTCATTAATTTCATTTGCAATTACTGCTGTAGTTGTGGTTTCCAAATCTCTTATTTTGATAGTAATGATCGCTCGTCCGACTACTCTATTAGTACAATCCCCGTTAACAAGCCGGATCACATATCTGGCTGTGGTAATGTCACGTTTATTGAGAAAATGAGGGTGACAAATGTGTAATGCAGCAGTGTCGACAAGGGCATGACACAAAATATAGTTTACATGGACAAGTACAAGAATAAATTTTGCACCCTTGCTACTGACCTTGGTAATTACAGCTTGTTGTGACATTTCCGCTGTGCTTGTGCTGCAGGGAGGGGTAAAATCTGTGGTTTGCTGGCTCTACCCCTACAACCCATTTCCCTGCTGGTCTTAGCTTCTGTCCAGTTGTTTGCGGGAGTTTCTGCTGCTGTTATTCTTTTGTCTCCGAAGCGTTTTGCCCAGGCAATCTGTGTACCAATGGAACTGCTGTCCTGGGCAAAACCGGCACGGCATTGGAGGCTGTCTTGTAAGGTCCCTTTATCGCCATGAAAGTTCCCGAAATTGTGAGGTCCTTGGCACGCCCGGGCACCTCCCGATTCGTGTCGCAGAACCCTCGTGTTACTTTCGAGAATGATGGCGGCATGCATGAACTCTGCGAGGCCACTGTTTAGTAGTGGAACAAAGGCTGGTCTGTACTCTGGTAGTGCTGTCTCTGCTATCACTTAGAGGAATTCCCATTCACTCAATCCAAGAAGGAATCTTCATACCAGGTGTGTTTTCCTGTTAACGAATGCCGTTAATGTTTCGCCCTCCTGTTATTCCTGGAGTGTGAGTTTGCTTTGAGTTTGGATTCAGGTGAACGTACCTCTGAAGCGGCTTTGAAACACGTGAATGAACTCTCTCAACTGAGTCCATAATGGTTCATCGATCGCCACCATTGCCATACAACTTCGTCTAACTGCTTCCCAACACATCCAGGCCATTCGTCTTCCGACACCCCATACCTCTGCAGGCGGGAAAGGTTGGCAGTGTATGGAACCTCGTAGGTGTTGGTCGAAAAGGTGCATCAGTGCGATTGGTAACACTGGACGTAGCCATCATGGCTCTGTTTATATCTGTTGGTAAATTTGGTAAAGATGTTGAGGTAGGAAACTGATTCTATATAGTTGTCAATACTGCTGGAAAATGTGGAGTGTACATAGAGGGGGGGAATAATACATTTGCAGGTATGGAACATAGGGTGTACTAGGTATTGGCGGCAAAGATTGGTACTGGAGGGTATTTACAGGCAGTGGTTGTGACTCGGGTATTATCGCCCTGGGCGGTATCATGGACATCTTCTGAACGTCGAGTACTTCAGCAGGTGTGGCTTCCTCTTTGACTGCATGGTCTCCTCACTTGAACTTATCCTCACTGTTTGTCTGCCATTCTGTTTCCGTTTGACACTGTAGGTGGAATTCTAATCTTGTATTTGTCACAGCTGCTTATTATTCCATCAGAGTTCCCTGTACATCCATTACGGTCGCAAGTATTTATTCTTTACAACTCGCCAAAGAACATGTCCCAATTATACATGACCTGATTGTGGGGTAAGGGTTGTGTACTGCACTGTTTACAAGTAAACATTAACCCTTTAATTGTTTGCAACTCGTTTCTGTTCAAACACTCCATATAATAATGGTTACTACACAGTTGGCATTTTAATAAAAATGTGTGCCGACCTGGGCAGAGCAGATCATGGCACCAATTTGTTGTTTGGTTGTCCGAAATGTCAATGTTGAATTTAGTTTCCAAAGTTTTTATTTCACTGTTCACTCGCTCTTTTCTTTCGCAGTTGTTTCCGACGTGGATGCTTATGCTAGATTTCATGGCATACTTACAGTACGCAGTGTCACACCCGCATTTGGCAATAAAGTCCTGCAGTTGTGGTTGCAAGCACTGCGGACAGAGAAACTCGATGTCGTCAGTGCTGGTCCGGCCAGCCATCATGTTGTTGTTCCAGTCCACTTAGTCGCAAGAGAGTCTGCACGGATGCACCGCGCGTGGGAGTGCAGTCGGAAGTGGGTGACGCTCGGTGTGGCACGAGGCAGGGGTCAATGTAAAGCAGGCATGCACAACTGTTCGGCATGGGAGCAGATAGCATGAGAGAGAGGCAATTTTCTTTTCCTCTTTCTCTCATTAATTTTCCTCCTTCGTCCTCCTCGAGCGCATGAGACATAGGCGGGAGAGAAGGTATTGAAGTTCCTTTGTCTTCTGGTGCCTGGGTGGCGCCAGCTGGCTTATGTCACGGTGCACCAAGATGACCACTATCCCTCGTTCTTCCGCTTTCTCCCTCATGGTGGTGGTATGGCGGTGTCCTTGCAGATTCCCTGCACTTTTCCCTTGCACCATGTGCGTAGACTTCCTGGCATCGTTGGCATCGCGACAGTATCCCACACGTCCAGATGTGCACACAGATGTTGTTTATGCCTCCTCGATGTTGGCGCAGTTCAGGGAAAGTGGGAAAGGGCAGTTTCTGATTGTAGAAAATTGTGGAAGTACGCAGTGAGATCTTGGGGCGGCTCACACCCCCATAATTAGTTCTACATAGATAAAACACTGAAAGATAATACAAAACACTGATACATAACCCTTAATGATTGGCAGGAAAGGTGGGGGCCCACACCCCTATGGCCTGTATGCAACCTGATTGAAAACGTACACCATTTTACATTGAATCATTGAGTTTTATTAATATCTCCTCCAGGAAGCAAACTTATATACGGTGCTGGGCTTAACGTGCCTGCAGAGTGGCACTGTACAAACGCCCTGAAGGCGACAAAGAACTTACATGAAAACTTTGACCTTCTCGGGCCAAACTATTCCACAGGAAGGGAAGAGTGGAGAATCTAGGGCGTCTGCAAAGTAAGTAAAGGTTCTAGTAAATTAATGTCAATTGCTGTGAAGTGATTAGTGAACAAAGATGAAGCGCCGCCCAAGCACATGAAACGCTACCCCATCGGTCAACATGTCCAACTCCTCGAGACACCACGGTATGACTAACTGTCCTGCACGACGTGCCGGCCGAGGTTTGTCAGGTAGGCCACCCGCACTGACTATTTTCTTAAACTCTCAAACTCTAGAAAACACATCAATGTTACTTTAAATTCTACAAAACTTAGAAAAACAATAACCCTTGGCACAGGAACCCTTTAACGGACATACTACATTGTATGAAACGAAATGTGGATGAAACACGTGAAAATTATAATTAATAAAAAAATACAAAACACTGCAATTAAGGCCTGCAGGGGCATCAAAATATTATAGGGCTCCTTGATTGACCGTTTTTTGAACAGGTGTCCTTGAGTGTTTCTTGATTAAGCTTGGTTACATTTAGTCCCAAATTTGCTCAGTCTCCTTTTAAGACACGTGTGCACGGGCGCATGTGGCTTGCTTAACACTTGCTCTTTCCTGCTGATGTCATGAGCGATCTCTTCGGCCCCTGCTGCTGCACTCGTAACTGAGGTCTTAGCGGTTCGACTGTTGCACTGCACTCTCCAAACGGCGCGCACGAGCACTCGGTAGAGTGCTGGTAGCTGGTGACGGCGGACAAATGGGTTAGGGGGAAGTGGATGGTGTCAGTACTTAGTAGGTGGAAGGGTGATGCTGTAAATATACACACAATTCCCGCCATAGATACTTTGAATATATTCACGTTACTGTCCACATATCATATTACAAGTCTAGGTTATTTAAAAGTATGATTATAAAATTGGCTACAAATACTTTATACAATTATCCTATGGGTACCATAATGAAGCACAAAAATTACTCACAAATTCTGCAATATACCAATAATAATTCTTACCTGGCAAATTCAAGCTAGGAACAGAATTAGGATTCAGCCGTTTCGTACCAGGGCTGAAACACTCTTTCGTCCCGAAACACCAACTGCAAATCTTAAATTTCTTGTAGATATCATCAATACTCAATTCCTTAAATTTTGGCGACGCTACTAACCGCTTCCACAATTCGAACCAATGTGCATAATAAATATCAGGAAACCTCTGTTTACTTGCCGATTTGCCCTTGCAACCTGGAATACAGCTCTTCGTCATCCTGTAAATCACATGATATACTTTATTTATTATTTATACATATATGCATTGTGAGTAGGCCCTAAACATAATTTACATGTATGAATGACCACCATTAATCTGAAACACAAGAAAAATATTTACAATGATGGAAATAGACATAAATAAATTAACATCATTAGAACCGGAAATGAAACTGCGGTTGATCACGAACAAAATGATGGTCAACAGAATCCCTATAGATATAACTAACCCTGTTCTGCACGCACACTTGTGCTCCTTGAGCTATGTTCTATGATCTTGGTTTACCAACATACCAAGTTTCGAACCATAAGAGAAAACTGTTCTTTACACATGTGTATCGCGTTATGGTGCTATGTTCTGCAGGCATCGAAATTGCGAATAAAGAGCATAACAAACTGTACACATATTTAAAAAAAATTTGGTCAATATTTGTATAGTAGATCAATTAACTCATATAAGTACACAATAGCCAAACATAATAAAAGAAAATTAATTAACTGATACAATTTTTAATTCCATTAAAATTGAGGTAGTGTTCCATTAAATGTCCATTATCTTTGTACAACCACGCTTTGAAAAAGATATTACTGATGCAATAAAACGAACAGACAAATAAAAAGGCACAAATGTGTGCAAGGAATATACCTCGCTAATGGTGCAGCAGTGTTCATTTTACATCATTCTACTTCAGGCCAATGTCGGTCTTGTATGAAATACACGTCTTTCGTGCACTGATGTCAAATTGTTGCAAGAAAGAACCACTCATAACATAGAAAATCACTACACAGAACAGTCATAACTTAGAATTAATGAAAACATCCACATTTGTTAGAACTATCATAACTTAGATCGATTATAACTTAGAAATTCATAACTTAGAAATGTTGTAATTTAGAAAATCATCACTTAGAAAAGTTGAAACTTATTAAGTCATAACTTAGAACAAGCATAAGTTAAAAAACACACTACTTAGAATTATAACTTCAGAGACATTCAACACAGAATCATATAACTTTGAAACATCATAACTTAGAAAGTCATAACTTATAACAATCATAACTTAGAAACACAATACTTAGAAATATCATAACTTAGAAATATACAATGCAGAACCACATGTGTTAGAAATGTCACAACTTAGAATGATCATAGCTTAGAAACACACAACTTAGGACTAGCATTACTTAGAAAGAAGCAATGCAGAATTACAAAACTAAGAAACATCATAACTTAGAAAATCACAACTTATAATGATCATAACTTAGAAACATGCAACTTAGAACTCATGTAACTTGGAAACACACAATGCATAACCACATAGCTTAGAATGTGGTAAGTGAAGTTTAATATGTGCTCGTGTCCCTTGACTCGTAAAAACATTTGCCCGGCCCAGCCATGCACAAAGTCAACACAGCCAGCACAGCACTCTATGTGTGCTAAGTGTTTTATGCCCCCATGCACCAGTGCGATTGTGCAACACATAGAGTGCATGGACACTCGAGTCCTGTCAGTGCAAGGTAGTACATATCAGAATGAGTGAGTGCAGAGTGAAAGTAGAGTGATAAAAAGGGCTTAACTGTGGTGGCCTATATGAATCCTAAATACAAGAGACCACACAGATACTCTAATAGGCTTCTATGAAGTGGTGTGTTTCAGAGAATTTATTGCTTATTTTATTGTTTTCATCGCCATGTGTTTCATCTCCACTCCATAGCATTATGTTGCAAGGTAATTTCTGTGTCATTAAATTGCAGGGTAATTTGTTCATGTTTTGAAACAGCTGGTAAGCAAGTGTCTCGGAAAGTAGTTCCCGCTTGGCGCTAACTCCCACCATGAGGTTCAGGTGCCAAGCTGGAACAAGCTGTAGCATCCAGGACACGCAATGACTAGGAAATGTTTCTCATCTGCATTCCAGAAGCCAGCAACTTTTGCGTGCTTCCCATTTTTATCTGCAAAAGTGTAATATTGTACCGGAACTGTTCCATTTGTGCCGCCAGAGATGCCTGCCCTCCACCCCTGTGATTTTGCATTGCCCAGAGGAGCATGACTATTTCACCTTAAACATTTTCATGGCTTCACGCCACTTTTAATCCATGTAGCCTTTGCGGGCGGGCTGTGCCCGGCGCTTATGTAAAGTTACTTCCAGTAGAGAAGTGTTATCAAGTGCACTAAATTGACGTGTGCCATGTGTCTCTCCTAGACTGTTATCCATGTCATCAGTACCAATACTAACAGTTTGCTTCGCCACTACAAGAGAATAGAAGTCCGCAATCAGCCAGTGCTCCACGTGTGCATGCAGAGCGCATCAGTGCAGTGCACTATATGCTCTTGTTTAGGTTTTTACATTTATGTGTGTCTAGAGGTATTTTCAGTATTTGTGTTTGTTAGTTTTAAGGGCAACTGCCACATATATTTCCTTAATTATGTTTTCGCAGCCTTTAACTTAGGCATGGCAAAGTTTGCCACATAATTTTTAGGGAGAAATAAATAATATAAGTAATGTAATGTCTGCCTGCTAGGGGCACCACTTAGTATAACCAGAACATGTGGACATGTGAGAGTAGTTTAGTACATTTATAAATATCCTCAGTTCGTGGCACATGCTACACAAAAATCAGTTTTTTAAAGTAAATAAGAGAAAAAAATATTCATGGCAGTAAATACTGGCTTCGCCAGTATTGTGATGTGGTTCACCGACGACCAATCACCACACCCGGCAACATGGCTAGCACGTGGCCAGCTAACCTGCAAATGTACATATTTATAATTAAAAGAGTAGTTGTTGGGTAATACCAGTATGCTGTGTCTTGTTAAGGTTTTTAATTATTACGTGCACAATTATTTTGCTGCAGGAATGTTCTCATGGCGATCCATCCCAAAAGACCAGCACGACTAAAAAGTGAGGTTAGGAAAGGTGTGACAACACTGCCACCAGCAGATATTTATTTTTTTAAAAGTGTTAATGAGAAATTAATATAGAGATTTTTTGTCTCACCTGTCCATCAGTTTCATTATAATTTCTTTCATTTTTGTAACATAAAGGTTTACGTGTCTACAACAAGTCGTGTGACTTATTCGGAGACCCGGCCAATCGGCGGGCTCCATGCCAAAGAAGCTTCAGTAAAGTCGCGTTGATCTAGTGGAGTGGATGCGCATGTTATGTCCTCCCCCGACCTTCAACTTTCTTTATATCTATTATGTAGTTTATCAATAGTTTAATGCAAATATAACTGGAACCTTTTTGTTTTCATTGTCCGGGGAGTGAGCCACTCTGTACCTGGTCA
Organism: Dryococelus australis; assembly: GCA_029891345.1. NCBI lineage: Eukaryota > Metazoa > Arthropoda > Insecta > Phasmatodea > Phasmatidae > Dryococelus > Dryococelus australis. The sequence continues at coordinate 191,767,726 of CM056995.1, forward strand.
TTTTGTACATGACTGGGGCATAAATCTACTGTAATTCATGTAGGCCTTGTCTCGCCTTTTTACAGTGCTAGTGTTAACCTACTTGAATGGTGACTTTAAATGTATGTTCCCACTATGGGAAATAAGTGAATAAAATGGAGGCATAGAGTATTCGGCCTTTTATTTGCTCGACCACCTCTCGGTCGCTTAACAAATGTAATAATACTGGTATGACCTTTTAAGGCGTAAGGATGCCTATAGCAGTCCTGGGAGTGAGCATGGGCATATGGAGGTAGCTCCGATAGCCTCCACAACCCCAGGGTCTTCTGGTATTGTAAGAATGGATTCCATGCTCTCTACAACTCTACGATACCCTTCAGATAAGACTTCGGACATCGAGGAGGCCACTTAAGGCCGTCGAATGCATGGCCCCACCAATCATCATGCTGTCTGCTGAGAATGCTGGTGCCCAACCAGAATCATCATGGTAATACCTTTTTCACCCTGTTCCACATAACCTCTCTCCTCGATGGACCACCAACCAGACATCAAATGGTTTTACCAACTTGTGTGGCTATTTTAAACAGACCCATGAGTATGGATTTACTTTCCACCAGAAAATCCTCTAACCTTCCGGCCAAACTTCAAAAAGCATGTCCTGAAATCGATATAATTGTCCATGCCTTTGTGTGGCACATGTGACCACGTGTGTGTGTGCAAGTGTTAAGTCCATTAAGCTTCGGCTCCCTATCTTTTGCTACTGGCATAGGGAAGAAATTCAGTTATTTAGAACAACTCATCATGGAAAACGGCGAAGGAAAGAGCAAAAATTGATGGAAGAAACGTCTTGGCGCCAAAAGCATCATCGGCTTAGCGGGAACAATGATTCCTCCATCTTGTGTCGAGGAGGCACCTGTGACTGCAGCGACACCACCATCTTGGACCGAGTCCACGGCTGAGGGAGTGAGGCACCTGCAACCCCTCTCCATCTGTGCTGTGGCGAGCTGGAAGAACCAACCCTCCCTCGATGCATGTGTGGGTGAGAGCCACAAGCTGTGATACCATGTGGTCCGGCAGAACAACAATACTGTGATGTCAAGATGGACTTCCTGGCACAAATGTGCCGCACCCCTGTATGGGAATGGTCGGGTTGGCAAACCACTAATGGACAGAACTCTACTTTGTGATAAAATGCTTATGCCTTACACCAAGCCCAGATCTGTATTCGTTAAATTCTCTCCAGGGCAAAATGCGTGGATGTTATGAACCGAATACCACATGCCAACTACAGCGGGACATTGGAAAAGTAAATACACTTATATATTAGAATACTTTGGCAAAAATAATGGTGAGAAAACCCGGTAACATATGTGAGTCCTGTATGCGACCAATTATAAACCAGGGCTTTGTCAATGCCTGTAATATGGTAGTTTGTACATGCGCATATACACCTGGAAAAGGATAACCAGCACTGCCTTACATGATGCACATGCTGAGTAAATGCGCGAATGGGAGCATATGCGGCAGAGCAGAAATTGCCACAATGGCGTGTGGACAGTGTTTCCACACATACCATCATGACTCTTACAGCTGAAAAAAGAGCTACCTTGCAGGAACCTAATTTGTATCCATTGCGCATGATGTCAGCACGCATCTGTGGGACAGGATTTAATGAAAAGTGTACATATTAAGACCTAACAGCCTCATGTATTGCAGGAATTCGACACTCTGCAGCAGAACTCAATATGGTTGTATAAGAAATATTCCACAGTCCCGAACCAACAAAAACCTGCATGTTACCTATGCCAGTACAGTTACTACAAAAACTACCGTCTGTGTACTACCAGTCAGAAGACATGCCGCTGGCAATGCCCACCCATCGCACAATGGAATGGCCGATAACCTGCCCTCATGCCAAAACAACTCCAACAAGGTTCCAGTCACTGACCGGGACTATCCCACATGGGAGAATTATAGTGGGAATGAAGAACCAAGCCAGCGATGCTGGGAAACAGGAGAAGGGGGCAAGGAGACTGGACGTCGTCTGCCCCGAGCCTGCGAGTATCATACCTGAAGTAACATCACCATCCATTACCTTTACTCAAGTAGCCCAGAATTCTGACAGTTTCATATGCATCCCGGCACATGTTAACGGACACTCTTGCAGGGTGTTAATTGACACTGTGGCATCCCACAATTTTGTATGCTCGCAATTTGTAAATTATTGCCACATCAAGCTTGTGCAGCATATCATACAACTGCCTACCAGACAGCATACAGGAGAAATATTAGGGGAAGTTCATATCCAGGTCGGTATCCAGGATGTAACAACAGCCAGAGCTTTTGTGACCGACGCAATCTTAGAAGACACGATATTGGGAGTGCCATGGCTAATGGAACAGAGTGCCATGGTAGAGCCAGCCACTCACCAGATCCATTTCGGTAAAAAAAAGAATGAAGGTCAGTGTATAACCTTGATCCCTGCCTGCCGGACCAGATACCAGAAATTTCCCTGGACGAGTTAGATCATTAAGTTACTTCCGCCTACAGGGGCGCGATGCAGCACTTGCTCAACGAACAGCTCGATGAGTTCGCAACCGCCGATCCATTGCACTGCACCACCATAGCAGAATACTGCATTCCACTTAATTACGATACACAAGTGTACGACCTGCCATGGCGGTATTACCCACATGAATGTAAAAACCTACCACAGACCAAATCACAGAAATGTTGCAAGAAGGCATCATCGAACCTAGGGAGTGCGAGTTCAATTCGGCCATCACCCTGGCTCTGAGAAAAGATGAATCGTGGAGATTTTGTGTGTATTTTAGCCACCTCAACGTAGCCACCAAGAGCGCACCACCCCATACATCCACGTCAAGGACTCCCTAATCAACTTAGGACAGGCAAAAGTGTTGACAACCATCGTCTTGCGAAGCACCTACTGGCAGGTGCCAGTCAGGCCAGAAGACTGCCACAACACAGTATTCACCACACCAGATGGCGAACAGTTCTATTTCTGCACCATACCCTTTGGCCTGAAATGTGTGCCATCCACCTTTCAGGCCATGATGGTCGGTGTCCTGATTGTGTTCATAGGAAAGTTCTCATTGGTGTACCTGGATGGTATCATTATATAGCCAGAATCCTGGGACGATCACATCAAGCACTTATGTATCGTGTTGGAATGCCTCGCTATAAATAAGCTCACATGCACCAACCAGAAATGTTACCTGGGGAAAATGAACATCCAGTTCTTGGGACACATCATCGATGAGGAGGGCAGTCGGCCGACTCCACAACATTTGTAGTTAATTGATGATTACCCCACACCCACGACCTGGAAACAGCTTCGAAAGTTCTTCGGGCTAGACAATTGGCAGTGGGAGTATATTGCCAACTTTGCCACCATCATGGCTCCCCTCACAGGATTGATGTCATCTAGCGCCCAGTTCAAGTGGACCATCAGCCAACAATAGAGCTTCGACGACTTGAAAGGCAGCTTCTGTGAGTGCCCTGCACTCGCACGGGATGATCCGGCAAGACACTTGTTTGTTCAGAGCGAGTACAGCCTAAGCAAAGTACTTTTTCAAACATCAGAGGAGGGGAAACGCCACATCATTGATTTCGGCATTGCGAAATCAAACACCATGGAACGGAGATATGATGTTAACAAGCGGGAGTGTCTGGCGGTATTCTGGACCTTGAACAAATACTGCTAACTTCTGGAATACCAACGGTTCATACTGTCTAACGACAATTGATGCTTACTCTGGCTTCAATAACATCCGCGAGAGCCGTAGCAAACATACCCGTTAGGCCCTCTTCCTGGAGTTGTTTGATTTTGAAGTCCAGCACATTGCAGGGGAAGATAACCAGCTGGCCGACTACTTGTGTGTGACTTGAGAAAATGTCGAGCGGGCGAGGAGGAGTGGGATAATATTCTCCTCCCCCCTCCTCACTGCACAATATACGCCAGCGGTGAAATAACAACCGAGTGTAACAACATCAACGAGACAGAGGATAACATCATCTTGCTTGCGCTGCGGGAGATAATCGTCAGGGAAAAAACAACCTTCCCGACAGCCATCAAATGGAAAGAGGCCTGCACTCGAATTACGGTAAGCAAGTGGCATGTTGTTGACTACTGTTTGTAAATGCACGCAGACGAGAACAGTGAAAAGTGGCGCATGCATGTATTGACTGCCTCTCGAGATACGGTATTATGCTTTGTGCATGTGAGTGATGTTGCTGGACATCCCGGGGTAACACAAACAAAGAGCACCATTCTCAAGTATTTTTACTGGCCAGGGTTAGCAGAGAGCATAAGGACTTTTGTAAGCACGTGCAGTCTGTGTAACTGTTTAAAAAACAGCAGGCAATATGGTATGAAACAACAGCAGCCCTGCGAGCCGACAGAACCATTCGAAACCATCGCCATCCATCTCATGGGACCATACCCCAGAACACCGAATGACAAGCGCTTCATTCTAGTGGCTACATATAAATTTTGAAGGTGAACTGAGGCTTTCATCCTGTCTAGCGCACACATACAGACAATGGGGAAAACACTACAGCACGAGTTCTTTTCCCGCTGGGGAGACCTGCGCGTGTTGCTGAGTGACAATAGAACACAGTTCATCGGGAAAGCACGGTGGAAATTTATGCACATATTGGTGAGTACATCACAAGACTGCAATGTATCATCCACGGTTAAATCCAACAGAATGCAGAAACCAAGATCTGAAAACTCATCTGCATTTGCACGTGGGTGATAATCACGCATCATGGATGGGACACCTCCCCGCAGCGTTGTTCACGCTATGGACCCATGTGAATCAGGCAACTGTCAAGACACCTGCTCAGCTTCTGCATGGTTGTGACCTTACCCTCCCAGGAGAATTCGTTGTTGGGGCAAGAGAGCACACCACCAATGAATAGGATTAGAGGGAGATAGCCAAGGTGAGGAAACAACAGTGGCACTACTCCCAGCAATGGCGGCCTGATTCCACCTGCCCCCTCCTCCCCTCAATGCCGGACAACTGGTTTACATGTGAGCGCACCCACAGCCAGATGGACAACGAGCATGGTTCTCAGGATTCGCAGCCCGCTGGAACGGACCCCCATCCCATGGTGCGTGGGAAAGGATACACTTGCTATGTGGTAAAATTGAACCAGTGCCATACAGTAGTCTTCCACAGATACTCTGTGTAGATCGCTAAAGATTACATCATTCCTTCAGATCCTGAAGCTTCCCCAACAATGCCTAGAGAGATCCACTCATTTGCTGTCCTGCCGGTAGTTCTGCCAGACATCACATTGTGATCACCTGTCAGCACATCACTGCAAATACGTACAGCTGTGAAGCCGGGTGCCTCGATGCGTACAGAAGCTCCTACTGGTGTGAATATCTCCACGTAGCAGGTTCATCAAACATTCGAATCACAGACATCCCATGATATCACAGCAGATGAGCCAGGGGGGCCGCCTGAGGATGGCCAGGATCGCCAGGTGTAGACCCCACCTGAAGGTGCCGTGACACCATTGAGACACCTGTCATCTCCCGCCAATAGTTCGTCGGAAGGTACGTCAGTCGGGTTGAAGGGCACAAGTCAGAGTGCCGGGGATGCCCACTACAACAGTCAACGTCGCCCTCAACAAGCGGAGGAGCGAGAGTAGCGCGGATGAGATAGAAAGAACAGAGCTCTCCCCCCTCCCGAACAACTCGAAGAGAATTCGAATTCGGCATGTCACGTACACGACCTGCAGGCACAGTTCTGTGCCAAGCATAGCCATCGGTACATCTCCGCCGACAGAGAGGGAGCAACAGCCACCCCGCACACCAATACTGCATCAGCGCCGTGTCTACAGTTTCTGGCTGGGGAAGGATCATCGAGTAACCAGGTAGCTGCTCTATATAAGGCAGAGGAGACTGCATAGGCTAGTGAACGACCTCTGGAGGAGGGGATGTTTGACATGCGCAGCGCATGTTAGTCCGTTCCCCATGCCTGTTCAGCAGCACGTCACCCTACAAAGCAGCATCGTCGAGCAGCAGCGACACGCAATGCCACATGCTATAAGTGTTAGGATCAGTGCTCAAGTGTATGAAGTGTAATTTTGTTTTGTTTTTCATAGTCATTTTGTTTATGTTTTTGTTTATGAAATTTGCCAAGTGTTAAGGTAAATCACGCTGCATTCAACAAAGTGCACTCTGTGCACCCGTGCACCTAGTAGAAGTGTCAGAGCATTTGTTTACATCTACGTATGTTTTTCTTTGAGGGTTATAATGTGTATTATTGAAGTGTCGTGTAGTTATGATGTTTGTGTTCCTGCCATACACTAAAGTGCTACAGAAGTGCAGGTTTGTATTGCTTTAAGTCAGGATAGATTTTTGTTTGTGTAGTGTAGTTGTGTGTGATTGCCAACCAGAATGCCACATAGTGACATTTGATTGATAGTGTTGTTGTTATTGTCACATGGTCGGGAGGAGACCATGTGCTCTTGTTTAATTTTTAAATTGACATTTGTCGAGAAATATTTTCTGTGTTTGTGTTTGTTAGTTTTAAGGGCAACTGCCACACATGTTTCTTTACTAGTATTTCATATTTTCGCAGCCTTTAACCTAGGCATGGCAAAGTTGTCACATTATTTTACGGGAGAAATAAATAATATATGTAGTGTCTTGTCTGCCCACTAGTGGCACCACTTAGTTTTAGGGCTGGGCGAAGCTGGAAATTGTATTTCGAAGCAAATTCGAACATAATTTGTTAAAATATTCTCGAATTCTAATCGAATATCGAATAGAATATCAATTCAAAGTGATTTTTGACAAGTACTCATTGCACCAATTATATTATTATTTGAAAATAAATAACTGTCCATATAAAATTTTACAAGCTAGGTAAATGGCATATAAAAAGAAATATTTTCCACTGATTTGCAAAAAAATTTGTTGAAGATTTTTACCATGTAAGCACACATATTACCTTTCAATCCAGGCTTAAGGAATATTTAAAAATAGCAAACTTATTACAAAAGGAATCATTTTTCATTACATCGGCATATTTCTTGACCTAAATCAAAATAATACTAAATAATAAACTAAAAATTATTTCAGCAAAGTATGGAACATACGAAACAGAATAATGAATTCCACTGGTCATGTTTTTACATCCAAGTTGGTGCTTTATTTAATTTTTTGTATCTAAACAGCGCGATTCAATATAATGTGGTTCTATTACTTTATGTACGAATAAGTGGTGTGCGGGAATGGTATTTTGCCATCGGGAAAAATTCGGGTGGCGAACTTGAATCTCCCAGGGGAATTCGAGAAAAAATATTTTAGGTTAGGTGAAGAAGTTTGTGGGTTGCTATACTTAGTAAATAACTTTCTATCACAGCCAAGTCACATCAGGCAGGTTATCAATGCAACATACCGAATCTTTATGCTAACAAAGCTAATTCCTCTATGGATATCGAAATGAAAAGTAGGTAAGTAAATTAATTATATTTTTCTCATGGGAAATTTGCTATATTTGGAATTTTTCAACATCTCGACGAGTGGCCACAGCACACAAAAACCAACACACTCCGAATGATAAACAAAAACCATTTATGGGCGTGTTACGAATAGTTTTAACCAAATGCATATTAAAAAACCACAATGTTAGATATCAGTAAAATAGTTGAACCATTGAGGTCGAATTAATCATTCATTGTGCTCTTGATTATTTTACGTGAATTATCGAAACTCGCATCTCACATCAACCAGCAATCTATACTTGCAACTTATTGATGTCGTTCGCATATCAGACAAATTCAGTGCATACGATTTACTGTAACTTCATAATAGTGCAAGTTTACAACCAGTTTTTGTCAATGTTCGCAATAAATACATAGTTTTAACTTTACATAGTATATGAAATACAAAAATGTTTTTGGTTATGTGACAAACTTTCAATTCTGTCTGTGAATAGGCAAAATAATCTATTTTTACTGACTAAACTTCAGTCTATACAATACTTCTCGCACAAAACCCGACTTGTATTTTATTAACAATTTCACATTTTTAAAAATTACATTACTGAGAATGAGATTTGGATCACAGTGGTTTCAATTTCGCACTTTTCACAGCTGTTAAGTCTGTAAAACTCACAGTTTATTATCCTTTTTATCACACCATAATTGAAAACTTTTTTGGACATGAGGAAATTAAACATATAATGCTGATTTAATTCTGAGGTGTTGAATTAAGTTTGGAAATATACTGAAGGGTTTAGTACTACATTTACCCGAAAGGAAGACGACCCTGAAACAAAGACGACACCCTCCTAAAAAAATATTTTTGAGGGAAAAATATTTAAACCTGAATTCAAGACTACCCCAATTATTTATTTTGAAAGTATTTTTTCATGAATTTATGACAAACCCTTCGAGAAGAAATGCTATTATATGAATAATATTATATTAATAATAATAATAATATAATAATATTTACTTTTAAAGAAAAGCTAACCAAAATGATATAGGTGTGTCTAATGTGATTATATGGTAACAGTATCTTTCCTACGCTGTATAAGTTTTGTGGGTTTTATATTCGTGACTTGAGCCATTTTACTTCCAACAAAGCGCTTCCTCTTTAAAGACTCTTGCTAATTAATCGGATTAGGATTAGCCAATTAATAGGATTAGCCATTAATCTGTTTAATCTATTTTTAGACCATCCACATCAACATGTTATTCATCTAGTAAATTAGAACTCGCCCACCCCTACTACTATGCAAGTACCCGGTCCGTCCCTTCTACTCAAGCCGTCTCTGGGTGACATCAGTTAAGGGGACCCTCGTCAAAATTGACAGGTACAGTCTCAGCACTACAAAAATACTTCCAACCATAGGACACACGGTAATTAAGCATGAAAAGTATTTGTCAAAATCCTCTGTCTCATGGCATGCCAATTTTGGAGAAATAACTGCTTTTTGAGTAAAAAATTATGAATAGAAGCATATAGTATTGTTATGTATGTAACACAAACGTAAATGCTAAACTAACAGTGTCATACATTTATAGTATTTGTGGTCGTGCGTTTTGAATTGAAGACGACCCCGAATTGTAGATTACCCCTTATTTCTTCTATTCCTTTTCTGTCAAAAAACCTTGTCTTCCTTTCGGGTAAATATGGTAATATAAATAGGTTTTTACCCCGATAATTATGTTTTGCTATACAGTAAGTAAAATTAGATACTGGCAATTATTTTACACAGAATGCAGTTTGGACTAATTTGTGGGTATTCTGTTGAGTTGAGGTTAAGTTTCCGTGTTTCATTAGCCACATAAGTGGCAAGCTTAGGAAAAAACATTTGATGTTATTAAGAGCACATTGCATTCGTTTGTTTTTTGGGATAATAATAATAATAATAAATCATTTAAGTTGCCCAAAAGCATTTTTTTGTTTCGAAGTTCGAAGTAAAAAAATTGATTTGGAGTACGAAGTTGAATATAAAAAATATTCGATTCGAATTCGAATTTTTGAAGCTTCGCCCATCTAGGGGTGGGCGAAGCTTAGTGCAACCAGAACAACACATGGATGTATGAGAGGAGTTTAGTACAGTTATAAGTATTCTGAGTTCATGGCACATGCCATATAAAATAAGTTTTTAAAATTAAATATGAGAATAAATATTCATGGCAGTAAATACTGGCTTTGCCAGTATTGTGATATAGTCCACTGGCGACTAGTCACCGCACCCAGCAACGTGGTCAGCACATGGCTGGCTAACCTGCAAATGTAAGTATTCATAATATAAGAGTGTTTGTTGTGTATTACCAGTACATTGAGTCTTGTTAGGGTTTTTAATTAATATGTGTACAATCATTTTGATGTTTGAAGGTTCTCGTGGGGCTCCAACCCCAAAAACCAGCACGACTAAATTGAGGTTAGGAAAGGTGTGGTAACACTGCCACTGGCAGATATTTACTTATTTATGTTTTTTGTTTAAGTGCTAATGAGAAATTAATATAGAGGTTGTTCTGTCTCACCGGTCCAACAGCTTCATCATTACTTACTTTCTTATAACAAATGTTTACGTGTCTACAATAAGCCTTGTGACTTATTGCGAAGACCCAGCCAATCGGCGGGCTCCACGCCAAGGAAGCTTCAGTTGAGTCGCCATGATTTAGCGGAGTGTACGCGTGTGTTACATCTTCCCCGGAGCTTCAACTTTCTTTATATAAATCATGTCGTTTATCAATAGTTTAATGTAAATGTAAATGGAACCATTTTATTTCCAATGCCTGGGGAGTTAACCACTCCGTACCTAGTCATTTTTGTACATGACTGGGGTGTAAATCTACCGTAATTCATGTAGGCCTTGTGCCACCTTTTTTACAGTGCAAGTGTTCACCTACTTGAATGGTGACCTTAAATGTATGTGCCCGCTATGGAAAATAAATGGATAAAATGGAGTCGTAAAGTATTCGGCCTTTTATCTGCTTGACTGCCTCTCAGTCGCTTAACCGATGTAAGGATACTGATATAACCTTTTAAGGTTCAAGTGTGTGACCACTGAAACTGATAAAACAAAATGAGGCTTTCATGGTTAAGGTAAAAAAGATAAGCCCCCTACCATGAACAAATTGACAGGGGCAGAGACAGCCCTCGCTCTGGGTAAGCATAAAAAACAGGGTGCCGATACGTTAAATTAGAAGCAGACAGATGTACATTGTGAATGGTTGAAAAGCAGTAAGGGCCCAGAGCAGCACAGATAAATGTGGTTCTCTCGTCATACATCCAAGAAGTTACTGTCATGGCGGCGGGCGCGAGTCCCTGTGATAATTGTCGCTGCTGTGGCCGGATGTCATGTGACTTACATGACTCAAAATCATGAAAATATGTGTTGATATGATATGACACAAGCTTGCTTTAATCACCAAATGATCAGAACCCTCAATAGTTATAAAATATATACTTCCTACAAAATAGTTATGAGAATTTGGCCGCTTGTGACCCGGGGTTGCCATATCAGCCACTTAACCTACAATTTCCCGCTTTTGTAACGGTGAGCGCACGAGCCATGGAAATGTTCCCAACTACAACTTATTATATTTATACACTTAATTTTCATGACAGAACACATTAGCATGTACAATTACACATAAAGAACACTTAAAATAATTTTAGTACAGAGCTCGTGGCCTTTCGCCATTTGGTTGGCCATGTGGCCATATCAATATTTGAAATATTCTATGGATTGGATGTGATGGCCTCTGTTGTGACGCGGTCAGCATGTGGTCGCAGAACAAATGAACTTCAAAATGTAAACATAACACACTTAACCTAACATGACACTTGAAAAGTGTTTTACCTTGGTACTTATGTGTGTACACACAGGAACATGAGGAAGGTAAATAAAAAAACAAATAGTGCTCATGTATTACCCTTTTCAGTATGGCCCTTTAACCAATAGAACTGTCAGTAGGACTTGTAGTATTACTTATGGGCACAAATAACACACAGGACTGCTGCAGGACTTGTAGTGACTGATTTAGAATGATGATTGTATGTATAGGTTGGCGGCACTGGACATGTAGAAGGACGGTGTGGAATGTAATATGGCGAGGGGAGTAACTGTAAACATAATATAGCTTGATGTAATGATATTATAATAAAGTATGTGAATAACTGCAACTCGTGTATAGTACTGCATTAGCCCCTACAGACACTTAAACATGGCGCAGTCGATAGGATATTAATATGAAGGGGCTAGACATGCGAGTCGGGTGCGGTCTTGGCTGTTGTCTCTCGTGCACAAAAAGCGAATCCGGAAACGAGTGTGTCTGTCTATATAAGGAACAATCCAAACCTGTGCATTACGGAATGTTTAGTATCGACCTCCCTTAACCTCCTCCGAAGTTAAATCTAGAAGGTAATGTGGACGAAAATTGGTTGCAATTTAAACGCCATTTTATGGTTTACCTTGGAGCTAGTGGGAACTACCTGGACCTAGTGGAAGATGCAACATCAGATCAAAAGAGAAGAGTTTCTAAACCAAAAGCAAGAATCTTGCTAAATGTCACAGAGGAAGATGCGATTGACTTGGCAGCGATGTTTGGCCTAGGGGACAAAGACTTTGACGATTTTGACAAGTTAATTGAAGCCTTTGATAACTATGCCGCCCCTAAGCGGAATGAAACCTACGAAAGGTACGTATTTAATCAGTGCTGCCAAAAGGAAGGGGAGACATTGGACCACTTCCTTACTGAGGCTAAGAAGTTGATAAAGAGTTGCAGTTATGGGGACCATTCAAATAGCATCCTCAGGGATCGAATTGTAATTGGTATTAGAGCTAACCACCTCAGCGAGGCCCTTCTCCGTATAATGACTTAAACTAGATCATTCTATTCGGAACTGTTGTGCTGCTGAGCGAAGCAAAATGTACAATAAAAAGCTGACAGAAAAAGAAAATAAACAAGAGCCATTGGATGCCCCCCCCCACTTACAGTGGCCAAAGTGTTAATGGAATGGGCAGTGGAAACAGGGCTAGTAAACAAGGGGAAGTGGTCGAGGTTATCAGGCTAGGGCATGCAGCAAGTGCGGCAAATCTCACCAATATGGTATGTGCCCCGCATATGGGAAAACATGCTTTTACTTTCATGAGAAGGGACATTTTTTCGAACAGTACCAGAAGGCTAAACAGTACAGGAGGTAGCTGAAGCAAGCATTGAAACTGACACAGCTGAGGCATTCTATTGCGATCACATCAGAGTCGAAACTGTTGAATGGGAATGTTGAAAGGAGTGGAAACAAAGTGTAAATGTCAATGGTCACACAGTCATTTTCGAACTTGACACAGGCTCAGAGGTGAACATATTACCATTGGTGACACTCAAGAGTGTGATCGGGGACATTCAGATGAGAATAACTAGAGCATCAATAGTAGCATATAGAGGGACTAAGTTAATCCCATAGGGTTGTGTGATTTTTCAAGTGCACTCATGGCGGAACTACTATTAGTCTTAAATTCTTAGTCATCAAAATCAATGCTGTCCCAAGACAGCTGCGATTGTGCCTCGATCCTTTTGATCTTAACAAATTGTGAAAAGGATACCTTACCCAATCCCAACCCTTAGTGACATCAGTGACAAGCTGTGCGAAAATAAGTAATATACAGTGAGTGATATAAAGGATGGGTACTACCACTTCGAGTTGGAGGAACAGTTAAGCCTGAAATGTTGATTTGCAATGCCTTCTGGTGTCTACAGACTCTTAAGGATTCCATTTGGCGTGTGTAGCACTCCTGAAAGCTTCCAAGAGAAGAACAAGGCAATTTTCGGTAAGCTCCACAATGTAATTATTTACTTTGATTATATTGTGGCATTTGGGGACACAGAACATGATCATTATGAGGCAGTTAAAGCGGTTATGAAGCAGGCTCATAACAACAATGTTAAATTTAACAAACATAAACTGCAATACAAACAAACCAGTATCAAATATGTAGGTCAAATTTATTCAGCAAAGGGTACACAATCTGATCCTGATCGCGTTAGAGCGCTACTTGAGATTGAGACTCCTAAAGATAGGCAGGAGTTATTAAGAGTAATGGTTATGTTCAGCTACGCCAGTGAATATGTGCCAGACTTTGCAAAAGTTGTAGCACACCTCAGAGACCTACAAAAATCTAAAACAGAGTGGAATTGGTTAGATGTTCCACAAAAGCTTTTGAGGCAATTAAGAGTAAAATAGCAGCTGCAACAACACTAGTTAACTTTGACCCAGGGTATCCCATAGTTATTTAAACTGATGCTTCCAAATCAGGGTTAGGTTGTTGCCTCATGCAAAATGACAAGCCAATCGTCTATGCTTCACGCTGTCTAACACCTAATGAAGACAATCATGCACTAGTCGAAAAATATAGTGGTCATTACAAAAGTTTCACAATATAGTGTATGGATATCATGTTACATTTATTACTGATCATAAGCCTCTGGTGCCACTGATGCAAAAATAACTCCATAGAATAGGGCCCACTAAACTAAAACGAATGTGTCTGAAATTGTACAAATATGACATTCTACTGAAGTATAGACCAGGAAAGGAAATGCATTTGGCAGATATGCTTTTCAGGGCATATCTAACAGACCCCATAACTGAAGACCTCAGCATGACAGAAGTTGTTCACTCCTTGCAGTCCTTGTCCTTCAGTGATAAAGCCAAAGAGGAACTGATCACTGCAACCCAGGATGATCCAGTTCTGCAGGATGTAAGCAAGTACTAGTATAATGGGTGGCCAAAACATATATATCAAGTGACAGACAGAGCACAAGTGTACTGGAAACACAGATCTAATCAGTTTGTAGGGGATGGCATTGTGATAATGAATGGCATGGACGAGGACTGTGTAAGAGAAGTTATCCCAGTAGCACTGAGATGTGAGATGCTCCAGCTGCTGCACGAGGGACACTGTGGGAGGGACAAATGTCAAGCGAAAGCCAAGTAGGCTCTGTTTTGGCCAGCCATGAACGAGCATGTTATGTTAAAATGTGTAGGGTGTGTGAATCACAACAACCAGCGAAGCAAAAGGTTACACACTGTAGAAGATCTGTTCCAGTCCTCCGTTGGGAATAGATCTCAACAGATATACTTGTTCAGTATGGGAAAAGCTATCTAGTAATTATGGATCACTACTCACAGTGGCTGAAAATTATCCCAATCTCAAATAAAACAGTTTCTTCTGTAATTCAAGCATTAAAAATTGCCACCAACACTCATGGTAACTCTAAAATTATATATTCAGCTAATGTTCCATTTAACTCTCTCCGATATGTGACTGAGATACATTGGAAACTGGAGACATCAAGCCCCAGATACCCTCGAAGCAATGGAAGAGCAGAAAAGGCATGAGCATCGCAAAATCGATCTTGGGGAAGCTATAACGGAATCCAAGGATTGGAGTGATCTGTTATGGAAGTACAGGAGCACACCCATAGTGTCGATGAAAGCATCACTAGCTCAGCTGCTAATGAGCAGAATACTTAGATCCGGGTTACCTAGCACAAAATACAAATTACAAGCTAGGGTGCAAAAGAATGTGTTAGCAAAGGTCAGAGGTAAGCAGCTAAAAAGGGAAACCTGGTATAACAAAAACAGCCAAAAAGTCATTGGACCACTTCCAACAAGGACACAAGGTGCTCATCCGCACATCGAAAGGAGATACATGGACCAGGGGGAATATACTCCGGAAACACGACACCCCTAGATCATTCTGGGTCATGACAGAAGACGGAAGTATTGTAAGGCGAACAACAAAGCATATTTGTGAGTGCCACACCAGATCACCAAGTCGGACAGCTACCAGTTCCAGCTATTGGCAGAGTTGGCCAGATGCAATTGCAAACCAAACCTGTAGGTCCACGAGTGTTAGACGACTGCCAACTTCAGGTGAAGAGGATGGAGAGGAAGAGAGTTTTCGAGGATTTACAGTCAAAGAAACAGATGGAGGCGAAGAAGAGGAATGAGAAGCCCTGGAGCACCAGTTATCAAAATAACTCGCAGTGTCAGAGTGAGCAGGCTACCACAGTGTTTCATCGAATAAATGAAAAAAGGGAAGGTGTTGCAGGAATTGTAGTGACTGACTTAGAATGATGATTGTATGTATAGGTTCGTGGCACTGGACATGTAGAAAGACAGTGTGGAATGTAAGATAGCCAGGGGAGTAACTGTAAACATAGAATAGCTTGATGTAATGATATTGTAATAACGTATGGGAATAACTACAATTCATGTATAGTACTGACACTTAAGCAGTTACATTATCACTGGAAAATAAACATATTATGACATATACATTATTACCCTTCAAAACAAAATACACAAACACAACCCTGAATAAGCACAATAAACACAAGTGCATAAAGTGCACAAGTGAATAAACACAAGTGCAACACAAGTGCAATGTAACACTTATGGAAATTGAAAAGTCCTTTGAAAAAACACATTTCTACACTGACTTGCAATTGTGGTGCACGTACGCTACACTGTTGTGACACAGTGCCTGATGGTGCCACAGGGAAAGAGGCGTGGTAAATGGGTTCACGGAAGTGGTTCTCGTGATGTTAATGGAGTGCTTAGTATTTTTATGAACTGTTTTGTTCTGTGATATTGTGTCAGGGCTACGTAATTTAATAATAAGAGGGCTATGTGTGTATGATTTGCCATGTGTAGATACATTTATTGTGTAAAACATGCAGTGCAACCAGTCCTATCTCAGCACAGTACTTAACACAGTATTTGCATTCAATGCCTATTGGCCAATTACACTATATACCAAAAATAAATTTGACACCCATGAAGAAAGGTAATTCAGTACGTCAGTTGACTTGTGTTTTCACTGCCTTTGGCATAGGACTGCTAGTGTTTGTCCATGGTGTCATGAAAACAGAGGCCTATTGTAACATAATGAAATGCTCCCAACATTTTGGCGTTTTTACTGAATGGACCCGTGTTACTTCCAGGATGACAATGCAAAATGCCATTTTTCAAGGGGTGCTTTGCTATGGTATGCCGACAATAACGTTCGCTGTTTGAACTGGCCCACCCAAAGCCCTGACCTCAATCATAAAGAACATCTTTGGGACGAATTGGATCGCCGGGCGAGGACTCATCAGGCACGGGCAAAATCCATTGCTCAACTCGTGGAATGGTTGCAAGAGGAATGGCGACGAATTCCTGTGGGTGTCCTGCAAACACTCGTAGAGAGCATGCCAGACAGGGTGGCTGCTGTTATAGCCGCAAGAGGTGGCCATACGATATTATAACGGGGTGTCAACCACTGAGCAAACATTGTGTACAGGTGCCCAATTACTTTTTGGTAGATAGTGTACATGCACTCGTCATATTTTTCATTTATATTCACTTTTAAATAAAAAGGTTACTCTACGACATTACTGGGTTCAGTATTTCTGGCCATTATCAGGCACATACGTTCACGTGGCCTTAATGCCGCTATCCTTAACAGGTCGACCATGTGGTGAGATAACCTTACTTTTTCACATTTAATCAAACAATATATTTGTTTTAGGTTAGGGCATAGGTACATTAAAGAGAATTTATTTTTGTTAAAATTGACATAATAGGCATCATTTTCCATAAACTGAGCGAGACAGCCACGCATATGAAAAATGTTGGTCACATTCGATTTAAGGACAATTTAACTGCCCAAAATTATCGGTGTTCTGTTTATTTCGTATTTTATGAGCATAGTGTAAATAAATTATATGTGGGTATATGTGTCCTTACCCTAGAAGAAGTGTTACATACATAATTCTCACTTTAATTTTCAATAATGGATTAATTCATTAATAAGATTAAACCTTGGATTAATTCATTAATCATGTGACATCATGCAGGAAGGTGCAGCCACTGAAAGGGCTGCGAGCCAACCCTAGATTAGTAGCATCCTAGCACTCGCGTGGAGTGGTCGTGTGTAAGCGTCCTCCCCGGAACTTTATCATTTCACGCCAATGATGTAGAGTTTATCAATAGCAATTTAAATTGTTTACAGGAACTATTTGTTTTCTGTAGTCCAAGGAGTGAGTTAATCCACAGCCCGGTCATTTGTATATTACGGCTGGGACTTCATTTTTCACTTAATCACTATGTATGCTTGTACCATTTTTAATCAGCTTAAGAGCACTCCATGCTTAACTGAAGTCATACATGTCAGTGACTCGACTGAGGAATTACTATATATAAATGTGATGTCTACAGATTTGCATACTTTGATTTACTTCTGCCCCCTAACAGCTGCATATCCAATTTTCATAGTAATTAGAAAGTTTTCACATGTCGGACCTGACCTTAAACAATTTTTATAGGAGTGAGATAAGTATATGAAAGGGGCTGAAACACCTATCACTAGACCAGGCATTGTGGAATTTATCATAATATGTCATCATCAGCAGCATCAATGAGCTGTGGAGCATCAGAGGGCCACATTTACGGTGAACGGCCCGTAAAACATATTAGCAACTCGTGTTCTGAGCACTGGCACCTGACCTGGTAACAGCTACGAACCAAAGAACCCCTAAATTCTAACCCCGATTAGGCCATGTCAAACGTCGTCCTTCTGAGTGGATACACACAACCACCGAAATGTCTAAAAAAATTTCCACCATTTACGGCATCGCCAAAACCATTATCTACTTGTGTCGTGGGGAAGCCTGCAACCTAATTCATTGCCTCCCAACACATTACCACTCCCGGTAAACCAGCAATTTCACTTATTATGTTAATAATTTTAATGTCCATGTCCTTGCATTTTTTCTGTGTTTCAAACCTCTGTTCTCATGACCATGTGTGACCACATGCGTCATGGTTTCAAGACCAACTGAACTAACTGTTTCACATATGTTTGTTAAGGGCAAAAATTCATCCAATTTTTTCACATTGTCTACACCAGTTTCAACAACAACGGGCCAAGAAACACCACGAAAACGACATTGCAGTTTTGACATAAGAAATTGCTGTATTGTACCAGAACAGCATCACTCCATCTATCGTCACAGCCAGTGACATCAGCCATCCACCATTTTGGGATGGTCAATTTCTAAGGGTTAAGATACCCCCTGCAACCTCCCTCCACACATGCCACACTGTGCGGGCAGGATCAGCCCTACAATGTTGCATCACATGGGTGGCAGCTGTGAGCCAAGAGGCCACGTGACATGGCGGAGGTAAACAAACAAAATAATGTCTACATACCAACTGTACCACATTCGCAGCCAAGATATTGGGATTGGCGGACAACCAATGGCGAACCTTCAGCATTGTGTGCGAAATGCTTAAGTTGCACACAAATCCAAACCCGCCTTTAATGGACTTGCCAAACGAAGACGAGTGCATTTGCAGCAATTCTACTGATACATGTCGGATGCAGTAGGAATTGGACAACACCAACCTAGAACTTAGTGGCGGAGTACTGGCACATATAATCTCTGGTTTCCAAAAGGAAATATGCACACTGTATTTATGACCACTGGAAGGTAAGTGCATTATGAATCCGGTCTATCCACCCATCCTCTGCACATGCGCACCACCACTAATTAACCACCAGCAGCCCACGTCAAAATTCCAGAGCATGTTAAGAAACTGTGCCAATGTCAACATATATGATGGACAGGGAATAGCATCATTAGTGTGTGGTCCATGTTTTCGTATTTACCACGAATGGTGCATTTCACAGAGAGAATGGTTAACACTACAAAACCAACATTACATCAAGTGCACCAGATGTTCTCAGGATGCATCCGACCAGAACACGTTTCAACTGACTAACACTAGAGCTGAGCCAGCATCAAGCAATCAGGAAATGCCACAAAAATGCGAACCACTACAGCGGTTTGGAGTGCAATGGCTGGAGGATGTATTCAGCAGGATCACAGCTGACAGTGCCATCCCACCCACAATATAATTGCAGAAGCATCGCACGTCGACATGCTTCCAGCAAGCAATGCTGCTACTACAAGAAGCCCCGGCACCCCGGAGCAACCAACCAGCAATAACCACCACATCATGAAGAACAAGGAAAACAACGATTCCGAACTGCAATCCACCATGCCAACGAAATTTCAGTTTCTTCCAACATATTCTGGGTCCACCAGCAAGGACCCCATCGCCTTTATCTAAGACTGTAAAAACCGCCTCCATCACTACGGTGTAGACCACGAGGACTGAAATAATTGCATGGGGGAATGGTTTTGTGGAGATGCACAGTCATGGTGGTGAGGAATTACCCACTACAGCATGACCTGGGAGGAACTCAGCCACAGCTTCAGATGTCGGTTCGCCAATATGTTTACATCCCTGCGGGCGTGTAGCAATGTGGTACTTCAAGAGCAGGGAGAAGAATCACTTTATAATTTCGCAACACAGAAAACCAGCTTGGTAAAGGGCACATCATACTGTCCTTCCGTTGAAGGATATGCTTGCTGTCGTAGCGAGTTATGCGCGGGTAGAATACTGCACTGCATTGGCCCCAGTCATTCCTGCAACAGAAAGTAATTTTATACAGACAGTGATGTTACTCGATGCAGATGTTCCCGCCTACCGCACCACGACCGGGATAGCACATATCCACATCACGAACAAGGATACTCAAGCAGCAAAACAAATTGTCCAAGTGAAACAGTGACAAAAATTTCCACTCCTCCAAACCACAACAAACAACATAACTTCAAAATATAGCGCAGCAGAGCAGACAGCCTCTGGATTAGCTCTGCCACACACATTTGGAGGACCCAGGCAACCGCTTCACCCTGCAGGTGGTGCGGGGTCCCCATTGGAATAACGAGTGCCCTACATGGGCAGACTATGAGCAACTAGAAGAGAAGAGGATCCAAACAGAGACGGAAAACTTGAAAAAGGGGTAGAGTTGCCAGACGCCCCTCACCATGGGTCATCAGAAACCGATACCACAACAGTATCTGTTGTGGTATTGTCTGGTATTGTCTCAGATCATCAGCAACAACAACAACAACAACTTCATCAGAATTGGCATCCTTGTCACTCATACTCCATGCAGGGCCCTCTTTGAGGCTGAGGCATCCCCACCACCATACATCCATATTAAAGATGCATTGAACACCCTGGGGCATGCAAAGGTCCTCGCCACCATTGACCTTCACAGTGGCTACTGACAGATTCCTGTCCGACCAGACGATTGCCACAAAACAGCCTTCACAGCATCCAAGTTCCAGCTTCTAGTTCGGTGTCATTCAATTTAGGCTGAAGTGTGCACCTTCGACATTTCAGGCGATGATAGTATGTGCATTAGAAGACCTAGTGGGCGATTGTGCTCTTGCGTACCTTGACGACATCATCATGTGGTCGGAGTCTTGGACCGATCATATTCATTACCTGCAATTAGTGATTGAGCATCTAGCAATAAATGTACTCACATGTGCGAACCGAAATTGTCATATCAGCAAACAAAACATATAGTACCTGGGACATATAGTCGATGAGACTGGGAGCAGCCCATAATGGACCCACTATAGCTAATTGAGGACTACCCAGTACCAATGAGATGAAAACTAGTAAGAAAATTCTTTGGTTTGAAGAATCGGCTATGTGACTATATTCTGGAGTTTGCCATTGTGACTGCTCCACTCACCACTCTCATGTCGTTGAACGTTAATTTTAAATGGCAGGACAAACAACATACTATCTTCAGAGAACTGAAACATTAATTCAAACAGTGTTCTGTATTTGTGCGCTATGATCAAACACATCATCTTTAGATGCAGACCGATGCTAGGGAGAAAGCCTGGGAGTGTTACTGTTTCAGCTCGCCGACAACGGGACATGCCATATCCTTGATTTTGGCAGCTCGAAGTTCAGCCCGGTAGAGCAGCGTTACAATGTGAATGTGAGGGAATGCCTTGTGGTAGTGTGGAGTTTTAAAAAGTACCTCCAACTTCTAGAGTACCAACGCTTCACACTCCGCACAAACCACTGCTGCCTACTGTGGCTTCATAGCATGAATGAGATGTACAATAATTAACCTGTTGGGCTCTTCTGCTACAGGCATACGACTTCGAATTGCAACATGTGGTGGGAGAAGACAAACAGCTCGCCGACCATCTTTCCTGTACACTGCGCGATACAATAGCACATGAAGAGGAGTGAAAGAATATAGTCTCCCTACACACCAACCATGCCAGTGGTACAGTGCATCGTAAAAACGACCGAATGCCTGCAACAAAGTGGAAAACCACACGTGCACTGCAAACAGTGGAGAGATGGCGAGTGATAGACAGGTGTGTGGAATCCCATACGGACCCAAACAGTGAATGGTGGAAAGTATTTGTGCC
The DNA here is from genome assembly GCA_029891345.1 of Dryococelus australis. Lineage (NCBI taxonomy): Eukaryota > Metazoa > Arthropoda > Insecta > Phasmatodea > Phasmatidae > Dryococelus > Dryococelus australis. The sequence goes on from CM056995.1 coordinate 191,789,578, forward strand.
TATCGCAGCATGTGACACACTGCTACAATATGCCCATTCCCATAAACTCACCGGCCACCCGGGTATGACCCAAACAAAACATTGTGTGCTATGTTATTTTTATTTGCCTGGTACGTCCACACAAGTGAGGCATTTCGTACACGATTGCATGGCATGTAATCACTACAAAACCAGGTTCACAAGATGGCATTCGGCAGCAACAACCACCAACAGAGTCCTTGAGGGCAATGCACTCGATTTAATGGGGCCTTATTCATGCACGTCAACAGGCAAACACTTTATTTTTGTGGTTACTGACCTATTTCCCGACGGATAAAGCATACGCAGTATCGAGTGCATGGGCAAGAACAACGGGAAGCGTAATTGGGAATGAATTTTTGGCCTGCTGGGGCTACCCAAGAACACTTCTTAAGGACAACAGAATACAGTTTACTGGCAGAGTATTTAGGGAATTCTGCATGAAATGGGTCATGCGGTATGAAACTACGGCGGTATATCACCCACGGTCAAATCATACTTAAAGGTGAAATCAAGACCTCAAACCACAATTGTGCCTACATGTGGGGACCACGCTTCTTGGGCAGAACAGTTACCTGTCACATTATTCTTACTGTGTACGGGAACTTACCAGGTCACGGGGATAACTCCTGCACAGCTGCTCTAAGGTCGTGACCTTCCCCTCCATGACGAGTTCAACAGTAGGGTGAGGGAGTGTGACAGCAGTCTTGTGGAGGGGGCAAGTTGGGAGGATCGAAGGGAACATGTGATGCGAGAAGAAAGATAGAACCCATACTGCTACGCATTCCAGTGGGTACCTGACACCACCTGCCCCCACCACCACAGCTCAAGACCAGACAGTGTGTCTACATGCGGTCACATTTGCAGTCAGGTGGGCAAAAAGTTTTCTGCGTGGGTATCACAGAGAAATGGAGCAGCCCGCACACCATTATGCAGTTCTTAGATGGGGTAGGTACAAAGTCCACTTATGCTCATAAAGAGCGGGCATCTTCCATTTTGACACATTACACAAGCAAGCTCCGACGCCAAATCACCATCACAGGGTAAAAATATGGGCGCGATTCACACACCTCCATCTGCCGATGTCAATACAGTGGCATCAAAACAACATTCTGGCATTGCTACACTGGACACGCCCACCGCGAGGACACCCGATGCCACTATGTCTACAGGAGCACCCACTAGTGATAGCGCAACTGCTAACCCTGAGCAGCCACACATCATTGAGCTGCTGGAAACATGCGACATCAGGAACGATGAGCCATGGATGGGGGGTGCACCTAAAGAAGACCAGGAGAGAGCCCCACCTGATGACGTCGCGATGCCAGTAAGACACCAGTCTCTTTTGGTGTCATCATCAGCATCATCAGCCTCATTGAAACCATCCACATTCAGGCTAGGAGTCACACCATCACAACATGTTGGAGACGCCCACCATCCGAACTGACAACGCTCCCTTCACACCAAGAGCAGCAGCAGTGACGTGTCAGGAACAGAGGAGCACTCCTCCCCTTCCCAACGCAACAAGCGGGCTCACCCCATCCATCACACAATGTACATGGAATGCAGGCACACTCCAGTGTCTACGACAGTCGTCGTGGTGCCGGCATCCATACTGGAGCAGCAGTCGCGCCCATCTCATTAGCAACAGCAGTGCGGCAGATACAACCTGCAGCCTCGAAACAAGTTTCGACCGCCGGTGACGTGTTGTGCCAAATAGATGGAGCAGAGCTTCCAACGAATGAATGGTCTCCAGAGGGGGAGGGGGTTTGATGTGTGCCACGCATATCTTCTAGGCAGTTACCTACATCGTCAGCACCAATACTCACAGTTCGCCTCGCCACCACGAGGGAGCAGCAGTCGACAATCAGCCAGTGCTCAGGGTGTGCATGCAGATAGCATTAGTGCAGTGCATCAGATTGTGTGTGTAATTAGTTTTGTTTTAAAAAATGCCTCGAATAATTTGAGTATGCGTTTTTTTTGTGTTTGAGCATGTGCAGCACATGACGAATGCAGATGTTTACATCTGAAATGACATAACTGGTAAATGTAACAATTATATTTTTAATTGTGTCAATGGAGTGCATAATATTTTTATTAATTGATTTGTTTTGTTGTGTTATTGTGTCAGGGCTATGCAATTTAATGATAAGAGGGTATTGTGTGTATAATTTGCCATGTGCAGATATATTTATTGTGTACAACATGCAGTACAACATGCAGTACTTAACATAATATTTACATGCAGTGCCTATGAGCTAATTACATATGCTCATCATATTTTTCATTTGTAATCAAATATAAATAAAATGTTAGTATTAGACAGTACTGGGTCCAGTATTTCTGGCCTCCACCAGCAGGTGCTTCAACATTGCCTTTTTGCTGATATCGTCAACAGGGCGACCAGGTGGTGAGACAACCTTATTTTTCCACATTCAATAAAATAATACATTGATTTTAGTTTAGGGCAGTGTTAAATTAAAGAGTATTTATATCTGAGCAAAGTAACCTAATAGACATAATTTTCCATAAACTAAGAGAGACAGCCACCCATACAAAAATCCGGTCACATTCGAGATACGGACAAGTCAAATGCCAAATGTTATTATTGTTCTTGTTTATTTTATGTTTTCTATGAGTGTAGTGCAAACAAAATTATATGTGTGCGTGTGTGTTTCCTTTCCCTAGCAGGAGTGTTATAGACATAGCATTCTCACTTTCATTATCAATCATGCATTAATTCATTAATCATGTGGCATCATGCAGAAAGGCACAAACACTGAGAGGACTCCGTGCCAACCCAAGGGTAGTAGCATCCTGGTACTCATGTGGAGTGGTCATGTGTGCGTGTCCTCCCCAGACATTCATCATTTTAGCGCCGATCATGAAGGGTATCAATAGCAATTTAATTAGTTTACAGGAACTTTGTGTTTGTTTAGTCAGGGGAATGGGCTGCTCCACAGCCCGGTCATTTGCATATGGCCTGGACTTCATTTTTTACTTAAATATTATATAGGTTTGTGCCATTTTTAATTAGCTTAAGAGCACTCTGTGCTAACCAGGAGTAGTTCCGGTCATTGCCTCAACTGAGGAATTAAGGTAAATGAATATGATTTCTACGGACTTGCGTACTTTTATTTACTTCGACCACCTAACAGCCGCATAACCAGTTTGTAAAACAATTCGTAAGTCTTCAGGTGTAGGAAATTGCCTTTAACAATTTCAGCGGGAGTGAGCCAAGTGTATGGAACGGGCCGAAACACCTTTCACTAGACCAGACTATGTGGAATTTAGCATAGTAAGTCTTCATCAGCAGCATCAACGAGATAATAGAGCATCAAGGGACCACATTTAGGGCGAATGGCCCATAACCCATATCAGCAACTCATGCTCTGAACACTGGTGCCTGACCTGATAACAGCAACGAACCACACAATCCATCTATCCTAACCCCTTTTATCCTGATTTCCCTAACAAACCACGTCAAAATAAACATGTCGAATGAACTCTGAGAATTTTATTTACCTGTGGAGCCGCAAGGCTTTTCAGGTTACAGACCCTTACGAACCCTGTTCCAGTGTCATGCACTATGCAAATGATGGTGTAATTACTGGATTCATTGTGTGTGTTCAACGTGTATATCCATTATAAAGGGCGTGTGATCAGCCAATAGTCCACTGGTTACCAACTGCTGATACATGCATAAATAATTTGCAAGTAACTGCAGCATGTAACCCACCCTAAAAGGTTACAGTGTAGAACACAACTTAATTATTCTACAACACCTTCTTGAGGGGATCCTACACAACTACATGGAAATTATGTCTTGGATGTATGGCCCATGACCCAGAGATCAACAGAGTCTATTCTCCAAGAACTTAATATTATTAATTTTATAATTAGTTACATATGTAAATTACAGATGGCACTGTCATCATGAATGGAACAGACATAATAGGCGAATTTGCATTGTTGTATGTAACAGGCTGATCACTGGTGTTTCCGACAGTTTACATTCACAAACCAGCATGAAAGTGGATATTATTAACTAGAGATGGCCGACTTTGGGTAGCAACTTCAAAACTGTGTAATTCATAGACTAAAGATGAGATAGGCTAATCTCGCAGGCTGTGCACAACCAATTTATATGTCCCATAGTTGAACTGGGTTTCTACCAACACATCTAGCAAATCGACATGTTTTGGATTTTACATTAGAAAACAAATTCGTAAACAAATGATTTGGGATGTAGTAATACTTTGTCTAATCAATCCGTAATGTAGTTTGATTAAATTGAAACTGGTAAGTGCTTTATTCATATAATAGTGCTTGTTGATTAAAAATTAATATGTAAAAAAACACATTCATCACTGTTGACCATGTGACTTTTGCAGTTGTGTTCCTTTGGGGTACATCAGTGTTGGGTACATGTGAAAAAGACGAATAAGGGGTCAACCTCATTTTTTAAATTCTATAGTGTAATTACTCTAGCTCAGTCAGAAATAGAAACGGGATGTACATTCATAGTGAACTATTTATATGTAGAAATGGACATTCCTCAATATGTTGGCGCCGTCTCACCAATGCTGGAAAGAAATATTTTCGACTACAGGTACACATTTAATTTAATGAAAACGATAAATAAAATATTTACAACAAAAAAACACACAATGCACCAAAACACTGAACTGTAAGAAAATTAACACGAAAACAGCAATAAACAAAACTTCCAATTATTAAAACGAATTACCCACCTTTTTGAATACTGTAGCCATTTTGGTAAACAATATCAAGCATTTACAAACAGCAGAGTAACAATGATCACCAATCCACTGAGTTTACATTATTTGCTATCAATAATCACAAAAAATCGAAGATCAATGTTGTGAACATAATGATAATATATAATATTGGAATTTCTTGTCTGATATAGAATTTCAATTTTGTGGGTAAAATAACGTAAACCAATAAAAGCTATGAGCAAGACAGGCCATGGATGCACCCCTCCCCCTCCGGAAAACAATCAACTTTAAAGTGTAAAAGGTGGGCGAAGGTGATGTCAAAAATTACTAAGCAGGCACTTTATTTTTGGGCTATTTTTGAAAATGTTATTTCGTGAAATTCTTTGTTCATATTTTACTGCTGGAAATAACTAGAAATATAAGTAAGATGTAGAATGTACCAATTTGAGTGAATTTATACTTTTTTGAAAATTAGTTTTCAACTTTCGAACATTGGTTTTTAACTTATTTATTTTTGTAAACTAGGATTTTTTCTATTATTAAATATAAAACTTTCCCCAATGGCCACATTCATTTCGTATAACGAATGAAGAGCCATTAAAACTCGATGTTCAACAATTGTTTAAGAATTGTTTTTGAAAAAAGTAAGTAGTGACTTGACTTCCAATTACAAAATCTATATTAACATACGTGTCAAGCCCTGAACTGAAGCTACTTACACACATTACATTATAAATTCCTAACACTTCAAGTACAATTTTTTAGAAATTGCTCCATGAATAAATAGTAAGCATGGAAATATATATATATCCCACAAGCAAAACGAATATAATATATTAGTAACATTCAAATACAGTCAAATTTGATGTTTGATGTTGTCTGGGCCATTGGGGGATGGTAGGGTTATGTGGATTCGAAAACTGAAGTGAAGATTGCTCGGATAGACGTCAGTTAGCTATGTGGTGAACACGAGACTGCAAGCGGGGTCGTGCGGCCGACGACCGGCGTGGCTTACCTACAATGTTCCACCAAATGTGGAAAACTGATTCCACTCGAAGATCTAATATAGCTAAAATTGCATCCTGCCTTGACTAGTAGGGGCTGTTGTTCTGCTCTAATTCGCCACTCACTCCTGAGGGATCGTTCTTGACATCCCACACCTTAGTTACTTTCATGACAAAATACTTGTTATGTGGGACAAGAAGCATCCTGAAGAAATAAAAGCTGGAGAATACCATTCAACCACATGTTGTATTTTTTAAACCCTCACATGAGGCACAGAAATACAATTTCTCCATTATGTGGGAGAGCGTGAACACTGCTTAAAAAGGTGTGCAAGACTACATGACAAATTATGTGTAAATTATGGTCCAGCCATGCACAAAACAGCCCAGACTGTGGTGCAGAGTTCCCTCCGGGTTGATGCAATAAGACATACGGTTTCAGTTGTAATATAACACTGTTGATGCTACATGATTGGTGAAGGAAATGATGAAGTCCTGGGGAGGCAGCGATGGGCCGCTGCACCATGCGAGTACCGAAAGACTACTAAAGATGGCCACATGGAAGGGCTGGCCCCAATCTTCCAGCATGACCCAATTAAAAAAAATGATAATTTGATTTAATGATACATTATGTGAATTATGCGATTAAAATTATGCTAACAGACACTGAATTACATAAACATTTGCAAAAGAACAAAATAAAATACCTTACATTTAAAACATACCATTTTCTGACCACATGACTGGTGTCCTGGCTGTCCTATGGTCTGTAACCCTTAACCTAAAATTGCCAGGTTTCTGTTAAGCATGTGTGGGTGTTACGTTTCATTATATGTCCCACATTTAATTGTGTATGCAATTGGTCCACGTCTCTTTACTGACAATATATCGGTTCTTCATTAAAACTCTAAAAATGGAACTTAGCAAAAATTTAATATGTGGTTATATTATGAACAGATATGTCTGTTGTCGTGCCATTATGTTGGCCACAGTGACTTGGCCTGATAGCCATTGAGGTTATAATTGATTTCATTGCAAATATCACTAAAAATAACAAATTAATTTCCCTTTTGATGGGATGTAAAATAAGACACTAATTATGGCACTGCACACTGGTGTAATTTCCGTACGGAAAATTGCACGTGATATTTTTGTTGACAACATGATTGTCAACACACTACAAATCTAAACACATAACTCTCTTATACACTATAACTGTGTGAGTGGCAGGTCACCACGTCTTGGTGGCATATTTCACTCTAGTGTATGAAATGGAACATAGATAAATAAATAAAACTGTCAATACATAATACACAATAACCATCCTGTTTACTAATATTATTTTTGTACTATTTGTACACAGCACTTACCTTGCAGTATAAAAATACCAAAACACTAAAAAAATATTTAATATAAATCGACCTTCAAATAAAATACATTACACTGAAATTACCACATGAACACAAAAGTAAACAAACACACACATGTGGTTGCTGTGGTGCACACATGACATGTGACGTCAACACACTATTTTAAAAAGACCATGAATGAAAACACAATATTATATAAACACTGCACTGCACTCATTAAAGTAGCAATGCGGCGAACAGGCTGAGAGGGGGCGATGAATGTGGTACATGTCAGAATGACCCCCAAACCCTAGGAGATGATTCGAGAAGAGCTACTGAGGCGATCTCACTCATTGAATGTGGCAGACGGGCATAAGAATGTATGCGGCCGAAGAGTGTATCCTCTGCGAAGCTGGTATCTTGGCTGAACTCGTGCTGTGATGGCTGCTTTGGGCATATCAGATGACCTGTAGATAGTGAATGTCGCACAGTGAATGCAGTGTGGCCACTTGGAGCGACATAGCGAAGAAAGACTGCCTTCTCGTTCCGAGTTGTTCTTGCTGTTGCTGGTTGGGGCGGTCCAAGGGGCATGGCTTTGGGGCCGTTTGCAGTTAGAGTCTGGTTGACCTCATGGATCAAGCAGGACCGACTCTGATGATGATGATGATGACCCATTGTTGATTGCCAGTAACACTGGGCGTCCCCAGAGGGTCATGACATCATGCATGTGCGCTGTGGTGTCTTCTGTAGTTGGTGATATCTGAACACAGGGCCCAGCAATGTGAATAGAAGCCCCTGTGAATGCGAAAACACTGCTAATTCTGTGCACGGTGCATTCTGGTCTAGTTCTACCACCATTTCTACATCATCGGTAGGCGTATCAAATAGCGCCGCAATATTCCAGTTTCCTGGTGTGGTAGCGTCGATGATGGGAGTCGGGACATTGGCGGCGGCGAGCTGTAAGGCGTCTCTCATGCGAATGCGGTAGCAGGTCTCGCCTAATGCCTTGCTGATGGTATGTGGGCCGCTCCATTCCGCTGCCAGCAAGACACAAAATTCCTTATTACCAGCGGACTGTGGGTGCAGGCATACATAAACAAGTTGTTCGTGCTGGAGCTGCAGTGGCGGGTGCGTGGAGGTAGGAAACAAGTGGGCTCCATAACAGTGCTGATTAAATTGTACGGCAGTACAAATGTGCGCCTGTTCCTATCCTCTGCCCCTCCATCTGCTGGACTCGAGGCACACTCCTTCCTGAACTCACCAGGGAGGGGAAGGTGGCGGCTTGGAGCAGCTATGCTGGAGTAATGTGGGTTGCCTGATTTCCACTGGGGCATAGCGTGAACAACACTGCCAGCAGTTGTTCTGCCAAGGAAGCATGGTCCTCACCCATGCGCAAACGAAGTTGGGTCTTGATGTCCTGGTTTCTTCGTTTGTTCGAGTTGGCATGTGGATGATAGGCGACCATCATTGCATGTTGCACTCTCCATTTCTTGCAGTTGTCTTGCCATGTTTTTCCAGTGGATTGGGAGCCATTTTCACTTATCAGCACACGGGGATATCCCCAGCTGAGGAAAAACTGTTTCCAACACTTTGCCCATCGTTCGTGAATGAGCGCTTGTCACCACATAGGTTTCGACCCATCACGAGAACAATTCTGTGACAACAATAAAATGTTGGCCACATGACATGCGTGGGTATGACCCATGAAATCTAACACAACTGTTTCGAATGGTTCTGATGGTTGGTGCGAACTCCATTGTTGTGCCCTGTCAGTGCAGCAGCTTTTGAAGTGGTTGCACACTACACATGTGCGCACAAACTCCTGGACTTGTAATAATACCCCAGGCCAGTAGAATATTTTTAAAATCTTCCTTATTGTTTGAGCTGTGCCGGGTGTCCGGCCACAGCACTGGCGTTAGTGTACTGTAACACTTCGTTGTGTGTTGCATCTGGCACAAATACACACCATTTGTTGTTGTTAGTGTCCACACGTATTTCGAGAAGGCCATCTATGACACACCATTTTTCTGTTATTCCACTCATGCAGTCTAACCTGCATATTTCTGTGATGGGGCACTGTAGTTGGGCATTTGTAACAGTTTACAATAACATGTCCAGATTTGGAGCCGGCGGGCAAACTGTAATGTTGGTACACTGTACGGAGTGTTAGTTCGCATTGGCTGCGTGGGGAGGGGGCAATTATGTGTTCCCACTCCTCTTCATTGCGAACGATGTTGTTTCCTCGGACATGGGACAGATGATCTGCTAGCTCGTTGTCCTTCCCCGCAACGTGATGAATTTTGAAGCCGAAGGCTTGCCGGAAGAGTGCCCAGAGCGTCATCTTACTGCCGCTTTCTCATACTTTATGCAGCTAAATCAGACAACGATTGTCTGTGAGGAGGGTGAATCGCTGATATTAAAATAGTTGGCAGTATCTTTCCACATTCCAGATCACTGCCAAACACTCCCTCTCATACACATCATAGCGACATTCGATGGTGCTAAATTTGGAACTGCTGAAATCAATAATCTGCCTGCTCCCATCGTCCCCTAGCTGGAAAAGGACAGCATTGATGTCTTGTTCACTCGCATCAGTTTGTAAACACAAGTGGTGGGTTGGATTGTGACATGCCAAAGCTGAACACTCGCGAAAACGATGTTTGAGTTCTGCGAAACTGCTTTCTTGTTCCTCCCATCACTGGAATTTAACATTTGTTGACATGAGACTGGTGATAGGTGCTGTGACGATATCAATCTCAGCAACATACTCGCATAGCCATTTAGCGAGGCAAAAAAAAAGTATGTAAATGTTTGCAGGTGGTTGGTTGCAGGTAGTCATCGATCAGGCACAGTTGTTCGTCCGTATGCATACTTCCCCTCTCGTCCACCAGGTGGCCAAAGAATTGGATCTCTGCTTTCCCGATATGACATTTTTTGTTGGCACAAGTAAGACTGTTTACTGCAAGACATTCCAGCACCAGAGAAATATGGTGGATATGGTCCTCCCAGCTCTCTGACCACACGACCACATCATCGAGGTAGACCAGGGCAAATTCGCCGATGTAGCTGTCCAGCACCCTTACCATCATGGTCTGTAATGTAGAAGGTGACATTTGAGGCTAAAAGGCATTGCAGAGAATTGAAATGAGCGGCCGTCAGGTGCAGTGAAGGCGGTCTTGTGGCAATTTTCACATCGCACAGGTACTTGCCAGTATCTGCTATGGAGGTCTAGTGTTGTCAGGGCCTTAGCTCGGCCTTAGCTGTTGAGAGTATCCTTGACATGGATTAATTGCGGTGGTGCATTTTGAGTAACCTGATTTAATTTCCTGAAGTCAACACAGAAATGCCAAGACCCATCCTTCTCAGGTGCTAGTGTTATCACAGAGTAATACTCACTGTGGGATGGTTCAATGACACCATATTGAAGCATTTCAGTTATCTGTTCTTTCATTGTTTGGCATTGATGTGGTTGATACCTGTGGGGTCCGTCAAACACTGGTTTGTCTGTTGTTAATGTGATAGAATGTTCAGCCACAGAAGTGTGGCATAATGGATCAGCTGCAATGAAAATGTCGTGGCGCTCATCAAGGAGATGTTAAATGGCATCGCGGAATTCTTCCTGTACGTCGTGGTCCAGTTCATCTAACAGCACTTGGGGTGGTTGTTCGGCCAGATGCAGGTCTAAATTATATATGGTGTGGCACTCCTGATTTCCAAAAATGGATGTGACGTACAGCTGTTTCTATGACTGTATTTTGCTCAGTAAGCCACCGCATGCCATGGATGACATCCTCCTAGATGTTATCGAAGACGTAAGTGGGTATCAATGTCTCTGATACTGACCACTATGTCCACCTGACCTGCGAGCTCGCTGGTGTGCTGACGGGTCTCTAAATTCACTGTTTGTTGCACCACTCTGATTTATTTGGGGTTGATGAGGTGGTACATATGAGATGCGGTGGTGTCCATGAGGGCTCTTCACTGATGTTGGTTGATGACGACAGAAATGCGAACGAGGCTGCTATGAGGATCAAAGAGCTGTGACAATAATGCTTGTTGTGATGTAAGTCCGGTAAATGCATTCGTTTCCCTGGGGCAGGTGGCATCGGGCCTCTGCCCTGACATTCTGTTTCCGAAGGGAAACTTTCTTGTCTCGTTCGCTCTGGATGTTACAGTTCTGTTTAGACACTCATTGTTCCAGTGCGGGCTGTTGCAATACTGACACGGTGTGGATGGCATGTGTGCAGGGCTTGCGGCACGCGGTTCAGGATTACTTGACTGTGGGCGTGCAGTGATGAGAACATGCTGGCAAAATGGCACATGAAAGCACTGTGAAATTATTTCCATGACATGCCGAAGTCCATGTTCCCACGCCACCACGATCTGGCATCACCTTCCAATCTTTCACCAATGCTGAATGACCAGTCATCTTCGTGTACTCAGTATTATCGGAGGTGGTTGGCACAATCTTGCTTGAAAGCCAGTGGGTCCTCGCTTGCTATAGGCCATTTACGATAAAGTGAGCACCTCTGAAGTCCTAGTCACTTTTTTCTTTCAACCATTTTATATCCTTCCCCCACTTGTTAATGAAAAACCATGCCATATGAGTAATAAACACAGTGTATACATTCACCATCCCCAAAACCAAAAGCCCAAGGCCACAATGAAATGTATTTATTAGTGTTTATGTGTTATAAAACAACTTCAAAAAGTGCTCACTTTACCGTGAATGGCCTATAGCCCGGAGTAAGCCGGCAGTGATTATAAAAGAGCAGGTGTTGTGGTCATGATGCTGTGGTCTCCACGTGGTGCGCGAAAGTCGTCAATACTCTCACTTGTTATGTCATTCACAGACTACAGCACTGGTGTAGATTGTGCGGGGTTTGTTGCCAAGGTCCTGGTCCCCATAAATGGTGTTGAACACACACGGGGCAGTGTGAATTGTGGCACTCATTGACAACAGGCAGTGTCCTCTGGTGGTGTCGCTTTATCTTGGCACATGTGTTGCTTCGAAATGCGTTATCGAGGGACAGGTGCTTCGAGCTGTTGACATGATTGTTGTTGTGGAACTGTACTCAATGTTTCCCTTTCACATCATGCACAGTTGATAAGAAACGTGTCATGAAGTGTGGCTGGTTCATTTGCCATTACACATGGCTCATGGTAAACTCACAGGCAGCGAGCACACACAAATGGTGCCACTCCTTTCTTTCACACCCACGATGGTTTGTACATTTTCGTAAGTTCCACTAAAAATTTGTGGGTGCGTTATGAGAAATAGTTGAAGTGCTGGAACAGATGCACAGTGGCAGCACGTAGACAGGTGATAAAACCCTGGACCCGTCGATGTCTTAGGCACTGCGCACATATGTCGTCCAGTGTGACAGCGGTGGTGTGCCTCCATGCTTCCTCACGCACTTCTTTGTTGACAAGCTGAATTTGGTCATGCATACACCTGATTGCTGCTTCATCGCCATACAAACATGTCTTGCCTTGCAGGAAGCTCAATGAGAATGGATCTGACGAAGGCATGGGGCGAACACCATTCAGGCAGAGTTTTGAGGGCTTTCCATTTGCTGTCTGAATGTCCAGGTGTTCTGGATAACCTGTACAGCATGGTTGACGTGGAAGATCCATCTTGGTTTGTTGTTGTTTTCTGGCTGGGGCCACATGGCCTCGCTGGCTCGCAGTAGGCACCCTGTGATGCACCACGGTAAGGGCGGTGTCACCGACACAGCAGGGGTGTAGAGGGGTGGCAGGTGGTATACTACCCCTCTCTTGCTTCTCCAAAATGGTATGTGGTGTGGGTGACATCACAAGCTGTGCATCACGCTATGCTGGTCCCAATATGGCGGCTGTTCTTCTTTGTCCAACTGATGATTATGGCACCAGAACTTCCCATGTGGTTTCTGGCTGTGTTATCTGCCATGTAGGTGCTGAGAAATGGATGGGAAGCCTCTAAAATGAAATATTTATTCACCATTAGTGATTATGAAATGACCATTGGTCTGAAAGGAGCCTACACCTGCATACACACGAAACACTTGTGCTTACATAGAAAACACGAAACACTCGATATACAGGAACCATGATGATAGGAGTGATTTGTGTACAGGTTAGGTTGTCTGGTGAGGTATAGAAGGTCTGGTGGTATGCGATTGCCACTATATTGGGCAAGCCATTTGACAGCTTGATGGTGTCTGGACCAATGGGGGATGGTAAGGTTATGTGGACTGGAATAATGAATTGAAGATTGTTCGGATAGCCGCCAGTTCACAATGTGGTGAACATGAGACTGTAGGCGGAGTCGTGCGGCCGACGAATGGAGTGGTTACCCCCTATGTTCCGCCATCTGTGGAAAACTGCACTCTGCTGCTGAAGATCTGATATAGCTAAAACTCCTTCTTGCTTGGACTAGTAGGGCCTGTTGGCCTCCCCTAATAAGCCACTCACTCCCGAGGTATTGTTCTGTCCATCCCACACCTTTTTTACGTTCATGATAAAATACTTGTTATGTGAGACAAGAAGCATCCCAAAGAAATAAAAGCTGGAGAATACCGTTCAACCACATGTTTTATTCCATAAACCATCACATGAGTCACATAAGTACAAGTTCTGTGTTATGTGGGAGAGCACGGACACTGCTTAAAATAGCATGAAAACCTACATCACAAATTTTGTGAAAATGATGGTCCAGCCATGCACAAAACCGCCAAGACTGAGGTGCAGAGCTCTCCCCGAGTTGATGCAAAAAGATTTATCATTCCAGGTTAAATATAACATTATTGGTACTACATGATTGGTGAACAAAATGGTGAAAGCCCAGGGAGGATGTGACAGATGTCTGCACCATGCAAGTTCCGGTAGACTACTAAAGATGGCTGCGCAGATGGGCTGCTGCAAAGCGCAAAACCATGTGACCTGATGTAAAAAATTATAATAATGTTATTAAATTATACAATATGTGAACGATGCCATTTAAATGATGCTAATAGACACTCAATTACATAAAAACATGCAAAAGAATAAAATAAAATATCTTACATAAAAAACATATCATTTTCTGACAACATTACTGTTGTCCTGGCTGCCTTCAGTCTGTAACCCTTAACCTAATATAGCCAGGTTTCTGTTAAGCACGTGTGGCTCTTAAGTCACATTATATGTCCCACATTTACCTGTGCATTTAATTGGTCTACGTCTCTTTACTGACACTACATCAGTTATTCATAAAAACACTTAAATGTAATATAGAAAAAATTAATATGTGGTTATATTGTGAACGGACACATCTGTAGATGTGCCTTTTGTTGGCCACTGTACTTGGCCTGATTGGCCATAGAGGTTAGTTTTTTTTTTCAGTATAAATATTACTAAAAATTACAAATGCATTATGTATATATATTCCCTTTTTATGGGGTGTAAAATATGACCTACATGTGGAACTACACACTGGTGTATTTTCTGTAGAAAAATGGCATGTGATGTCTTGATGACAACATGAATGTCAATACACTACAAATCTAAACACATAACCCTCTTATTTACTGTAACTGTGAGTGGTAAGTCACTGCATCTTGGTGACAAAGTGCACTCTAGTGCATGCAAAGGAATATAAACAATACATAAATAAATACAACAGTCAAAATATAAAACACAATTACCCTCCTATTTTCTAATATTATTTGTGTACTACTTGTACCCAACACTTACCTTGCGATATAATAATACACAAATCCTACAAACATTTTAATACAAATCGCCCTTCAAATAAAATACAATACATTGAAATTACAAAATGAACACAAAATTAAACAAACACAACCATGTGGTTGGTGCGGTGCACACGTGACACTTGGTGTCAACACACTAGTTAAAAAAGACCATCAATAAAATCACACAATATTATATGAACACTGCATTGCACTCATTGAATTAGCGATACGGTGAATGGGCTGAGCAGGGGCGAAGAACATAGTACATGTCAAATTAAATATCCACATACATAAGTAAATTAAAAAGAAATTTAATATGTAAGTATCTCATAAAAATGCTACCTTGCAATTCTTTGCCACATGAAATTTTTGAATTAACTGTGAATATTTTAAGGTGTAGGCATGGGGATTTTCTATAGAAAGAGTAGCTAGAACTTTTTGAGTAGTTTAAATTTGAAAAGTTATAGGGATTTTCAAAATTTTCTCAGAGCGATACACACATAGGGGAAGCTGACGTGGAGATTGTTGCCTTATATTAACTAAAAAACTTTATAGGTGTACCTTGTCCTCAAGGAATGCGGTAAACTTAAGGTGTAACAATTCGTCCTCCAACTTTGCTCAGTATGTGTCAGCATTTTAACCTTTCCTACAGAGCTTCATGAAGATTTCTACAGTGAGTGGCCAAACATTTTTTGGTTGGGGGTTGATTTTTTAAATTGTAATTAAATCCCCATAATCACTGAAGAGCTGAAATCGTACTTTAACTAAAGCTAGGACTTTATCTACAGTTGGTTAGAGAGATTCTCCCAGAAATATATCTTATGCAGTTTGTTGCATTATCTTAACAGGCAAAAATATTCAAGCACTTTCTTCTTTCTTACAACTCACCTGTTTTCTACGAATACTGCTTCAGTTTCCAAATTCGTGCCACATCTTCTGCATTGTCCCTTGCAATGCAGTATCCTAGAAAGAATATCATACCATACGCAGAGCAAGATGAGACATTTAAAACCTAAAATCAGCTCAACCAGACAAGGCTTCATGATGCAAACCAGAATCAGCTGCTGTTGTTTCTGAGATTTCTTCCAAAGTCTAACGAATTTCATTTGACTGAAATCTGACAACTCCAGCAATGGTTTCACTGAGTGGGTTCACAGTGAGCTTTAATTCATGCTTTCACAGAATGCTCCAACATTGAATTGAAGCAGCAAACATAACGACAATTCTATTGAGTACTTATGCCTACTTTTGTTTCTGATGCTATGTAAGAAAATACCAGATGTAATGACCGATAGCCACACAGGACAAATGCACCCCTTGAGTTGACAGCCTGAACACTAGTTTTCACCCCTTTCTTATTCGCTGTATTGTCATAGCATTGCCCATGCATATTCTCCAATGTTTGATCATGCTCTGCCTGTGAGAGGTCTTCGCGAGTGGTACTCATAGTCTCCTTGAAGCCAATGATGAAATATCAACAAACCTTAAAATGATGAAAATGTTTTTCATATTGACTAACATCAGGGGCACTGTTTACAATAAAATAAAAACATCGAGCTTTCTTTACATCTGAAATGATTGTGTTGAGTACTTCTTTGGCTTACATATTTATGAGCTCATTTTGAATCATTTTGCTGGCATAACACTCTGAAGCTATTATCCTAATATGTTCCCTCATAATTTTATCAAACTTTCCCAGCAATTCATTGAGGCTGAGAAAGTTTTCATTGTTTGGAGAAAACACTTTCTCAGATTTGCTTCTAAATGAAATGTCGTGTTCGGCCAGAAACAAAGTTATAGCCATTATTAGTCTCTCAAAAATACATTTCCAGTGACTTTTTTCTCTATTTATAATGACGTGACCTTAGGCTGGACCATCGAGGATATAGGTTATGGGGATTGAAATAAAGAATGTTGTTGGTTTTCTGGGAGGGTGCCAATGCTCAGTCGAGCATGAGAATTTATATGGGTCGTGTGGCCAATGGCCCGAGTAACCTCGATGTTGTTACAGATGATGATATCCCAGTATGTCCAGAAATGCCTGGTCTAGTGGGAGATATTGGAGCTTCCCCAAAATGCTCATATACACTCCGGGTGAGAACTGTTGCTGGTCATTCTCACACCCATAATAAAATATGTTACTCGTGACATTATGGCTATGCGACCAATAAGCAGCCATGATAATTAAAATATGCGATTTTCAGCAATCATATTTATTTACCATTTGAGTCCTTATACAAGCCACTGACAATAATTAACTCTGTTTAAGTGAGGAGTGCTTTTTAACCAACAACCGGCACTAGGCCTACATGGAAATTATGATGTTTTACGTGCCATTCATGTACAAATGAAACATGTGCGGAATGACTCATCACTCCCCAGACTAAAATAACACAAGTTTTCGAATTTATGTTATAACTATTGATACTCTAAATTATTAGTCTATAGGATGCTGGTCCGGGGAGGATGCGATGTACACGCCTATTCCCCGAGATGACAAAGACCCTACTGTTGCGGGATTGGCACATAGCCCTTCCCACATACTCATGAAAAAACACAATTTATAACTGGTGATGAAAATGAACAGAAAGGCTGATGGCTGTGCAGTGGGAATGAGGCGATACAAATTATAAACCTTTCTTAATTGAAAATAAAATGTTATAACTGGCAATATAAATTACAATTTTGACAAGCCTTTCTGGAGGCTGACTTGCCTTTTGACTTTAGCATGTGTGTAAAAAGCTGTGATTTTGTGCTCTGGATTGTGCTTTAATATACGTGTTCCTTTTAATGTTTATTATATCAGCACATAAAAATTATGGGTACTTTAAGCCACAAAACTTAAATTGACACAAGATGCTCTTACAAACTAAATTATATAAAAGTAGGGTTACGCCGCCACGTTGTCTCTTTTAAGGACTGCGGCTTTCGGGATAAGGATGACATAGCCTAAAATTCCATGACCTACTACTGGCCATGGTATGAGACAATACTAGCTGATACTGGATGTTAAGTTGAAAATAAAATTACCAAATTATGTATGTACACACAAACACAAGGACCCTCTTAAAAATTAATGTAAATATGTTACTGTTTTGCGCGGTACTTGTTACGATGCATAAAGTGATGCACATATTTGGAAGCGTGTGCATGGCACGTCAGGCATCGATTGGTATCATAAAAACATACAGAACACTATTATAATTAAAACATATACATACCCTTCATTATATACATAGCACACTAATTATTTTGATGTTTGGGATGTAATGGATCACATGTAAACAACTGACATAACAACTGGTATGGTTGGCAATATTACACGCTGCACTTTAAATACAATAACAAACACTGCACACACTGTAGAAATTAAAATAATATATAAAAATGACATCGGAAAAATATATATAATAAAAAACAAACACTACACTATCATTAAGCACTGTATTGATGCACACACAATCACACGAGGAACACAATGTGACACTGCTGCTCTCACACGGCGATGTGGTGAAGGGCTGTAATGTGTAACATGGCATGGTGAACAGGCTGACGGTGGGCTGCACACATCAATAAGTTGCTGGTTGACTGCATCAGTTATCTTATCAGTCTTCAGTCTTCTCTCTGCTTCTGCCCAATCGCAAGATCATCTTAAGTAATCTAGTGACGATCCGTGCTCTTTCAGTCGTACCCCCAAGTGCCTCCAATCTTTATATCCACCTGTGGCCAGCTAAGATGTGGTTTTCTTAGGCCGAGGTTACATGAGTGCTGTTAAACATATTCAGCTAAATGGATTCGGTAGTCATGTCTGAACAAGTTTAAAACAGAAAGTGTTTTCAGAGTTACACACCCAAAGCAGAATGAAATCAATGGAGATTCTAACCTCAACAAACATGAAACTTATAATAGCCTCCAACATTTATCATTAATGATCTTTTTAATTTTAATGACACCTACACATTTACTGTGATGGCATAATGGGTGGGTATTAGTACATTCAACCTTAAACTTAAGTTAATTCAACAAGTGCAGGAATTCCTGCCAAATTCAGCAATATTTATTACACTGCTTGTTTACTATGAAGCAGCCAATAGGAGCACAGCAGAGATGCGAAGTCGTTTGAAACGACTTATGAAAACTGTTCCCATTGAACAAGAAACAACTGTGATCGGAACTTGTTCGAAGGTAATATAACATCTTCAATAACTGAACTTGATTAAGTGAAGTAGTTCTGCATTCCATGTAACCGCGGCCTCACAAAACAGTTTGCAACAAAAGCAGAAAATTCTGTCTGAAGCAATGGAATGCATTTTTGCTTTATTGATTTTCAAATAGGATGTTGACAAAGTCGTCTTCGTGACAGAGTAGATTTAGGTAGTGCTCGAATTCCCCATTCGAGCATGAGTCTGAAATCTGGGGCAGAACAGAGTAACCAATTCTCTACTCGAAATAGGCCATTTTGTTGATGTGTTGGTAAAAAAGTTTCAACATGTCGAGGTTAATTTGTTCTATGTTGTGCACATTGTCATCAAATGGTACAAATGTGATTATGATTTTCGTATCTTGGAAGTTAACTCTATCGAATCGAAATGGTAGTGGGTGACATAGGGTGTGAAACATCTGTATAAGACATCCGAATTATAAAACGAACTCTGGTTTAGTATCACGGTTCGAGATTTGCGTGGAGAGAGTAGAATTTCCAAGTTTGATTCGTCAATGTAATTACAAAAGTAATAATGCACTCTGTACGAATGTGGCTCGAGTTCTGCAAAATTGCAGCTGACAAACACAACGTTCGAGTAATCATCAAAAATGGTATCGAGGGGAAGGATATCGACGTATTTTGAAATTGCAATTTCACCACAAAAAAAAAGAGGGATTCTCTTTGTACAATTTCCGACAAGTGCGCCAACAACAACGTGTTTTTGTCGTTGTCATTTTTATCGATGCATAAATAGGTATACATACAAAGCATGGTCTTATTTCAGGAAGTATATATAAGGTAATACAAAAAAACACACACCTATGTAAAAGGTTTTAGTGATATGGGAATGTTGAATATAAACTAATTATTGTTTGATTACATCACTGTCAAACTTACAGAGAATAAATTTCACGATTTGGTTGTTTGTTTCGGACTTTGGTTCTACATTGGAGTGGACAATTTCGAAGAGTGTTAAAAATTTTTTAACGATTGGTATTATGATAATCAAGTAATGGAGTTCCAGTTAGAATCGGAGTATTGAAACTGGACTGTTCTACTGGCTGCGATTTAAAATTTCGTGGTGTATTCGCACCAATCGTATACGCGACTTTTATTCGTTAGGTTGGTTGGTGTACTTTTCCATTTGGAAAATCAAATGTGAAATTTTCGTAGCCCTTTGATGAAAGATGATTTATAGTATCAAAGTTACTCGATTCGTTATTGTGCTCATGGGATCGTTTATGCATGAATTTGCGATTGATGCCCGCTTCTTGCATGTGCCCATAATTTTCAAAATGGTAATTGTCCATCACCAGAACTTTCACTTTGAATAAATCTTGAACGTCGTGGTTATCAGCTAGGTAAAAATTGTACACCAAGACATTTTGCAACACCATCAAACCCATATCGAATGATTTAATGACGTTTCTAACTGCTGCTTGGGGATCGAAACTGAAAACTTGGGTTTGGTTTTTGGAAAGTAAAATGTTTTCCCTGACGATTTCATCAGTCATTCGATCAAATAGTCTTAATATATAGTTGTTAGTAACTTATGTTGTATTTATGTTTATTCTCGTCGAGTTTAAAATTCACTGTGGAAGTTGTTCTTTTAGTACTATGTATTCAGCACCACCATTACTTTTGGAAGTTTCCGAATTTAGTGCCTGTTCGATAAAAGCTCGTAGTTCACAACCACCATTATACAATCCAATAATTGCTTGTTTGGAAATATTTGGTGTTTCAACCAAAAGCATCCACTCATCGACTCTTGTCGAAGTTTTCTCGTATGGGCAGCCTGGTTTTCTAGTGTACCACTCTTGTACTTTTTCAAAAATATTTTGTTCGTTAGGTATGTAATTCGGGGTAAGTTAGTTTTGCTCTAGTAATTGTTGTTGTTGCTCGTCAAGTATGTAATGAATAGTTTGTTGTTATTGCTTTGGTAATTCTAGTTGTTTGTTGGGTATGTAATTATTACGTACGAAATTTGATGTGTATTGGTTTCACTCTGGTAATTGCTGTTGTTCTTGTATGAGACTCTCGAATGAATAGTTGTTTGAAACATCAGATTGAAACATCATGTCCGTGTCGAAAACTGGAGGTGTGTCGATTGCCAATAGTTCATTTAAATACATGAGCGATGTCTGAACCTGGTTCATTTTCGGGGTTCTTTCGTTTTGCAGTGGAGTTTTTTGATGCTTTATTTCGTGAACGTTGTTGGTGTTGTTGTGAAAGTCGAATGCGAAAAGCATCAGCCAAAGTGTAGTCTTAATATTTGACTGATTGATCCAACACTGGTGTTATATTGTTAAACAAATATCGCACATTATCAATATCAGCTTTATTTAAATTTAAGAGGAAATTATGCTTTATAACCATTAGGCCTAAATCGAAAGTTTTAAGGATGTTGCGAATTACTAAATCAACATCAAAGGTGTGAATACAGATCTGGTCGTTATAAACTCAAACGCATGGGTTAGATACATATACAAAATATATAAATAAAAAAAACATGTAAAAAATATTTTTTTTTAAATTAAAAATATATTTTATGAAATTTGAATGTTTGATTATACATTAGATACATCGCAAGTTTTTTAATTCATCAGTTCGAGAAAAAACAAAGACCTTTTATAGAATCCATTGAACTGTTCCTTGAAGGTGTTGAAAGATGGATTTTTGACCATTGATTCACTCAGTGGTAGAAATTCGTGTGTGAGTTCGCTGATGACATACGTTTTGTTCTTTTCCAAACTGTCCGATATTATACGACAAAGTTCTTAGTCGAATTTTTTCTGTTGTTGCTTTTTTCCAAAGCCGCTTTCATTAATGCACCGAATGGAGATTGCAAAAGAGAAACAAATTTAATGTGTTTGATATACGAGTGGGTGTTGAGTACAGGCTGTGCTTCGATGGATCTGTTCAGTCACATTTGAAAGAGAGTGTATGTGGTGAGGAGATTATGTTGTTCGAGGATTCGACCGAACCACGTTATATTTTCCGGCACGTATTCATATTTCGAATCGAGGATGGATTTTATAATTTCCATGTACTGATGACTAACCACTCCATCATTGACCATTTCCGATTCTAGTCAGCCGAGCTCGGCGAAATGTATAGCCACTCGTTTCATGCCACCGAGGTATTTAGCGCACAAGAAGAATCGCCGATCACCTTTTTCGTTTGTGTGATGGTTGTATGGATTCCCGTCAAAATTTCCACGGATCGAGGTATGTAATTTTGAAGTTTTTGCGCCAATTCTTTGTGACCATCATCTGGCTCTATTCACATGCCGATGCGAGGAATGGATATTTGCAATGGTATTTACATGAAATGTTTGTAAATGAATAGGTGGGTGTTTTTGGGTGGGGGAGCAGGGGAAAGAGTTTAGTGGTTGAGAAGGATATTGCTGGTTCGTTACGAGAATGTCAGAGTAGGTGTACTGTGGTCTGTGTGGTTGAAGTTGCAACGCTGGAAACAAGGTTCTTTGCTGTTGTTGGTGCTGCATGACGATAAAAAAAAGTATCTTATAAGTACTGCAGAAAATCCAGATTGAAAAAAACAATGAATGAAAATGTTTGTGCCATCATAGAAGCCGGTCTGATTCAGTTTACATGTGCGCCGAAAATCGCATTTGGCGAACATACAAACATGGAGAAATTTTCTCAAATGCTGAATTGTGCGGAATTTTTGTCATCTTCGCTACAAAAAACACAAATCACTTCGCAGAAAGGTGACAAACTTTAAATTATTTAGAGACCATGCATCGACTGCAGAAAGAACGGTGTAACCAACAAGTTTTGTTCTCTGAGCGATTTTTTTTGTGAGCTTAGTTTTTCAACATCGTTAAAATTAGTGGCTTTATTCAATGCCGGATTCAACAAGTTTAATTTTTTGGACCTGAGCTGAATTTTATGCAGCACATAACCCGGTAAATTTGTTATTTCGTTCGATAAAACTTTACTCATTTTGTCGTTTAGATGGATGCTCGAATCGATTTGACCGAAAGCAGCGTCAAACTGGCCTTTTTTGATCTTGCTCATAAATTAACCAATCTTGGTGTTGCCAATTCGTAATATTTTTTAATCATTCGCAATCATTTTCAAGCCATATAAAGATTGATCGTTAAACATATTTTTGAAAATTGAATCTTTTTGTAAATTTGGGACAAGCGAATGTCAAATGATTGCACGTTCACCCATCTTGGCGACATTACCAGCAAATTAAATGAGAGCCTTTAACATTATTATGTGGTTATATTTATTTTTCTATAACTCACAAGTTAGAGGTTTGGGAAGTTTGACTGTGACGACGGTAAGTTAGACTGTCAAGATACAATTAAAAATAATCAACAACCTGGTGATTGGTTCCATTCAAGTTTTAATACTTGCTATAAACAAGGGTATGTTGATTAGTATTACTGCCGATGCACATATTATTAGCTGTTTACCATTATTATATTTCGGGTTTAACACGTAATTTAAAGAGAAAATTATTGATTGTTTACAAAAAATTATTCTTATATACCCCTGTTTTATTAATCAATAGGTATCTAATAATTATTGTTTTATAGCGTAAATCTCGATTTGATAAAATGGAATGTTAGTAAATTTATTCTAGTTAAGTTGTTTTTTCCAGCATTCTTATTTCCACATTATCAATGAACACACTGTTCTTAGAAAAATCCAAATTATACACATATTCTCCTGTTTTGAGCGTGGTTTCGCATGGTAGAGATGTTGGTAAATGTTTTGGCCAAGGCGATTTTGGTCGAGGTAAAAAGGCATGCATGTTGTTTATTGCTCTACTAAGGTGGTCCACGTCTTCGTGTATTGTATGCGAGTGGTTTGAAAAAAAAATTGTATGCGAATATCGTCACAGCTAACAATACACTAGAAAGATGATTACACATTTAAATCTAATTCCTTAGTTTCCTTATTTCTTTCTTTCTTTTTGTTTTCACAATTCACGTGTAGTCGATAATATACACATCGTATACAATGTTTTTGATTACATATTCGAATACAAATATTGAAGTAAAAAACAATAATATATGTTTATTGTAGTCAGCATCACCCCAAAACGACAAGAACCCCATACTGAATTCTTATTTCACATTTTGTTTTCACCTATTTAACTCTGTGTTGTCTTAGCAGTTCCCGCAGTGGTAGTTGTTTTTAACGATGTGCCACCAGTACCAACATGCATAGTCATGGAGGTTTTGAGTTTATCTTTAAATTTTCAAATCACAAAGGCCAGAACCCCTAACATTAAAGTGGTGCCAATACCTGACCACAGATATATTTGGTTTTTATTACTCATATTCTTATATATCATTATGTATGGGATTACTGTAGAAAATCACACGTTGCGGTTTTCACCTTCGTAATCTATCATTAATTGATTATCATTACTGTTCAACTGATGCATCGTAAAAGTGACGGGGAAAGGAAATCTATAAACTTTACACAAATTCAGGTATTGAAAAGTACGAGAGACTGGCAAGTGAAACGAGTTTGAAATGATTTTTTTTATTTGTTCGGGCGAAAAAGGAAACTTTCATTCAAATAATCAACATAAAGGGTTTTTCTTTGTACTTGAAATCGTAACTAAACGATTTGACTAAGAATGCACTCATACCGGTCAATAAAGTAGATGCTTTAGTGGTTTTCAGTGACATTTCACCCATGTTATTATCATAGTATCGTACAGCAACGTATTCATTGTCTATTTCGTTGGCGAGGTCAAGGTTCTTTGCGATAAAGGCCAATTTACTTATCGAGTACAAATTTTGAAGGTGGTTCGTACTGAGCATAACTCGTCGAAGTTGTCTAGGTAAACGAGCAATTTCATACTGAAGCATTGTTGCATCAATTGTCTTATTTTATCCGTTGGTTAATCTTGACATTTACAAATTTTGCATTTAGTATCATGTACAAAGTGGAAGTAAAGTATTTTCCCTCGGAATAAATTCCGTTTATTATTTTCGCACTGCCATATTTTCGCCTAATATCAGGTCATCAAATTACAAAATGGATAGAGGAGTGTCGGATTTCAAAACCGAATGATACTTTGTTTGCATTCACGTCCTCGAGAAATAATTTATCGTTTTCGAAATAAAGAGTGTAGTAATAGGTTTTGATTAAATTCTCCGAGATGTTTTGTACATTGTCAGAATTATTGTGAACCATGCTGAAGGCAATCACGTCGGTAATACTTTGTGTGCACTGCAACGAATCGAAACTTTCGTATTCTTCTATTCGAACTACTTTGGTCAATTCCGGAGTACCCACATGCACAAACGAATAGTTTTGATCAAATTGGTACTTTGGCATCGCATTGAAAGAACGATTGGAAGATGTGATGCATTTACACAAATATACTTAAACTTGTATGGGATCGCAATTAGTCCGCGAAGTAGACTGTACTTTATAGGCGACGATCTGGCCTGTTTCATTCACTAAAATAATTTCAGTCACTTTTAGTTAGAAATTGTTTTTGTCATCCAAGCATTATACATACCGATGACAGGAATTCAAATGGGCAATGCACAAATAGGCACTTTGTGGGATGAACGTTGTCGTGGTTTCTGTCGTGATCGGCATAGACACAAATTAATTGTTTATGATAATGACTTCAGGATAATAAGTGTAAAACTCTTCGCATATTTTCGTATCGGAATTCGCATACATAAACATGCGATCCATGACCCAAACTTGACCCCATTTATTATAGGTTTGGTCGGATTCGTAAAAACAGAGTTTGGATAATTGGCTGTTGAATTGCAACATCCATTGTTCCGTCTTGGCCGTCACTGCTTTTATCGAATCAATCACAAAGAAACCATAATCACCCCTATCTCGAGATACCAAACTCGGCGTCCTCGTAAACATGGAACCGAAATATAATGGGATTGCCGGATGCTCCAACATCCATTTCACTTTATCAATCACCGACTTTGAATCTATATTGAAAAATTTTTTGCAGGGCGACAAAATCCCAAGCCGAAGAATATATATAACCATAGGCTCGGAGAGTTTCGTGAAACATATACCCTCCGTCGGGATACAAACCTTTGTTCGAAGTAACCACTTGGAATTTCAATTGCGATAATACATGTTGCATCGCTTCGGTAGTGATTTCATTTTTTAAATTACCCATCTAAACATGGGCGCCAACAAATTGCACCGCCATCATAACTGCATTTTGTCCCAATCTAGGCCAACCTATACTTATTTAGGTGTGGGTAAATAATATTTAATCATGATAACCAGTTGATTTTGTAAGTTTTAACAATTTCTTCAAATGAATATACATAGATAAAATTGGAAAAAACGAGAAATTGTGGAAAGGAAATTGAAAAAATGATACCAGTTTGAACCCCATGGCCGAGTATAGTCTGTCGGTGGCATTGGTATCTTGCAGTAATGGTTTGCATGGCAAATTTCACGCAATTCCAGACATCCGTTGATCTATTTGAATATTCGTTCATTGTACTAATCATCAGTTTCTCCAAAATTTCAATCATTTTACCAAACTGCTCGGCATCTTGTAGTCAGTCGTATTGAGGTAAAAGTGTATCGTTAGTTTCAAACATTTTCATTACGAGATTGTTGCTATCATCAACATTTGTCAAGTATTGTTTGTGATAATGCTGTAATATCTTTACCAAACGAACAATGTCTGTTTCCATTTGATTCATTTGGACAATCATTTTTATGACGTATTTTGAGAGTAAAATTATGAAACCCAATTAAACAATTCCCAGACTTATAAATATAGGCATGCCAAACTTTTCGTGGAATTTGAAAAATGATGTACAGTTATGATATATGTCTTATATATATTCAATATAATCTTTTCAATTACACTCGCTGGATTGGCACTTGTTTTTTTCGCGAAATTTACAAAATGCAATTTCCCCACTATCATAACACACCCTGAATTCCAAAATGAAAAACGAATTAACCACAATGTATTCGCATGGCGCAAGTTTGCTCATATCGGGAAGAATTTCGTTTAATTTACTCTCGTCATAAACGATGGAATATTCGGGAAACATCTCTTAAAATATATGACCATCTTCAGTTTCCAAGACCTTTGGCATGAGGTGTTTATACACTGCATACCGACCAAAATATTTCACAGTCATGTCGGCCAACGACATTTCCTGTTTGAGGTTTAGAATAGGGATTTTTTTACTTTTAAATACTTTAAAAAAGTGTGCCAATCACACTTAAAATTGATTGTTTTTTCACTCTTTACTTTGACAATCTTGTCCTTGTGGAAATACAACAGGCCATCTGTGGGAAGTGAAATTGGCACGAGAGAGCATTCTGATCGATGGAACGTGTTTTTTGTATAATTTGTCCTCGTTAAAATGGTACAAACCAGTCGATTGATCACAACGGCCGTGTTTTTCCATGAGGAATGTTATGAATCGAATTGATTCCAGAATATCAATTTCATAGATGGTGGGAATATGGCTATGATGATTTTGTAATACCTGTTTCATATCTACCTTCGAAACATTGATTAAACCCAGCATATCGATGAGAACTAAAACTTTGGTGTTTTCCAATTCCTCAATGAATGTGATGTAATAACCATTCAGTTTGAAATTATTCACTTGAACAGCAGGTGAAACAGGGACGAAAAGTAAATTGGGTGTGAGAAAAGCGAGTCTACAATCGCTGTCTAATTTATTGACATAATATTCCAGTCGTTCACTTATGGCGACACATTCGATAAAGGGTCATTTATCCACATGATCAGGCCAGATTCCATTGACGAAATCGGTTACTCTCTTGTATTCACCACAATAGTCGTAAATAAATTCGTCGAATAACATTTCGGGAAGATGGCATATGAATGTTTCGATCGAATCACATATTTTGCTTTCGCCTGTGATTTGATACGTGTTGAGTAAAGAAGTTTCGTTAAATAAACAATCAAATCTAATGTCGTTCCCCATCTTGCTATTGGAATGCATCTAACAAACGATTGGCAATGTTTCTTCCAAAGTGACGAGCCTCAAATCACAAACATAGAGATCAATTTCTACTGCTTCGCTCCTACCTACAGGTACGAATTCCTCCCCGATAAAACTTGAATTCGACCCACCAACCAAAGTAAATTTTGAGTTGATAGGTAACTATACAATACACATTTAAACTTAGGATTTGGATTACTGCCGATTGGGGGATTTAAAAATGATTTCGCAGGCAAGTTTCTTCATCATGGCTCGTTGCCGATGATGACAATTTGTACAAAGTTTTAATCATTGTAGTTTCAGTAATTTCCACAAATTGATTAAATTTTGCAAGGGTGGTGGGCTCTTGTATTGAAAATTCAATTTCGTGATTAATCTTTTGAGGGCATTTGGAAATCCGTTCGTGAATATTTCCCGATTGTTGTTGCTGCTCTCGCATTTCGTACCAAACACCGCATAGCTTATGACTCGAATAAAGGACATGTCCCTCTTTATATATAAGAATAAAAAAAATTTACAAATAAAAAACTAAACAAAAAACAACCATGCAAATTATATACATTTTAATTTACAAAATTATACAATGTGTATACACAGTTTTAAATAGTATGTGTTTGTAAAACACATAGTCTCAATAATATAGATTTACCATACCAATAAATATGATACAAAACCAATACAACTGGCGATAGCAAAAAATAGTTCATGACTAATGGGTATTGCTTCAAACCAGTTAACATCCAACAGCCAAAATATAATATTATTGGAAGGACAAATAGTATTCCATTGACAATATAAAAATTTCAGTCAAAGCCGATAAATCACATCGTCAATTGATATCCACGGATGGTAACGATATTTACTTGTGGACTTGCAGTTGTCAATATCCGAAAATATTTATTTCTGCAAATTTGTACGCTGATTGCACAATATTTTCCGGTTGCCTGTTCAATTCAAAGGCTAAAAATGCCAACAATCCGGCACAATGGAACTCATTTGGGGAAATTTCCTGTGAATGTGATCCCCCATACCAGTTTAAATCCTTTGCGAACGGCGGACCTTTATGCTCAATACCAATGTATTACGATGCTACATATGATGATTTCATCGATTTCGTTACAATCAAACTTGATTAACTAGAAGCGAAATTCAAATCCTTATTCATAGATATTCGACGACAAAAATACCAGATAAGGTTGGCTTGTGAAACTGGAAAGGCATGGTTGAATGTTACTTGTACGATTCGCATTGCATCCCAATAACTTTTGAGCACGATTACCTGCTCAACAATAATGGTCGATTACCGAATGGAACTGTTAAAGTTTCAGATTCACAATCATCTTTATTGGATAATGAAACACATACCATTCAAAAAAAAATATCTTACAAACCTTTAATTGGTTATGATTTCAAAGCTGAAGAGATAAACATATTTATTGATTTAGAGTTTTTAAGGATTCCTAGTTATCCTTTTGTCACTACAAAAAGACCCTTATTGTCCCTGGTATTTTTCTACCATGCTCCTACAGAATACCCCAATTATCCACCCATCGATAAATCGCCTGAAATCGTGGATGTAAGACGTATATTTGTGGGTTACGAATTCGATAATTTAGTGAATACAATTGTACCCAATATTAAGAGATCCCGTTTTGCATTTTGTGGCATACAGCCATTTAGAACCAAAAAAATTCCTACATGGGGTGAAATTATTTACACGTTAAATTCTCAAGATCTCGATTACCTATATTGGGAAAATTTGTCTCAATATTACCACAAAAATCGCACTGAACAATTTGACGATGAACATCTCAACAAATCTAAATTCAAACTATATTTCATACCCCCGATATTGACACATCTCGATGGAAACAATCAATCAACATCACAAATGCTCAATCCAAAAAAATACAGAAGTGCTTATTCACGACCTGGCTAAAAATATCGCATACCCGAAATCTTTGAGTGAGAATCTCGTTAACAAGTATCGTGCATTAGTTCCTCAATACTCTCTCGAAACATTTCTGTTCCGATTCACTCCCGATGTATATTTAAATTGTGTCTACTATGATTTAGTAGAGCTCGAAGAAGGATTTTTCCAGGATATCAATTGACGATGTGATTTATCGGCTTTGACTGAAAAATCTCAATTCAACCCTTATGAAATCGTATCCCACAACAAAGTCAAGTACCACACGAATTTTCGTTTTTCATAAGCCAACCATTTCAGTCATAAACATTGAAAATTCACCCCTGTATGTATTTTTCAACTTGAAAAAAAATACGCCATCGATACCTTTGGCTACTTTAATAAAAAACGACAACTGGGGCTATGTTTTATCGAAACATTCTCTAAAGTTCCACCAACTCATGAAAGAACAAAATTTTACAGAATCATATTGTATTTAAAAATTGCAAATACAAATACTGCTTGCATCAATTTCCGCACAATTCATGACTGCATATTCAAAAAACGAAATCAACAAAACAATCATGTTGTCAGCATCTCAAGACTACCTTTACGTAAACCAAGTATACACCTTGAATCCCTTGATTAATTCATTGAGACATACCGGTAGGAAAAATAAACTAGAAGAGAATTACAACTATAGACTATTTTCAACAAATACATATACTCAAATTGGTTTGGATTTACTAATGCCTTGCATTCGAGAACTTTATACGGAAACAAGCTGGAGGTTGAAACAAAAATTCTAATTTTAATAGTTTGCATACGTGGTAAATGATTGCTTTATAATTTTTCTAGATGTTATTTATTTTTGTTCGTTTGTAGAGAAAAGGAATCCTTCCAAAGTGGAGTCTGATTTGCAAAATTTGTTTCTGGTCAAAATTTAAAACAACGAAGATGACGATCGCAAACTATCATTCACCGCCAAAGAGTTTCTATCCGATTTGATCAAATGCGAATCGTTTTGGCAGTATTTTGCATATCCGAAACATAAACCAAGACCGACATTAATACCGCCGTTTAGAGCGATTGATACCCGAGGTTGGTATGCGACTTATAGATCGAATATCGCACAGATTGAAAACACATTGGTTTATTCGCAAAAAATGAAGAAAATTTAAAACTTTGTTTATCATATACTTTTCTCTCTATCGTGTTACTTCAGTAAATGCCATCCTTACTTTCTAATTATTCAATGTCCTTTTGCCGACATTCTCTTGTCGGAAGTCGAACAGTTGGTGTTTACAAAGGGATATATTCCCGATATATTTCCTTTATGAAGGTGTTTTGTTGTTGTAAAAATAGGTGATGAACCACAAGAAAATGGAACTTTCGCAATGTTTGTAACGCCGACGCATATATAGTTGTGTTTCGGGTAGAACCTTTCAAAACACAATTTAGAAGATTCGTTTACTCCATCATTTTTAATTCGAGCTAAAGTGCCAAAGAGCAAAACAACGATGGCGAAGGTGGGGATGGTGGTGACAAAAGAATACTACGTGTTAATAATAAAACTTTATTAGATCCAAGAGTGGGTTTCGTGATTGCAAATATGAATTTATGGTTTTACCATTACAATGATATAGAAATGATGTGGAAAATGCTCTCGAACATACCATTAGCTCGTCCATAAAGTTGTTGAAAAATCATTGCGATGTGAAACAATATTTGACTAAAATATTGAATATCGAAGTGGTAAAATTACAAATTGTATTTCGCACGAAACTACACAATCTGATAGTCGCATCGACATTGTCTTAATTCCCAATTAAAATAGGTAAGCTGATTGGCCAAGACTTAAAATCGTAAGACAAGCACGAAATGTTGTTGGTTTTGTACAATAATTACCAATCCTGGTTGAATCCTCTAATTTCAGCACTAGTTCATTTGTGATTATAGTATGTAAAAAAAGATACAAACTTTTAAAATGATTTTTATTGTAATCATATTTTTATTGCATAAGATTCCAAAGGAATTTAAAAAATCCGAGAGCCAGTGCACATCATGATGGGATGAATGTTATAATATTCAGTAAATGGGTTTTTTTTTTCAAATATTGTCCGGGTAATAGTTCCTGAACTGAATCGTAACGAGCCTCGAATGTATAAAAGTGTCCAATATCTTCCTTTTCTTCTTCTGGTGTAAATTGGACATACTTTTTCGAAATGGGATAACACCAATTTATGTTGCAAACGAAAACAAGGAGTTTAATGGTGTTGCAATATTTTTGCATAATATATTCGAGATCCAGGGTGTAATTTCCACGCAGTTCTTCCATCTCGTTTCCACTACCATTATCGAAGACGTAGAACCGACAGACGTTAACACCTTCATCCACATATCCATCTACTTTGTCGTGAACACAGTTATTTCTCGGTATACCCATCATCAGTACATAAATCATCAAATGAGCATCACCGTAACCTTCATCGGCCATAAATTCAAAAGTAAGTTTGGGAAACTTGCTCTGGTTCCTGTGGTAAGTTCGAATGTATGCAGACTGGGATTTGTAGGCGTCCACTGCCTCAGAACCTGATTGGCATCTGTGGTATTCCACCATGTTCTTGTTTCAATCACGTTTATTTGGACTTGTGCCATTATCACAACTTGAACTATACGGCTCGTATAACCATGGAGGATCGTAATATCTGCAATATATTCCCCATTATGCTAGGATCTGATTTGGATTTTAGATTACTCCATCATTATCGCGTTTATTGCGATGGCATCGAAATGGCATCACCACCTTCGCCATTACCTTCACCACTGCCATTGTTGTGTGAATGTGTGATGGAATACTGAATGGTGAAAGATTCTAAAAAGAGGAGATTAAACATGGAAGATTATTCGACGACAAATTCCCAAATTCCCTGTTATTTCGTCAAAAACGGACGTTTGTGTTGGGTTGCCTATATATTGACGAATAATCACTAATTACCGCACATTCAGGTGAGCCGAACACACAGTCATCGCTTTTGCATCAACAAATACAGTTAGACCCAAAAAAATAAAGGACATTGTTTCGAACTGATTTCGTCCATGGATTAAGAACCGTATGAGTTTGTTCACCACAGTCCCAAAGGAGAAAAATTTGAAAATGATCTTGATTTGTGTACGTAACACTCTTTTGAAGTAGATGATAAATACATTGTCTACAATCATTAACGATTTGTCGGCCATGTCTGGCCCATTGAGAGTTTCTCCATTGGACTAATTTTCTCCCCATCAATATTTTTGATTCTGCTGGTCTTGTATGCATTTGAAAATAATGAAGAAAAGGCAAAAAAAGTTGTTGCGACTGGCAATTGGCGCAAGCTCATTTGCATGACAAATACGAACAAAACGAAAAAAAGAACAAATATTTCAAACTTGAACTATAAACTGTTGACTCCTCAGATCGGCGATCCAGATTTCTTTGGTTTCGTCCGCACTCCTGTACCGAAGATCATTGACACATTCACAATACCCACAGATTATTTGGGATTTTTGTGCCTTTTCGAAAAATATGTCGCCATCAATTCGTTCAATCGTGTTTACTCCCTGGTCTCGGATGTGAACTTGGCCATGAGCACCCATTCGTGTAGGATCGACAAACTGATTGCTAAAGGATACTGGTTGCCGCTGGACGAACGCGATATTGCCGATATGAAAAAAACAATACAATTTTTACCGGCCACTTGTGCACGTTCAACTCGATATTTTCCTAGAATTCCAAGTTGAATCCTAAAGTGAAATTGAAGAAACTACAATCAAAGATTCAGTGTTGGTTTGGTTTCATCGAGGTGCTTGTGTTTGAAGGTATATTCAACTTGAATCATTTCCAAGGTATGCCGTTCAAGGCATTTGTGGACGAGATGACGGGAAGAATCAGCACCAAATCCGCATTCGAATTGACCATGGACGGTGATTCGGAGCGTGTTTTGACTCTGGATAAATGTTTTGGACCACACATCACAGAGCAAATACGATCCACGTTCCAATATGGGAAAATGACCAAGCTGTTCACCGCGATAAACTACTTGAAGACGAAACTAAACACAAAACCCCTTGTTGGTTTTTTCGAGCTCGGTATAGAAAATGTGGGTATTTACCTAGACATTGCGGAATGGAAATTATGGGACGGCGAAGGCGAACATTTAGAGGCAGAGAGTAACGATGCGAGGTTTCTGAAATTAAAAATAGTCTTTACCAGTCATCCGCAACTTACCAAAGACGGGTATGCGATCAATGCCAATAAAGACATTCCGACCGTACGCTGTCGTCGTTTCCAGATGATTTTCAACGACGATTCCAAAACCAGATTTCGCATTCGTTTGAAAAAGGACTCGGCGCCCGTATTTCTACAAT
The DNA here is from genome assembly GCA_029891345.1 of Dryococelus australis. Classification (NCBI taxonomy): domain Eukaryota; kingdom Metazoa; phylum Arthropoda; class Insecta; order Phasmatodea; family Phasmatidae; genus Dryococelus; species Dryococelus australis. The sequence goes on from CM056995.1 coordinate 191,823,915, forward strand.
TTAATAAATCCGAGACAGTCTTTTTCCAAATGCACGTTTATTGAGGCGAGGTTCATTTGACCGAGCAGCTCGAATATTTCAATAACCCACACTTTAATGTAAGTGTATCGACAAACACGTACAGAATAGTTGACAGTTGACAATAACGACATTCTATCTCCATGTACGAAAATCGAACGAGTAAAGATGAACGTGTATTTCGTGCGTAATAATGGGCTCATTTTCGAGGTTGTTGTAGAGTCCCAGCATCGATTCTACAATGGTTTAAAATTGAGCAATACATCATTGCAAAAGGGAATAGCTGTGCCTATGCCCATGAAAGATGATTATATCGATTGCATGGCTTCGATCTACTTGGTTATGGGCCGATCGCCACTGATGCAGTTGAAAGAGATGATTATTAATCGAGAAAAAAAAGCCAACAAATATATTTTGCAGCAAATTGTCGAGAGCAGTGTTGAAAAACATTATATCTGATTGTAAAAGCATGGGATTTTTGAAATTCAACAATTTGTCCATAAACAACTTGCAGATGAACGGGTGTAACGCTGCCATTTACAATATTCTCCAGCGAGCCTATTCGTCAACAGGACGGTACAGTGTTTGCAGACAGCAAACAAGCAACTACTTCAACTGTTTCTGATGTTGAAAAAGAATGTGGAATTTACCATTACAAAAGATGCTTCTGGTAATGTCAAGTTTGATTTATATGATAAAGATTTGACTTGTGCCAACATGAAAAAATTGGACGAGTTCATTTCATTTTCAAAATTGTAATTTTAAAAAATAAACATTTTATATTTAATGTGTTTTTTATTTTAATATTTATGAAATTATAAACATGTTGGGATATATTTGGAACATTGGTTGATTTTTCTTTGGACAATTTGTATTTTTAGCCCCTCCACCCCCATGTAGTTCAACCGCAAAACATCAATGTTTTAATGGAGTGGTTTGGAATTGATGATGACTTGGACGTCTTTTGGATATAGATTGTCCAACTCGACATTTTTCATGTTGCTCAGATCGTGCCTGAGTCCAAATCCCGAACCGTAAACCAAGTTTGAGTTGAAAATTTCGATGTTTGCCACATATCCGAGCGCATTGATGTTGATATCGCATGAGGCGAGGTAGCTCAGGACTGTTAAAATGTCAAATATGGTAAACTGTGCCAAAGGAACCACCACATATTGTATCATTTTTTGCCATCCTCCATAGCGACTTCTGTGTTTGGCAAAGACGTCGTTATATGATGGATCCATTAATTTTGTTTGACCATGTCCATATCTAGATATTCCTGGTCGAAAAAACATATTAACTTTAGCCTTCTCGATAGATTCTAGATTCAAAACAGAAGCCCATGTTAGTCCTTGATCGATCACGTGTTTGGGAAAAAATTTGAGTTTATCGGTACTAGCAATGTTTTCGGGATATGTAGAGTACCCGAATAAAGTGGCCAATTTCGACGAATCGATACATTTACAGTTGTTGTTGGAGAATAGATTCATGAATGTTTAGCCGAGGTTTTCAATGGTTGTCCGACAAGGATGGGATACAAGGGACATTGGCCGACCGAAATGCTCGTCTTTGAGATGGGGCATAGTAACGCTTTGTTGTATTTTCGAAATAAGTTATAATCAACGTTGCAGAAATCTGACTTGTGAGTCTCATACTATCCACCAATCAACAACTGTTCGCTAGCGGGTGTGTTTGCACCACATCGTTCGTTATTCAAGAAACAAATAGGCGTCAATTCCATGGCGAGTGGATAATATAGATTAATTAAATTTAATTGATTGAGATGAATGGTATTATTTGATGAATGTGTACTGATACTCGAAAATATATTCGAACTACCCTAAGCTTGAAGTTGACTCTGTGATAGCAATTTTGTTATTTACACACACACACATATACACACACACACATATACACACACACATAAGATGTCCATATTCACCGGACCAACACACTTGGATTATTCAAATGCTTTGAGAAATTATTTTGAAGACAAAAATTATTAACTTTTGAAGAATACTTGCTGCGAGTGCAGCAAATATTTTCCCATGTATATGTAGAAATTCGTCAAGGTGTAGAGTTACAAAAGCCAAACTTGGATTTTTTTATTATTGCTATCAGATTCGTCTCAAACGTGAAAAACGATTCTACGATGCATCTCGATGCAATCTGCAGTATCCATGGGGAAAAACATGCACGCCTCAAGATGTCCCTAAAATATTCAATAGTGGTAATTCAATGTGATTGCGTGCCAAGAAGCATGGTTTCCAACCAACGATCCCGAATCGAAATATCACGGATCAAATAACTATTGGAGCGACCGCTGCGGTTTGTGTATGTTGGTTCATCAAGAAGCCTACCTGTTGGGAATAGATGATTATTGGCACGTAAAAGGAGGCACGATTATTCCGCACGTAAACACGAAAGGAACTGGTTTCGATGTAAATTCTTCGCCGTATGTGACAGAGATGGGGGATGAAACAATACACTCTCTTCTAAACTCGTATTATTGCGACAATTTTATCATGTTCCTGGTGGGTGACGAATGCACAGACCATTTAGATAGTGAAATTATAGAATTCTTTCATCGGAAATTACTTGTACAAGATTATCGAATACAGCTTCGTGAAATTGGCTCATGGAATCGATCAGTACGATTTAAAGAGCCCGCAAATACCACCAATAGGACAAATGCCCGATTACGTCGGGGAATGGAATAACTTCGTCAATCACGAGGCGTTCTGCATAAATTCAGACATTAAACTTAAGGACATGGGCATCACAGAAAAAAACACCGATACATTTATTTTGGACCACGGAGTCTGGGGGAGGGGGTAGGCTTGTGGAGCGATCGATATGATTATGATTTTTATAATTGTCGTTATCTGCATTATTTGCATAAATGCAATAGTCATGAGGGTCGGCGTAATCATATATTTTAAAAAAATTTGCCAATCGAAGGTGTTATTTTGTAAATTTTCGTTTCCCAATTCCAGCTTCTCTTTATGTTCATCTTTAGTGTTTAAAGTAACAGAAGTAGTTTTAGTTTTCGAAACATTTGCATTTTCAATCAAATTGTTGAAAAAAGTATAACTTTTTTCAGCAGCTGCTAATATCTCGGCAGCTGCTAATATCTCAATAACAGTGTCTTACTGTTATTGAGTGCCTTCAAGCACAATACAACTTACCACCTCATCAAAAAGGTCAAAATTACGGTTTTCTTTCACCCGAAAATTGTTTTTAAAATAAAAGGTGTTATTTGTAATACGTAAAATATCTTTTAAGTCTTTGATAAAAATCTTCTAGTAAAATTTATTTTCATAACTACGTACTCTAAAAGGGGTGCTAAAATACTCTTTATAACTGAATGTACCAAATAGATAGAAGGGTATGTTTTTTTAAAGTTTTCCTATTTGACTTTCCTCTTCTATTATTAGTATTGGATTTGTTTCTTTCAAATTAAAATATACTTTCGGGCGAATTTTTTATTGCTGTATTCCGATTTAGAAAAAACACATACTGTAGAATTGTTATATTTTTCACAAATACTTAACCAAAGAATACCTAAAGGTGGTTCATTTTCCTCAGAATCCCAACATTTAACCACAATAGATGGTCTATCATCTACGATATTAAAATTGGAAAAGGGATTGAAGGAATTGTAACAAACACACACCTGACTCGTTTTTGCCGCCCTGATCAACTCTTGGTTGGATGTGTCGTGATTACTAGTTGCATATAAATTCGAAGGACATTTGATTATATATTGCGTGTTTAAAATAGTATATCCTTTTAAACATGCGAGCATATCTGTACCACAAAATCTTGTATGCGAAATAGAAATAACGTTTTCTCCAGTAGGTAGGTAGTATGGGGTTCCTTGTCGAATCCACATACACCATAATTTTATCATTTATACCATGAAAACTATTGATGTAAATGCTATCTGAACTATTTCCTCTCTCAATATATTTAATTATTTTACTCGAGCTAGATACACACAAATAATTCAACATTTTATCATAATGATGGATTTCGTCGTAATATTCGTTAAATTTTTATTTTTTCAGATTGCAATTACAACCTTGTTATAGAAAGCAGTTGGATTACTTTCCACAAATCGCAATATGGTGTTGAAGGAAGCTATTGAAGTTTCATGTATAAAGTATATCATAATGGTTAGTATCTCATTGTCCAAATCTGTATTCAGCTGTACATTAAACTGGTTCGAACTTAGTTGATCACCACAATATACGTAAGCCACATTCCCGCAGTTATTGTGATGGGTATTTGAAGTATTAAACTTGAACAACTCGCAATTATTTTCAATAAATTGTAAATTATCTACATACTATTCAGCAGTAAATTTCAAATTTTCGGTATCTAAAACCAATTTGTCTTCTTCGGACGTGCTAGAGTTTTTGTGGAATAAAATTATTGTGTTTGCACCATGCTCGAATTGCAAGCAATCTTTTAGAACTTCAGGGGAAGAATTTGAAATAATGACGAGGTTCCCCTGAATATTTTCAACGACTTGGAAACTATTACTTTCGTTAATAAATTGGCTAGATATTTTTGAAAACGACACTGCTATCTCCCATGAATGAATCGATAATCTTCACCACTAGTGTGTGTTTTCCATCGGGCATGGCTTCCAAGTACTTGCTCAAATAATACGAATCAGATAAAATTGCTTTGAATAGTACTATTCGATGAAAATAGCGTTTGTGATTGTCATGCGTGTTGTCAATGGTTATTTCTGCCGGATCTTTATCCTCGTAAATGGCAGAAATCCCTGGAATACCAACAAAGGATGAGAGGTTTACGACATATGTCGACCATCAATCGCACTATACATATATTCAGCATATGATGGAAATTGTTCGTTCACCGATGGTTTGTATAAAGATGCCGTGACCATAAAATTATCATTGTTGTTGGCATTCATATATTTTTTAGGGTTTCCACTAATTACAAATCGTAGTGTTTTATTCGACCTGGTCGTTTGGACAATCGCTTCATTTTTGTTTCTGTCGTAATGCAGGGATGTGTTTAGATCTCCTAAACAAATATATTGATACATGGAACTATTAGATGTGGTGCGCATTTTATACGAAACACCAGTAAGTTGTGTATTTAGTTGGTTTTCCTGATAATTATCGTTTATCCTAACCGTCATAACAAAAATAGGCCTGTATTTGGTCCATTGGCTTTTAAACGTGGCCAAATTCGTCACCAAAACGCGGACAAATTGTTCGGAAACATTACGAAAAAAAGATGAAAATTAGAGAACGCCTAAGTGTCGCAAAGTAATTGATTAACGCATCATTCGAGTTTAACGAGTTTCGCATTTTATTGATAGCTATTACATGAACTTTCCTACGATCCACCAACTTTAATTCGTGGTTGTTTACTATATGCCAATTCAAATCTACTGGAGAATAAACAGCTTCCTCCAAGGATTCAAACACTACCTCTTGACTATTTTGCTCGTAGTTATTTGGTTCGAACGAAAAGATAACATTAGCAGTACTTACATACAAATCCAAAACTTTTGCCTGGTTTAGAATTAATTTGGAAAAACCAATTACTAATGTATTAGTGAAAGGAGTGGAGGAAGAAGAGGAGGACGAGGATGATGGGTAGGAAAACTGGAAACTTTGATCGTCGTTTAGTCACTTAGTAACAGATATATTTTTTGGATGGCATATCATAAAATAATGTGTGTTTGAAAGAACAAACATTTCGTGCTGATATTGTGCATTTGAAATGTACTTGTTGATCCTGGGATTGTCCATTAGAGATTCTGAATTGCTTTCGACCTGAAACAACAATTCCATCGCCTCTCCTATTAAAAGCTCTGAAGCGGATCGAATGAGTGCGAAATACTGATATTTATTAGTATTCAAATCAGTATATTCAATTTCGTCATTCACCATGATAGTTTTTGTATTTGATATTCAATTGTAATTTTGGAATTTCAAAGAAGAATCTATAGTATAACTACGAGAGGAATAAATGTACGGATTGTTACCGGATGGAACATAAACAATTACGTTTTCATCTTTTAACTTATCGAGAACGGGAATCTGAGCTGCGCTGAGTGCTAGCGATGTAGAACTACCGATCACTACTTTGACCAAATCGTTATTCCGAGTCACTGCTACACTGTTCTTTTTATGTTATTCAGCACGACAAAAACGAAATTATTCTGTAGCTCGAAATACTCGACGGGAATTTTTATCAAATTAGTATTGGATTTGTAAAACTGAGACGTGCATTAGAAAAAACATCACGTGCTTGTTTGATAGATGTTGTAAATTATTAATGATATGTGCCGCCAACCATTCATTGTCTTCATCGAGAACGGAAATCGACAATTTACCCCATTCAGTATTGAGTTGTAAGAGAATCTCATTATCCACGTACCCAAACGTTTTCGCCACGATAGCTTCGTTAGTTAATTATATGATATTTGCTGTTCGAATTTTTCCTTTGATATGCGATTTGACCGCTGCCGCAGTTTGAGCTCTAACCCATAGGTAAACTCACTATCGATTTGGCTGATGGTGGACATTAATAATTGCAAAGTGACAGCGTTTTAAAATTTAATAATCGAATTATTCACGTCCGTGTAGTTGGTCACGAAAACTATATATCCTTCAAAATCGTGTTTTATACATTTACCCGATTTAGAGCCAACGTCCTCCAACAACATGGTTAAATATACAGTCTCGCAAGGTTGTAAGTTTTCCGCAAGTATCTCGAATCCAATTTTACTAGTATCGAGTACTTCTCAAAATTATTAATTATTTTGGCAAGGTCTTTAAACGAATTCGATTCGGTAACCATTACGTAGTTATTGTATCTAACCAATATATTGGAATTATTAAATCTCAAACGATGCTGAGAAGCTTTAAGTGACTTGAATTCGGGTGCATTTAGAAATATTTGTCTATTTTCTGATTCAATTCCCGCCAAGTCGATAATATTCTCGAAAGAAACTGTATCCGCATTATATAAAAAATTAAATGGTTCAGCACAATTTTTGTTTAATGCACAACAATGTGGAGTGGGTCATTTGCCCACAGGCCAATGTGCGAACGTTTAAAAGTCGCATAATTTGATTCCAAATTACGAAAACATTGTAAATAAAATTAAAAAAAAATTTTGATACGTTAAATCTCATATCACTTTTTTTCCCGCCTCTTCTTGATATAAATTATCCGAAAGTTTTCCCTCAAAGTATAGAAATAAAGTATAGTTATTCAATGAAGGTAAATTTTGCTAACTGTAAATAAAGTTTTTATAATCGGTTAATTCTATCGTGTTAGTAAGAAAAAAATGTTTCGAATATTCATTGTTAGACCTTCTCAAATTGTAAAAGGCCCTTTTTTTAAATTGGCACCACCTTAATTGTTATTGATTTGAAAATTCTGCGAACTTCTCATATTTTAATTTAGAGTCTTATATAACAAGAATTGAGCACGTTTTGCGATCTCGGATACAACACGGCTTCGTTTTTTGTGGAATACAACAACGAACATTCAATTTCCTTCGATGCACCCATCGTTTTGTTTGTTGACGAACACAGTATTATCAGCGCATATCTAGCAAAATTTATATTTGAATTTTTCAAAATGGTGAAGCACACTTTTAATAAACTGTTGATTGTATTTTGTGGCGATCAGTATCAACTAAAGCCGTTTATGACAAACAAACCCGATGGCATATCGCTTATTCCCGAACTATGCGGTGATAACTTTTTCCTAACCACACAGTTTAGGAATATGGATTCGACATACCAGGAATGTCTGACAACATAATAACGCTCCGAATTGGAAGAAACTTCTTACATGTAATTTCGACGTACACAATCGTAACATGAGTTGTTTCACTCTGGATTTTGGGTATCCGGTAGAGTTGTCGGCAAATGTGATTGAGCCGAAAACCAAAACGGCTTCACGTTTGGTACTTATCGCAAAAGAGATTATGAACTGGGCGTAGGAAAACTTGGTAAAGTTTCCCGGATTTCTTTTCTTTGCCTTTACAAACATCGAAGCACACTATTTCAATTTAAGTGTGTCGATTGCTGTTCTCGCTCAAATAAAAACAATTCTAAAGGAATGTAGCTGCCGGCTTGACGTGACTGAGATGGACAAACAGAGTATTTTCAAGAATCATGACCGGGTCACTCCGATTTTCTTTTCAAACGATAAAGAAACAATGATTGCGGAGAAGAATGAAAACCTCAAACCCGCCTACTTGCCGCTAATCGTTGGTGTTCCCTACCGCAGTTTAATTCATGGTCATGGAGTATGTATCGGTGAATTTTTATATTATGTGGGACATGTTGGAGACGAAATACTCATGTGTGACGAGGAAAAAAAACAACCGCTTTCTGATACCAAAATGTTTCTTCGAGATTAATCTCTATACGATAGATAAATTTGCCTTTCAACACGCATGTGAAGCTGCTAAAAACAGTAAACGCTTGCTATATGGTTTCCCGCTTCAAATGACATATGGAAATACAGTTCAGAGCAGTAGGGGATTAACAATTGATAAAGACATTTATGCAAATTTGACAGGATGTACGCTACAAGATTTTTATGTAGTCTTATCCACAACATCAAACAAGAACAAACGGGAATTTATTCAAGTGTAAAAACTTTTTTGTGACTATTGTAAATACATCAATGAATAAAAATTTTTTTACCTAACATGTTGTGATTTTCTGTCTTTATCCTTTTTATCCCACTTTCCCCAACCCTATGCGAAACATTTTTTTCACATGTTGTATTTGTATATATGGCAATGAATAAAAAACAGCAAATATACGCGTTTACCATTATAGGATATATTTTATTAATTGGAATCTTAGGGTTCGTTTTTTTGGAAATTTGAAAGTAAAATTAAAGGCCCAGCGAATACACAATTTTATGCGAGTACATCTTTCGGAGGTGCTACTAATTCAGGTAATTAAGTACATTAATATTACATTATGAAAAAAAAAACAATATTACCTTGTAATTTTATCTTCGCGATTAGAGTGTTGCTAAAGTTAAAAGCGTGGAGAAAATTAAATAAAAAGATGACGCATTCTGAATTTATGGAAACGGTTGAATTTATAAAACTAAATCTACCACTGTACTTGAATTTTTTACATCTGACAGTCATCATAATTAACAAATATTTTTACGATTCTGTATTGAGGTTAAAAGGCGTAAGTATATATTCGTTAATGACTGAACGTGATAAACTCGCTTCTGAAATAAAATTTAATAAAATTTCGCAACTAACCCATCGTTTAAATTTTGTTATATTTTAAGCAGTATATTATACAGCAAAATTGTTTGGACCCACACGTCACTCGCGAAAACTATACAACATTTTTGAGAGACGAACAACAGGCAGAAAGTGAAAATATTAAACAGTTGACAAAATTACTTTACAAAGATAATTCCCTATCATCTCAAATTGAGGAGTTTAGGAATAAAGTTGGTTCTGTACGACACAAGTACGAAAAGATGTTTAATTACGTGAAAAAAAATTCATTTCTTTTCAAATTATCGCGAAGACGTATTGGCTGATGTAGAGACATTATGGGTGGGCGTTCCAAAGACAAACGATCCCTAAAAAATACGTAAATCTATGGCACCTCTTATCGATACCTTGAGTTATTCTCTAATTTTAGAAACTTTCCTGTCAGTAAAATACGATGAAAACACCATTCAAACATTGATGCGGCAAGTATTTTATGGCTTCCCTACAATCATTTGCAATCCAAGCTCGGTCGTCATGGCACCCGATGGACAGCTAGCTATACAACCGACAATCGCTCTATGTCATTTTGAGTTTTTTTACCATCGTTTGCCAATATATAGATAAGATGTATGAATAAAGGAAATAAACAACTCTACGTGTGATTGGGTCTACTCATAGTTAGTTTAATTATTGTAATTCCAATCGGTATATACATTTGGAGAAAAAAAAAACCACAATTTGACACCACTATAATATAATTGGACGAGGAGTTAGGGGGGGGGGGGAAGAAAAACTACATCTCCACCACGACCGCATCTCCGGAAAATGAATTTACTATCGAATCCGATGATTTTACAAATACCAACGGATCTTGTTTAACCGACGAAAAAATATCATCTGTACTGTCATCAATCATCAAGCCGGGAGAGGCGAGCATGATTCGTTTTAAAACGGCAAAGAGATACACTATGAATATTCCCAGAGGTTTATTTACTCGGTTAATATTAAAGAATTTGAAACGGTTAAATTTCGGAGCATTTAATACAATTTCCGACCTTATGGACGAACATTTGCAAACTATATTCACAGTTCGTCTAAACGATAGTGAAGAATCCAAGTTAAAGGTTCGTTGGATGTCAATGAAATAAATTACAAAACTTTACTTGACCAACCGCTAATCTACAAACAATTTTACATTGAATGGACTTTTGAAAATGAAATAAAATTATTTTACGGGTCCGATAAGAAACGAATCGTGATTATATCTCCCGAGGCATCCGGAAACCTCAAAGTGTTTTCAATCAGTTTCGTCACTAATGCCAAAACTATGCTAAAATTCGGATAGTAATAAGCGAATGTTAAAATGAAATATGTTTCATCAGTGGTCGCTGCGTTATTTGGTAACTTAGATAGACGAAAACTAACTCTGATTACCCGACTGCTGAGGTCGAAAGCGCGAGTCAGACTGCGCTCTCATGAGTCCATCTGTCGTTTACATGAAAATGTTTTGAAAGCAAAAAAGTAAAAAAAAGTTTGCAATGAAACATGCATAATGATTGCAGGAACAAAACAAGCGGCGTTACATTTTAACATTTCGCATAAATCTAAGCTCAGTTTGTTTTACACTATTCTCATTTAATTGGCGAGATCGTGCCAATATATCCTAGTAATTTTTTGCATCTGAAATTAATCGTGTATAGGAAAATAAAAAGAAAATATTTTTATTCGATTTATCAAGGTCGATAAAACTCACGGTACCATACAAAGAAACTTACATTTATACTTGGCCAATAAAAAAATAGAAAACTTACATTCCTTCTCAGCCAATTAAAAAAATCTCTCACAGTTCGCGTATAAAAACGAGACAATTGAACCAAGGGATCTCACTCGCTCTCTGCAAACTACAGAGTGAAGACACCATAAGAGCCAGCAGAAACACCGTGAGAGCCAGCAAAAACCCATGTGAGCCAGTGAAGACACCATGAGAGCCAGCAAAGACACAATGAGAGCCAGTGTAGACACCATGAGAGCCAGTAAAGACACCATGAGAGCCAGTAAAGACACCATGAGAGCCAGCGAAGACACCATGAGAGCCAGTGAAGACATAATGGGAGCCAGTGAAGATACCGTAAGAGCCAGAGAAGACACCATGAGAGCCAGTGAAGACACCGTAAGAGCCAGTGAAGACACCATGAGAGCCAGCTGTGACAAACAAGACTTGTTTGACGAGAAGGAACTACTGTCGCTAGTGAGTTTAGCTGCCTATCGTGGTTGACTAGATGAACTGGTATACATGAAGGAGATGAAATTTAATTTTGAAGAAAAGTATTTTGGTGGTAAATTTCCAATTCAGTGAGCAGCAGCGGCGGGGAATTTGGATATTGCAAAATTCCTAATAGAAGAAGGTGTCAATGTTTTGGCCAAAGATTCAGCAGGTATAACCGTATTGGGGTACATCCGTCGTCGCTGGGCGGACCAGTCACGACCTAGTTGACTATTTTAGGCTTTTTTCCAGATTCCGAATGAATGTTTACACAAACAACACGTCAATCACACTTTTTTTTTAAAACTAAAACACACAAGTCAATTAAACTTCTTTTTTAACTGAAACAAACGGCAAGTCATTCAAACATTTTTTTAAAAATTGAAACAAACAGCTACATTGTCTCACTCGTACCCGTAAATTAAAACACACAGCAAGCCATTCAATCTTTTCTATTAATTTAAATCAAACAGCTACTCAATTAAACATACATTTAAACTTTAATCAAACAGCGACTCAATAAAACAATAATTTTAACTTGAATCAAACAGCATGTCATTCACACTCACATCTGTAATTCAAATCAAACAGCTACAAAGTCTCACTCGCCCCTGTAAATTAACACACATAACATGCCATTCAAACATTAATTTAAATTGCAACTACAACAGCAACTCAATCTCACTCGTGCCCGTAAATTAAAACAACCACAACAAACAGATACCTCTCGAAATTGGGATAGTCTTCGCTGCCATCTCCTCTGTGCCGATTACGATGGTGAATGTCATCGTCGTGAATCAGCAAAGCGTGCAGTCGTTCTCCGTACGGATGATTCTTTTCCCAGATGTTCTCGGCCTAGTAGCCGACCAAAGATTTTTTCCGTTGGCCAAAGCAGGCAATGCTGTATCGCACAGAACACCAACTTCTCTCAATGTTTTAAGTGTGCGCCCTCAACGTCTCGCCCCTCTTCCTCTTTAGCATATTTCGAGTGTTTACCATTCCGCTCTTTTCGCTGCACACAAATCCCCTGTTGTGATTCACCTGCATAGGACGGTAGTAGTGAATGTCCAAGTTGCTGAAACCGCGCCAGCGGTCTGTAATTATCGTCATGCCCGGAGCGATCCACTCGCGAATGATTTTGGTCAGGGTCGCGGCGTTCGTCTTTTCCACCGGTACCAGGAAGAATTTCGTCGGATCGTCCTGCTGCACTGCGCCGAAAATCCACTGGCCGTGAACTTTACGTCCTTTGCGGTTCTTGCGTTTGCCCAATTTTGACTCGTCGATCTCGACCACTTTGCCCGGCCCGCCAATGTGTTTCCTGTACATCAACACCCAGTCTATGCACACTTGGCAGCAGAAACTCGACCAGGCGACGACAATCTTTCCCAAGCACAAAAGTTTGTTCACTATAGTCTGCTGTCGAGGGTATTTGATCAGGCACCAGAATAAACACAACTCGACTATCTTGCCCGGAGACAAGTTTGAATCTCCCACGAAACTGCCCTGTCTCGCCGACACTTTAAAGTTGCATTTAGTACCGCCCGCCATTCGCGGTCGGCACCAGTGAAATAAGCCGCTGTTTTCACCAATTTCGCTTCGCCGTTCCCGCATTTTTCGCACCGTTACGTCGATTTCAGAATGTCTTGCTAGAATAGAAACGTGTTTATGTCTGGCGAGGAATGAATAACTTGCCTGGCGTTTAACATTGTGATTTTACATCCCACGCACACCATCTTGCTACTCGCGAGAGAAAATTTGCGAAAAAAAATTGTTTGGATACGCGATGCGGAACAATTGTTGCCGAATTTGGATACGCTAAACGGAACTCTGCCGGATACACGATACGGCACTAGTCTGCAAAGTAAACAATTTGTGTGGATACTTTATAGTACACACTGAATGTTTGTATGGTTTTCCCCGATACGCAATAAGGGACAATTGTCCATTTTTACTTAAAATAAACATCAGCCCAAGGATAAACTATATAATACTGAGAAATTACGACCAATCTGGTTACACTATAACCAATAACCTTGTCCATTCAATCTCTTTAAAGCTTTAACCATCAACAAATTTATTATGCTTGGTAAAAAGAAAGTATTTCCAAATTAACGACAATACGAGGCATAAAATTACGCCAGCCAAGAAACGCTGCTTACATAATAGTACTAATACTAATTTTGATAAGTTATGATGGCTGATTCAAACAGTGACAAATATTTAAATCATTTATTGCACAACTCAACATATTAAGGTGCACACCTAGTAAGATTCTAGGAAAAAGAGAAAATTATTTTACCAGTCACTTAAATTGCGTGGCCGGAAAACAAAAGGTGTAACCACCAGTTACCCAGTAAAAATTATCAAGTTCAACAATAATTATATTACAAAAACTTTCTCATTACAAATTCATAGATCCAAAATATTTTTTAAATATAAAAATATAGTTTAATTCCGACCAATACAATTTCCCAACAGCATTACTAGCTGCGACCAAGAGAAACCACTAGGATGTTATTGGGACAGAAGTATGACTAGTAGTAGTTACCAATGGGGTTTTCTCACACTAGACATTTATTAAATTGCAAAAATTTTTCCATTCCAAATTCACAGACTTTCAGCTTACTTAACACGTACACATTTTGTTTAATTCGGTCCAATACATTTTTTCCCGCAGCATTAAAAATTGCTACCAAAAACCACTATAAAAATCTAGACCTTCACCAAACAAATTGCCCAATGGGCCAACTAGAATGTCTACATTTCACTCTGTAAATTTGTGCTGCTAGAATCCACTCAGTAATGTTTTGCAACACATGCTCCATAAAATCTTGGTAACCAGCTCATGGCGACGATACAAATAGCTTTGAGGCTAGAATAAAATACAGATATTCAATCACAATCTCATTAAAATATGCCCTTTGTTTTACAACGTGATTAAAAAACACCGACATTTTTAAGCCACATATTGCACTTCGACAAAGGAGTAGCAAGAGAGTTCAGTGATAGCAATATCAAACTCTTATCCGAAAATTCTCATACTCTATTTAGAATCCGACAAGGTTTTGCTGAGATAATTAAGCGGCTTGATTTCATCATTGCAGAAAATAGCTAACTGGTGTATCGTGACGACCAAGATTAAATAAAGCGAAAACATCGCCGACAATCATCGAAAGGGGCACTGGCGCGGCATTATAATCACTCCTAAAAGTGACCCTAATTAAATGAGCGAGTGGCAAACAAAGGTAATTTAACAAACTGAAAACAAGGCACACCAAAGCTAACCGCTTATTACCTCAAAATTACTCAAGCTTGAAAAGGCATCACGAATCACCGTAGCTCTATCATTCGTCCATGCTGAACAGCCGGGTGTCCCAAAAGCCGACCAGACCCTGCCCCATGCAGGAATTCAGAATCCATAGCCCGTGCTGAAGTAACCTAAATGGGCGTGCGCAGTGTTACTCATGTGATCGCATATCTGTATATCAGCATAGTGATTTTACCCTTCCTCCACGTCTATAGGTACTCTCGACTCTTCGTAACCCGACTGGCTTGCGAACGAGATGACTCTTTTGAACGACTCTTATGAAGGACACTTCACGAAGAGCGAGAGCGAGTGAGCTATGTCTTTGGAATATATATGACGATTAAAAATCGATTTTCTGAAAACCGATTAAATCGGTTTAAAAATATAGATTTTTGAATCTATTTTAATGCTGTCGATTTTTTCATTGAAATCTATATATTTTTTTTGGAGTATAGTTTTTCGATTCAGATTATGTGTAATTTGACATTACTGATTTTCTTGAATCTTTCATTGCTGAATTTATGGCTCATTGAATATTTATGGAATTTAATTTCTTGGTCACATCAAATACTTTACTGTAGTAAAGTATTTAGTGAAAATTTTAACTTTGTGGATACTTTGATGTAATTGTTATTTGGAATATTATGTATTAGTCACGAAAAATAATTTCATGTAGCAGATTGTCGAAACAGTATTAAAGAGGTGAATAAAAATTTCTGGAATTTATAAATATTCTTTCACAGTTTGTTGCTATATTATTTGTTATAATTTTATTTTCCTGTAATATGTGTAAAGGTATAACATTGTGACAATACTATTAAATCACACATTTTTCCATAATTAAAAAGTTTTTGATTAATTTCTTTTGTATATAACTTATACAGCCTTCTGATTTTTTTCCTGCAGTAGTGATTTCTCAAAAAAAAGATCAGTGCATTTTTGTGCAGTGTATGAAAAAGGCATAAAAATATAACCCTAAAGTTTAAACAAATACAATTATTTTTCGTAGATTAAAAGTCTATCCGGTCTAACTTAGGCTGCTATGTGCAATTCAAACAAATCTTCACTATTATAGCCATTACAAGCTAAAATATTATAAACTAAATTATTTTAGGCACAATATATAAAATATTAACGAAGCCAAAATGTACGAGATATGGTTATTATGCTATCTGGTAATGTATTATCAATACGATAATTGTCTAAAAACATTCTAGTGCATTGAATTTTAAGCCATGTTCGTACAACTAGTCAGAAAAAATATAAGTTAACATTTCTGGAAATCGATTTTTTCTCCCGATTTTCTATGCGTATCGAAATACTGTGCTCCAATCTAAAGCGATACAAGAAATCTGTTATTTGGGTAAAGATCGGCATCCCTACTTTGGAAAGAACTGGTTCGACACATCACTAGTCGACTCAACTAACAGAGTTGATACAAATGTTTCTGATATTAAAGATAATTCCTTTCTACCAAGACTACAATTACGAATGGCCGAGTCTGATTCGATTAGTAGCTGAAATGATTCATTCGTTTCGATTATTGCCAATAATCGAATCGATGCAGACATTAAGATGCATTGTCTCAATCAAGTCATTTATTTAGATTTTTATATTCGATTATCATGTTATATTCACGTATTTCCACCTTATTTCCTGTTTGCTTTCTACTTTGCAGTTCTGGTTCTGTCAATGTTTAGCTGAGCTTAACCTAATTAGTTTATATTTTTTGGTTTCACCAGGTAAAGGCCGTTCACGATAACGTCACTAATTTTGAAATCAATCTTAGAAAATAATCACTGCTCCTACCTGCATATATTTGAACGGGCGCGCTGAGTGACATGCGCCTAGTAAAGTTGGTAACGATGGCGGGAAAGTAGTTCCATTATCTTAACGTCGAATAAAAAGTGTTATGTAATCATTTGTGATAACTTAAAGGATTTCTTTCACTTTCACATTCCTTGTTTTGATGGGCGGAAATATAAATTGAGACGATTTGTAAAATATGTACTTTTATAGTAATTTATCAGTTTCACTTCACGACACATGAATAAAGTGATGAGGCCCATGAGAATGTTAATTTTACACAAGGCAGAAGAATGCACAATGTGCATAAAAGTAGATCTTATGCAGGGCTTTCAAAAGTGTTTAGCTTACCGTGAATTAGCTATACATGGGTGTGAGACTATGCGCTTGGTATTGCTCAAATTTCGGGAGGGGGGCGTGGGAAATGCAGATTTTTGAGTGAAATCACTGTTGTGAGGCTATTTGTCTACTTGTGAAAAATATTTCCTTCATTTCCTTAGTAGGGGTCTAGGTGTCAGTAAATACAGGGTGAAGCAGCGAAGCCCAACCATTGTAAAATGTGTATGAGTTGGCTGGCCAGTATATGATCGAGGTAAAATACAAAACAGTTTAGTTAGAGGTAGTGGGACGATATTTTAATAACAAACATTACTTCACCAAATGTGACAAATGAATACACATCACTATGTAGTCTGTTGGTTGCAACACAATAACAGAACATGTTGTTTATTTGTTGAAAATAATGCCTGCGAAGTGTCGTACATCAAGCCTGAAACGTTTGCATAGACGGGATTCACAATTGTCCATAACATGCACAAGTGTTTAGGCTGGTATGTCAGTAACTTCGTCCACAATTTGTTGCTTTAGAGTGTTGATGTCAGCTGGATGTGATGCAGACACTTTACTCTTGAGGAATCTCACAGGGAGAAGTCGCATGCAGACAAGTCGAGTAATCTGGCCGGCCAAGAAATATCGCCAAATCTGGACAGTATGCGATAATGAAACATCGTCCATAAAGTGTTGTTGGAGTGATGAATGGTATACACTGTCACCCGTCCTGTTGAAAATAAACTGAATCCAGGTCAATGTCACGGATGAGTAAATCAGGGAACACAAATTCAGTCAACATACACACATATCGTCCAGAGTCCACAGTATATGAACGGCCATCTCCATACTTAAATTAGTAGTGCCCTATAATTCACACGGCTGATATCCGCACCAAATCATCACTTTCTGGCTGCGAAGAGGTTTGGCGCGAAGTTGTTGTGTGTTTTCATCTCGCTTATGTCTCATGTTTTGTTTATCTACACAACCAAGCAACTTGAAATTTGCTTCATTGGATATGATAACGCAATGGATGAGGTCAGGTTGGTTGTTCACTACGTTCAGCACTGATTCACAGAACAATTTACGTGCAGCAAGTCTCTATCTGACAATTTCTATACCAACTGGATTTTGTATGGGTTAAAATTAACGTTGGAATGCAAAATCCACCATTACTATATATTTGACAGGTTCGGTGAGGTTGCATTCCTCTGTGCCGAAAATTTGTGATGCAAACCGTTGTGATTCGCACACGATCAATATTCTCCAGCGCTCGCATGGTTTTCATGCTCCCTATGCATTTCATATCCATCGCAGATGCAGTGGTCCGAAACTTGTCCCCCACGTCTTTGTGGTATGCAGAACAGGTGCACTACTCTGTCTCCCGACATTTAAGTGACGACGAAATGTGCTCTATTTCGGTGCCACAGATCCACTGTGTTTAAGGAATGTCTCTAAAGCGAATGCACAATGTGGAGCTGACCAAAGCTTCCATGCTGACTGACCATTAGTACCGTGTTCTACTGTTCATGTCTGTATTGCATCGCTGCGCCTATTCAACAGAGTTTCGGTGCACATCACAACCCTAATGTAAAATCGTGTCTTTAATTGTGTGTGCACGAGTGCCAGATGGTTTGTACAGCATACTGCACATGTTATTTCCACCATTCGTGTAATGCTTACTTTATTTGCTGTTACATAATTTCGGCATTAATATGGCTGCAATGTATTCACTGCTACTGATAATTCATTATTTTGTAGATTTCCATTTCGTAAGTTTCAATTCGGACATTGTCGATTGCCACTTGTTTACCAACCACGGCAAAACATTTTTGCATTAACATTCAGAATGTTTTAAATCCAAATTTAATGCTTAAAATGACATAATATTTCTACAGTCAACACTCGAATGCTGCTAATATGTTAACAAATAAAAAATATAACAAATTATGCAATATCGACTTTCAAAAATTTTTTTTGGCGAAATATGTATACAAAGCACAACACTTGCTTACTTTTTAAAACTTGCCTATTGTATTTTATGAAGAGTAATTTGTTTTTTAAAAATAATGTTTTAATTATGCATTCATGTATATATTTTGAAGAGCAAAACCAACATGGTACTGTTTTGGTTATTTTCTATTTTTGCTAACATTCACTAGATACAAAATAGGAAATACCAAATTACATAATATGTCACCTATTTTTGTATACAAATCGGGTTGCATGATCAATGTGCCATCAAAATCTGCCATTTCGTACACGGTCTGAATATGTAGTAAGTTAAATAAATTTTGTGTAAAGTTTATGAACAAATGATTGTTGTACATAGGTACATTTACTGTACTCTAGCTGTGAGTTTGTTATAATAAATTTATGGTTTTAATGATAAAACTTCTTTCCAGTAACATAATATGGCAAAAGAGTTGAAAATTTCATGTAGGCCTATATGTTTCTTTCTATGAAGTAACATCCTTCATGTGCCAGCACTGAAAAAAGGTTTGACAAAGTAAGTTCTTCAATGAGGATAGTTGTGTAAATATAACTTTCTGGAAAACTTAAATTAGATTAAATCATACATAGCATTAAAACAATTTTGAAATTTTCTCTTGTTTGTTTCGAAATTTGGAAAACAACTGAATGCATTTTAAAAACAAATAAATTGTAATTTTTCTGTTAGAAGAGTTTTTTTTAAGCATTAAATTACATTATTTTAACATTAAAACTTACCTTCTTCAGTTTCTGTATTAGTACACTGGTATTTTTATGCAGAAGTAGTGTATATTATGTTATATTTATTGAAAATGCCAAGAAAAATATTTTATGCTGACATAAGAAAGTACAGTAAGTAATTCAAAATACAATAACTAAAACTTCTAAGTTTTTTTCATGTAGGTACCTTTTGGTTCCACATGGTTTTCAGTCGACAATATAATTCACTTTGGAACAAAATACACATTACCCAACTCAAAAACCATGATTACCTTGAGAGCCTACGCCTATGTTTAGTGCATGTCATAAAACGTACCAATCATAACAGAGTAAAGAAAATGATATTTCAGTGAAAAGTTAAACATATTCAGGGATCTTAAAGAATGATAAGTGTAATTAACTTTAAAAGAAAGAGCATTTGTGCACATTCATTTCTGCAAGCTGTAGGTGGTTAATTATTGCATTCGGCCTACTATTTATAATGATTTCACTTTCTCTTTACAAAATTAACACAATATTTATTTATTTTGTATTTCCTAATTAGTAGGCATCGAAGTTGACGAAATTCAATAATAATTCAAAATACAAAAAAAAAAAAAAAATACTTAATGGATTTTGCACATTTACTGACAGATTTAGAAAAATTTAGACCTTTTTTTTTTCTAATAATTGCTATCTTAAACACAGTATTAATAAACAAATAAGATTTATTCAATGCATTGAATCGGATGAATCGACTCAAATATTCATATTATAATCGGAATCTGATATTTTGATTCATTTCATGGTAATCGAAAGTAACTTTGGCTATCCCTAGTACGAGTCATGTAGGACTCTCAAAATATGAAACGAAAAGCGATTGCAAAGAAAATGAAGATGGCCATTGGGATGTCTTTTTCTACTCTACTTTATATCTAAGTGTTACGGGAAAGGAAGACTGAAGGTACGGCGGGATTTTATTGCACATCTGGGCTAACCCCGTACACCTACAAGGGAAGAAAGTCTCATGCAAGGAGGCGTTCATCACAGCAGAGAGGTATTGGGCAGCAATGGTCAGCAATTGGGGCCATGAGTATCTCCCTAAGTAGCCTATAGCTAAGACCATAACTAGAAGAGCAAGGGAAAAACCATCAAGAGAGACGTAAAAACCCTTGCGACAAGAAAGAATTCAAAATATTTAAGCATTAAACAGAAACGCTACAGGAGACAGAGTGTTTGGAAAGATGCTCTCGTTAGTATGGGTGAAAATATAGTAGATAAGGGGCAGGAACCTTATTTGTAATTCAATTTAATTAGGGACGAGGTGATGGTCTAACCAGAGTGCCGCTTGCAAGCCACTCTGGTGAGGGAAATGGTGCTATGGGGTCACTTCCCTCATATCCTCCAGTGGACCTGAAACCTTCTATCCATGATGAGACTGAGGTATTTTACCTCATCTTTAAAAGGAATATTCTTTCCGAAGAGAGTCAATTGTAGATTAGGGTGGATGTTACGGCATGTGAAGACTAGCGTCGCGCATTTACCCACGTTGATTTTAGTTTGCCACAGGCGGAAATAATTTTCCAGCTCAGTGAGCTGTGCCTGAGAGCGTTGAATGGCAAGTTCAGCCCTGTGGGAGCGGTTGTAGATGGCCGTGTCATCTGCATAAACAACCACATTAATATGCCAATTTGGGGGACGTAGAATATTGTGGGTGTATATATTATAGACGACTGGCCCTAAAATACTGCCCTGGGAGACACCGGCCCTAATATTTATCTTTTCGGAAAGTGTTCCTTCTATGGAAACCGAGAAGGAGCTTTTATTTAAGTATGAAGCCAGAAGCTTAATGTAGCAGTCTGGGAAATTGGTGTGGAATAGCTTATACAGAAGCTCTGCTTGGAAAACGCTGTCAAAGGCCTTCCCCACGTCTAGAAATACCGCAACCGTATAATGGTGCCAATTAAATGTATTGGTTACATGTTCTGATAGATAGACAAGTTGGTGCACAGTTGAGTGCTTTTTTTCTCAAGCCAAATTGCTCATTAGGAAATAAATTGGTCTCGCGAATATGATTAATAAGGAGGCGCAAGAGTACTCCTTCGTGGATCTTAGAGAACGAACTTAGCAGGCTGATGGGGCGGTAATTCTGAAGTTGGGTTGGGTCTTTGCCTGGTTTAGGAAAAACAATCACTGTGGAACATTTCCAGGGAGTAGGAAAATGGACAAGACTAAAACTTGTATTAATTCACTCTGCTATAGCCTCAAACATGCTGCCAGGCAGCTGCTTGAGGACTATAGCCTGCAGGGAGTTGAACCCATGTGCTTTACGGAGATTCATTTATTTAATAATACGCTTAACCTCCTCTGCATGCTGGAATCAGGTACAGCCACTGTGGGCTGTCGTAGACGCACTCGAAGGTCCCTATACATTTGGGCCACAAATGCTGCATCAGCTGGAAAGTTACTGGGCTGAAAAGCTAATTCTAGTTGACTGGCTATGGCCACAGCCTTCTGCTGGGGTGTATAGGCCACACCTGCATTGCCTTGAAGAAGTGGGATTGGAGAGCATTTTTCTGTAAACGCTTCTGTCATGTGCCACATGTGTACATAAACAGGATAATTTATAATTCCACATATCACTCTGCCAAACAGTGATTTCAGAATCAATACGCTCTCTAAGACTGTTACCCTGGGCTTTGATTAACCTAGATCTGGTTCGGGAAAAGAGCCTGCGCAGCCTATTTTTACACGAGATAGGTTCCCTAATATTGTCAGGAAATTTATCTGCGTTAATCCTCAGTGTCTTTTGTGGGACAAACTTACTGACTCCTCTCTGTATTAGCTCTGTAATGTGTTTGACAGCAGAGTCTAATTCTTGGGGAGTACTAATAGGAGCTGGGAAATTAATTTCTTCGTTCAGATAATCCCTAAAGCCAGGCCAGTTTGCATGCTTGTAATCCTTAATTTTTCGAATTGGTGTATTGCCTATGTCAACTTCGTTGAAAAACAAGTGGACAGGATATTGGTCCCTATTTTCTTATTGGCCGATTACTCGGGTGTCTTCAGAAACTTTCGTTCAGTCGATTAGATGCCTCCATTCGATTCCCTCCAATTACTCATATTCATTCGTTCCAATATATGTAATTGGCTATTCTTCTCGGGTGTCTTCAGACACCTTCGTTCCGACCAATCAAATGCCTCTGCTCGATCCCCACTCCTGCTTCTCATTGGATAATTACACCGTCAATGCTTCTCATTGGCTAATTAGTCGGCAGGCCTTCATCCCACCAATCAGTCGCATTCGTTTCATCACCGCCAATCTGTAAGCCTCCACCACCTTTGTTATATCCAGTATAGTCTCACATAGACTACATCTTCCTCCTCTTTATAAGACGTGCCCCGAGCCCCTCTAGGGAAAGTTGCACCTTTCTCTTAGAAATGTACGCATGTTGTCCGAGTGGTCATAAAATCCTTTCGGCCATTTTAGAATTCAGAATGGTGTGTTCGCTTAGTGCCTTGGACAAATTGGACGAGTTACTTTACCTGCTGAAAGAGTTCCAGCTGACATATGCATCGTACGAAATTTCGGAGTATTCAAGTATTTGCCGACCTACCTACAGCTGGACGAAGACTTACGGGACCACCCCCCCCCCCACCCCTGCAATGAGTGTTTCGAGAGGTGTCCCTCGGTTCACGAGACGCCATACTGCAGGGGCTGGTGCAGGGCCCAATGACGAGCCTGACCCCATGCAAGATCCTACATACAAGCTGTACCTGCAGAAGATGCCCTCCCCGTGCAAGTTTACTACTGGCAAGCACTACATGGTGATCAGGAAGCCAACCCAGAACACGATCGGTGTGGTGTGAAATTACTGCAAAAAAAATTTAGTGTTTTGCAACATACAGAGGTTTTGCTCGCTGGACTCGTACACCATTAAGCAGATTGCTATCTTGTACAGCGACGACGACAAGCAAACCAAGGTGTTAATGTTTTTACCACAATGTCCACGGAAGCACATCGACCGCACCACGCAGCAGGCATACCGCCTACAGATGCACGGACTTAGGTGGGACAATAGAAATATTCCGTACGGGGACATTCGCAAAGTGTTGGAGGAAGCAATAATATCCTATTACCCCGTGTACGTTAATCGCCAAGAGTCGGCGATGTGTTGTTCGTGTCCCGCCGGTACGAATATTATGAAGCTCTACAGGTATAGCTGATCCCCGCCATTCAGGCATCTGTTAAAGACATTCCCCACAAGGCTTCACAAGTGTGAAAATGGACGATGTGCATCGTGCAAAAAGGCACTGGAATTATGATAATCCGTGGTACATGTCAACAGATGACTACAAGGGAAAAATGTTACTTGTGTGCAATGTCCTGAAAGACTGAAAAAAACATTGTTTGTAATAAACCACAAAGTCGCGGAGACAAAGCTTTGTGTTTGCCTGCTAAGCAGAACAATATTAATGTAATATGTGTAAATAAATGTGATTAAAAAATAATTTTGTCTATGTCGAAAAACGTCTTCCTAATGGCAATGAAAAGTATTTTATATCGGTGTTTAAAAAAAAAAATTGTTCGTAAACAAACAAACCATATTTTGTAACAATTTTTACAAATAACATGGTTGGTAAAAATATATTTTTTGTGTCAGCTGTGTTATTTTTTAAAAGTTTTATACAAGTGTTAATTAAACACTGCTGGTAAAGGCATACTTAGTATAGTTACATTTTAAAATAAAAGAGACCAGAAATACACATTACATGCTCAAACATATTTGTATTTTTTAAAACCAAGTTAGCGCGTGCAGCTCTGGGCCTCTGCAATAGTCACCTTTTGTCAGATGTGTACCGGCTGGGCGGGGTTTCTGGACATCAGCAATTTGCACATATTGTAGCTGGAAAGATTTGTACTTCCTATTGACATTGTGCCGGCCGACAGCAGTGTTCTAGAGACAACTTCATGATGGCAAGAGCTGTATTCACACTAGCTATCAAGGCTTGAGTATTTCACACTTGAAACATAACTTTTATTATCCAAACAGAGAGAGAGAGAGAGAGAGAGAGAGAGAGAGAGAGAGAGAGAGAGAGAGAGAGCTCAATTAAAAAAACTGTAATATGCTGGGGAACCCTATCCTTAGTCGAGAATATATACATGCGAACAGAAGGTCCATGTTCGACCCCTGGTGCACTATAAACACACTAGCCAAAAAAATTAATATGAAGACATATGGGAAAAACAAGCTTTACAATACTGATGCCGAACTGTACATGGTACAGCAACGAGAGAAACTTATTCAAGGTAAAGTACTGGTAAGAACAATATGGTGCCACATGTATGAAATAATTATACACGTGGAACAAAATACAAGGTACTATATTGATGGGGAGAACTGATTAGAAAAATGTATACACATCACCCTACATGATGAGACATGACATACAGGAGGAACAAGTTCGACACCTGGTCCAGGATCGATACCTAGTACAATACAGGAGGCTATGCCGATGACAAAACCAGCGCACAATATATAATTTATAGAAACCTCCGCATTTCTTATATATACATACAGGGTTAAAGTATGTTTCCCGAATAAAAAAAATTAGCATCTCTCAAAAACTAGTACAATAGTACAGGGAAAAAATAATTTTTTTCTGTGTTTGTCATGACAAGGAATAATTTCCAACGATCGCTAAAACCTAAAGACGTTATGTGTCCTGTCAACTAAAACAATGCATGTAACTTTGATATATATTATATATATAAATATATATTATATATATAAATATATATATATATATATATATATATATATATATATATATATATATATATATATATATATATAAAGGCATGTAACACCTGCGAGAAAATTTTTGATGGCCACTACGAGCATCACCAAAGTAAAACTTAATTTGTGTATACAAAAATATACGCGTACATCCGAAGTTAAGAATTTAAATCACTTTCGTAGTTTTTACTGTAAACAAATACATGTATCGCGCCCATGAGCATATACACAACAGCCTGTAGGCAATGGGAGGGATAAAAATGAAATAAAGAACGTTTCAGCAAACATGTAAAGATTTATTATAATAAAAGCTGTATTTTTTACAAAAATTATACTTTTAGCAGGGTTATTATGAAAAAAAGAATGTATTTCTCATCGACCCAGTAATCATCATGCTTCGAATGACACAGCCACTGCAACACATGGGGCCATTATATCACTTCAGCACCTTCTCCACCAAGTACACTTCAGGAAACTGGGTAGGTCAGATATCTTCGGTGCAAAATCCATCAATGTTAGTTTCGCAATGTAGGTCCTCGAAGTAAATCATGTATGGGTATGCATGTCGTATATGCACCACCTTGTACAGTTCTGCAGACCATTTCTGATGAAAGCCTTTGTGGAAAATTCAGTATTTTTTTCAAAATTCGCACGAAGTCACCGACCCTGACTTTAGGCTTTCGTGGGTTCTTCTTTTAGGAATAGCACACGATATTCAAAGCAGGGAGTCGTTCTTCGCATCTCCAGGCTTTGTGCGAGTGGTAGAATTAACCTTAGAATGATACTCTCATACGAGTATAGAGATTAGTGTCAACCACATGTAGTTTCCATTTGTCATGAAATGTCTCCACAGTTTAGAATTTATAGAGTCCAATGAAAACGCTCGACGATGCTAACCTTGCGCCCAGAATAAGTAAATAACGTTTTGTGTAATGTTTTTTCATCAGTGTATGGAAAGTAGCGTTAAATTATTCTTTACCATCGTCGATGTGGATGTTTCCTGTTATGCGCCCTTCGTGCAAAATGCTCCCCACAGCTTTCACAATGTTGCGTGCATTCTTCGATTTGTGACATCTGGCCAAGAGATATTTGGAGAACGTATCGATCATGGTCAATATGTAGTGGTAGTCTTTATTCGCATGAGCAAAGTCTTGCATTTCGACCAGGTCGGATTGGAAAGTATCGTTCAGCTCTTTCATGACGTATTTTCTGTGCTGGTAATTTATCCTAGCGTATTTTGCAGCTCGTCGGCAACTGCATCCTTGCTAATCTCGAAACGTAGTCCACCTCCATGAATTCTTCGATGATGGAAATTATTTAGTTCGTGTGAGAGTGGTTTCCCACAGACTGCAAAGCAACCAAAAGTCTCAGCCTACTTACCAACTCGTTCGGGTCATCCTAATAATGATAGTCGATTTTTCCTTCACTCTTCAAATTCTGAGTCAATCCCAAACCACCAATTTCACTTACCTTGGGAAACAGTCCAGCTATAACGGCAAATTGTTTGTGCACCGGGGCCTTAAATCGTCACGTTGAGGGGTTATTCTCGATTTAATGAGCGCGACTGGAGTGTAGCAGGTGATGGTACTTGCACATATCCGATTCGGTGTATTGTGCAGGATGCCTACGAAACAAAAGTTCGCCCAACCAATGCATGATTTTCACCTTACACTTGCGGATATGTAGTACATCGCTGGGTAAAAACAAAACTTCCTTGGTTTCGAGAAACCATTTTCCATCACTTTTCCAGAAACCATAAGTCTTGTCGGCAGTACGATCAGAGTAGGAAGTGATGTAATGAGATAGAAGAGTACCCAACTCAGGTCCACGCTCCTGGGTTCGTTTTTATTCCAGCGTGCATGGCAAATCGATTAGCATCAAATCGTCTTTGACACTAGTGATGCCACCTTCAGATTCGACAAGGTCCAGACTTCTTTTCCGTTTACTTATAGGGGATCTGTTCATGCACCTTGATTTCGCGTTTGATTTCAACGCAAGCATTGTCACCCATGTTTTTTTTTTTCTAATTTAGTCTAGTCGGAGGGTAATAGGATTGAGTATTTGGCCTGTAACACCTCGATCGCTTGCTGAAGCTCACTCATCATTTCGGCTCTGTTATCCATCTTTCACGAATGGAAAAAACTTTTCGTACATGTATTTATATAGACCTCGCCTTTGTTTGTAGTCAATCATTCACTATTTTCCAAAGTTGCTTTATCGAGGTGTGCGACACACGTATCGGCACCTCCTACATGCTGGTAAACTACTACCAAATCTCCAACCACATTGTTATCCAAAATTTCCTATTTTCGACAGATATTGAACAAGTCTTCTCTTAGGGCAGGGGCGAAAAGATTCTGGCCACATTCAAGATCATCATGATGCTTGATGTCGCCAAATTTGGAAATGCTTCCGTTACTTATTGTTGAATTCTTAGGATAAACTGATCGAACCCATGCCTGTACCTTCCCTTATGTAGTGGCTAGTCCTTTACGGTCACCAATATATCGAACTTTTCTTTCCAGCACAAAGGACACATATCTTTGAATTCTCAAATGTCATGTCTGTATTTAAATGATCGCTCTAAACATGATGTAAGTTTGTGTCGTCCATGTGAAACAACACCAACACGTTAGTGTTGTCACGAAGTAGCTTGTTTGCGTATGTGCGGCTAAGTTTGGGCGAGGTACACGCAGTTCACATTCGCATACCGTCCCATGCTAAAGTATTCTTGGATGCAAGTTTGTTTTTGGAGGCAATGTCATCAAAGACAAATATCGAGTTTGGAAGAGCTTCTCTCGGTGGTACGATGTCTTCGTTAAGACGATATTACACGATACGAGATTCCCTAAAAGGCTGTGCAAGGTTCGCCATAGCGGCCGTCATACAGGCTAGCGTGGCACCCATCATGGCATTTTCTGCCTTGTATGACCAGATTTCGTACCAAGTTTGGTAATTGGACACGTCCTATTTTCTGTGGCAGGTTCTATACCAGATTTCGTACCAGGCCTATCACATTGCAGTTTCATAGCGTAGGGCACTTCCCATAGCTACTACTTGAAACGAGTTGATGAAGTAACCGAAAAGGACGTATCCATCTTGATTATACATTGGTGAGGTTGAAACACTTTCGAACATATTTAAAATAAGATAACGACTAATAATATTGGCGATGACAAATTTTAATTACTGTTTAAAACCATTCTAAATACTTAAAATATTACCTACTCTAAGAAATAATTAATTCAAGTATTTACAATATATACCGGTGTGTGTGTGAACTGGAGTGCAATTTAATTGCATGTAATATTTGGGTGTGAGTTCGAAACTCTGTCGTACTTGATTTTTTTCCATTAAATTTTACACGCGGATAATATCCCAGTACATAAATAAAATACTCTATATTGCAATCGGTCAGTAATTTTCATCAAAATTAAAAATAACAGACTCGTGCTTAGGTAACTCCACATAATTTTCAACAAAATTAATCAAACTATACTAGTAAACAATCAATTTATTTAAAATTCGAACAGTAATATAGCAATATTAAGATGTGCTAGCTAGTTTTTTCATAGACCCAAAACAAGTTATGAACTGGTAGCAGTTCAACGAATAGGGTTTCATATTTACGACAAACCACACACTGCTCACCCACAGAGGGTGACAAATGCTAGTACGCGAACTGCTGATGTGTAATATGAATCTTCCATGGCAGCTCATATAATGGCTGGTATATCGGCTCGTGCACCAGGACCTGTATAAGCTTTTACAAGAACCAAGTACGGCTGCAGGTATCGTGTAATATCAGCTTTATCGCTGCATGGGAAATAACCCATGCCTTCCACGGCCTGCTGTACTCGTGCCAGTCGCTCGTATTTCGGTTGCTGGAACAATTTTGAATAAACCTACACGTTCTCATGCCGAAGACCGTTCGGTTATTCCAGCAGGCTCAGTAAAACGTACATCTTGCCGCAGTCCGATGGTCGGGAAATCAGGCTGTGCATACTAGGAGGCAACAGGGCACCGTGGCATGATTCGCGGGAAATATCTTCATCCTCAGCATGAATGTAGAGTAACATCTTGCTTGTCGACCTGTAAACAGTTTTCTTCTGCTTGGTTTATATCATATATTGATGTATGAGGAGGAGGAGGTAGCATAAACAAGCTTTTTAATGACATTAAGCATGTTTTAAAATGTCTCTTCAAATTATGACGCCGAGAAAACATTGTATACTTGGAAAAGAATGAACTTATTACATAAACAAATATAAAATTATGACTCCGGGAAATATTATATTTGTGTATGTAATATGTCCATTCTTTTTCCAAGTATACAATGATACTCAAACAAAAATGTATAAAAGAAGAATATTTATTGTTTGCTTACTCAGTTTAATTCAATGTGTTTTAAGATAAAGGTCTCAGACTCTGGCCGTGGGATCACCAATTCACTCATTGGCAGTCTCCCATTCGAACTCTAAATTCCCGGTTCTGTGGAACCAAGCTAGACCATCATGTGGCGACAGGTATCAACACGCTGCATGAAGCATGCCCGACATAGCTTACTCCCTAAACAAGGATCTGGACACTAGACAGACGACTTATCCAACATCATGAAAGCAAAAGTGAAACTAGGCATGGGTTTACGTACAAGAAAAAGGCGCCCTAAGAAAAAAAGGAAAGAACAAAGTAGTTGGGTTACTGCACTGATACCCACAATCGGTGCTCAGGCCAGTATCGCTGGGACAGTCACAAATATCTTTAGTGCCATGAAGCAGGCTTCGAAAGACCGGAAAAAGGTAGAGGAAACCCGCCGCCAGAACAGAATGTTGGAAGTTACCACCATGGGTAAAAAATCTGGTCAAGAACTCTACATTCGTTACCCATATCGGGGAAGAGGATCAATTGCTGGGGGGAAAAAAACAGTAAAAGATCAAAGACAGAAATCAAAAAGACTCAGCCTAGACATCCGCTGACGAACATGGACTTGGAACTTTTTGCGCGCAAATTTAAAATACCTAATTTTTCGCTGAGTGTTTAGGAGAGATGCTTTGCCTCCTAAACCCAAGAGACAGGAATGCACCATGATTAATCTGGACAAGACATCCGGTCCCGGTATGCACTAGATAGCTTACTTAAAACATGGCCAACTTTCTGTATACTTCGAGAGTATTGGGAATTTGCATCCTTCGCTCGAACTGCACAAGTATTTGAAATATATCAAACTAACATACAACTACGAAACAGGGCAGATGTTTAACACATGTAACTATGGACACTTGTGTCTGCGATATTAAGCAATCGCGGATTCCAGTAATAATAATTGAGGAATAAAAGGGCTGTGTTAGACATACCAATCTCATCAGTATGTCGGTGTCCATCATTCTGAGTGGTAAAACATTCGAGCTGTGGGCTAGCTTTTACCCTCCCTTGGTACTGGAGGGGAAATGGTGTGTGGGGCTAGTGGACTTTTAAACTTACAACTCCATGTCCATCATAGAAGTAATTGTGAATTCTGCATTCTGGTACATAGTGGCAGGAGATGTAAAAGACATTGTCATTCCCTTACCAGGGTGTACAAGCTGAAGGACATGGAATTCTTCATATAGAAATCGCTACCGCACGATATAATATTCCAACTGTCCGGGAATCCGATTACCCTGAAGGTCAAAATGTTTTGCGCTGCAAATGTAGGCTTTACGGAACCGGACATGATCGGGCAGTGCTGGGACTCGAAGTTAGAGTGTATGAAGAAGGAAAGAAACACAAGTAAACCTTTTTCTGGTCATCATCATATGCATAAACTGTAACTTGGCAAGTTGCAGTTACATGAATGGGAAAACGAGCAGTTCTATTTACAAGTTCGCTCCCAACAATAGGTCCTAGATATAAAATTGTAGACTCTCCAAGAATGCTAATTTACTTTCCGATCGTTGCAAAGAGTATCCACGAAATAACTTTTACGATTGTGGATCAAGAAGAGGAACTGATAAATTTCCGAAACGAAGAAATTACACTACGTTTAAACCTGAATCGATCGGCCCAAATTTCGCAGGGAAGACAAAAACATATAAATGTCTGGGTTCGTTGAACCTGAGATCAGTCACCTTTGAGGATTCGTGGGGCTAATGCCTGAAAACACGAAGTTTCTCTGTGTCCTCAGTTTACAAGTAAATCGCCATGACAGACCAAATTCTCGACGGGAATCAGCATCTGGAATTCTAAGATAAACTCGATAAAATCGTAATGCATTGTTACGAGCCGTATCTTGCCGGACCTTTCACCCTCGGAAGGGAGGTTAGAATACCTATACAGCAATTCGATGTTTATACCCTGCCTAGGCAATCCTTTGTGAGTATAAGAGGCATACTAACGAATGTGGCCGGAACTCATCCAACCACCAACAAGTTGGTACGAAATGAGATTCTGCACCTTTCCGAGCATGTAATGTACGAGATTTATACATTGGGGCGCAACAGGTAGGGATGCCTACCATGGCCCAAGCCCTGCATGTGTTTTAAGTGTATTTTTATAAAATCCTGCTATGTTCACTAACATATTTCTCACCTCCACTTCACCCATTCTTTTGCAGTGTTGTATATTAATGAATCTTAAATACAGGGAATATTTTAAGCAATATGTTACAGCCAGCACAGGGAGTGCATGCCCCAGCATGTAGTGCAAGGAAATAGTGCAGCACGGAGTGCCTGCCCACCAAGCTGGCTGGCATGCCACACAGGAGAAAACAGAAGTCGTTCATCTTCGCAGGGGTGTGAGTGTATCATCGGGGCTCGTGTTTCGCATGCTCGGGCGGCTATCAAAATTTTGAACTGATCACTTTGATGCCTGTGGGATGGTGGAAATGATGAAAATAGGTTTTCAGGGGCAGTGAAAGTGAGGTCTGGATGGTGGTTACCCGGTGGTGCCAGACGTTGGTGAGACGACCATCACGGTCGACTTCCTCGATCTCGGGGCTGCGGGCTGCCCACTCGAACCAAATCACCTGCCAATTATGATGACTGATGACTGTTGACCTCTGCCCCATTGAGAATTACTCCAGATGAGTGGTGCTTATCAAGTGGTATCCAGTAGGCCAAAAATACACCATTGTTGATGGAGAAATGCCTAACTCCTAACACTCGCGTACGTGGGGTGCAGGGCCTCCCACAGTCCCAAACAAAGTGAAACAAACTCAGAATACTTGCGGATAAATGATCTTACATGAATAGAATGAGCGGATAATGTAGGGGCCCATCCCCTGACATGCATATTCTGATGTAAGTAAATAACGTAGCGAAAGTTCACACACACGTATTTACTATGGTAAACGACACCCCTTCGATGAGGGCACTTGACATGAATTGTACACTCGGCTATTAGGACCGGCCGTGCAGTGAAACAGAAAGCCTCTTTCGACAGTCAAAACATTAAGTAAGACTTTAAGCTCCCTGGGGCAATGCTAATCCAATAGGGAGTTCAGGTGGCTTACTGGGCGATGAAATGAGAAAAATGTTCCAGATACTTTAAGTCTATTGTAGTTACATGTCCAGTTGCAAAATGATGGTCGCCCTGCATGTGCGGGAAAACGCCAGAGCCTAACACACATCTGCCATGTCTGATGGATGCTTCGCGCCGACTTAGTCTCCCACCCGAAATGGGGGCTCGCTGTGGCTTGCCTTCGTTCCTTAAACAGGACTACTTTATGGCATGTCTTGCGAAAACTAAACTAGTGACTTGTTAACAATAAATAGACCTCTTAAATATTACATCAACACTTGCAACATAAAACCCTGGTAAAATTATATGGACAAAGCACTCGATGGAAAAATGAAATAAATAAACACTTTGCAAAGAAATAGCAGATCAATAAGCACAAAACAATTTAAAATACTTTAATTGGAAAAACATGTCATTAATTAGTCCTCAAAATGTCCGAGTTCAATATAACTGGCCAAATTCTTCCTCAGCAGCATCCTGTGTTACTATGGCAACCATCAGCTGCACTTGCACCGGCGTAATTTGCATCTGCTCTGCGCCTGTTCGCTCTGGTAACCGAGTGCAAACTCCACACACCAGTAGAGTGCACAATCCTGCTGCGGAAACAGCAGTGTATGGCTGTACACACGGTCTTAGGGCTGGGGTACGTGGGACACATCAACTTAATTATAATAGCTTATAAATTTATCAGATCCTTTTGCATTTTCAGCTGCCCGAGACTTCGGCCCTCGTACCCAATCACTGCTTGCATTGCCTGGGTGGATTTAAATTGCACTTATATTCATATTTGACCACATGTCGTTATTTCAGTGTCGTCCACGCTGATGGGATAGTGTTCAGCAACATTATAACCGTTCTCCATATGGATTTGTAGTAGAGTCACCAAATAAATCTCAACAGTGAAGCAGTATTTCCACGTGTGATTTATTATTGGTTCGCTGCAAGACACTTAAGGTGCGGGCCTTCTCCCACCAATTTTCGTAAACCTGCAATTGACGACTAACTATGTTTAATTGGTCATGAGTCAGTATTACAGGTAACAGTGCTTCACAGATGTGTGTGGGGAGCCTGGATATCCCACTGTGCCACAAGTAAGGGAAATATTCAAATATTATTATTATTATTACTATTAGAGGAGACTTCAACTGCAAAGTAAGGATTTCGCAGTGGTCGTTGGCCGAATGACCCTGAGGAACGAGTTAGCTCTCCAACTTCATTACATTATCAGCCATAGAGTGTCTGGTGCCCTGGGTAATATTTTCACAAAATTTCAAATTTCATTCACTACTCCTCAAAATCTAACGTATGTCCTTTTCGACCAGCCAACCCCCATCAATTTTTATAACCAATCGTCGTCGCCCTCTTCGGCAGTTAATGAAACAAGACTCTTTTGTGTTCCATAACAGATTCCCCTCCAAATATGAAGCAAAACATTTTAAGCACTTGAATGAAATTTATTTTTGACTGCCATTTGATGAAAATAAAAGTGTTTTATCCTATATGAAAAGTTAAGCAAGTAGCATCCTCGGAAAACATCATTTCTCCATTCTTCCTGTCATTCAAGTTATTGTGTGATATTGTTTAAAGAAGAAACTACCTGCAATTTTTGAGTGTCATCAAACAAAGCCAGAATATTCATGTGTCATACAGAGTTTCTCTCACATCCATGCGAAAGGTCTAATTTATAAGTCATGTAGCTGAAATAGTACACTAATAATTGGATATTGCTGTATATCTAACATTAAGGCATGCTTCGCCAGAACATCTGTACACTCAAACACAAATGCCATTTTTTTTTTAACTTTAATTTGTGAAACACTTTAACTTAACAATTTACGTAATTTTCCACCGACCAGAATCAACCAAAACGTAATTTATTATAATTGCAAATTAATAGCCATCCTGCGCTACTGCCGAGTTATCTGTCTGGGAGCGGATTTCTCTGCATTTTGCGTCGGTACGTAACTGCTTGCACCACTGTTCATTTCCATTTTTGTGCAACACAAGTGAATATTTTGAGTTGTACTCATAGTAACTTGTATTGAATTGGCCCCCTTGTCAACATGCCACAGCTAATCAAAACATAAATGCAAACTAGAATGAAAATTCTGCAAACATTTCTTGTTAAAACAATGTGAGAATATTTTTTTTCAATATTCCAATTTGCTATTTGTAAAAGTTGTAAATAAATTATTGTTTCTAATCGAAATGATTTAATGAAATTTATAAATATAATTATTATTCTGAAGGTTTGTAATTTAATCTAAATATCCCATTATTGTCTTCCAAATAATCGAATATAATACTAATCGAACTTTTATCGCGCATTCCTAACCTCGATGTACCGGATGGAAAAATGTTTTCTTGTTTATGAAATGAATGTATCCGAAGAAGTAAGCGGTAGGTTTTAGAAATACAGAATGTTAAATTCCTCATCAGTTTTTATGTACGTTGTAAAACCGGAACTTACGAATATTGTCTTAGGAAATGAGACTTTCTGGTAGATGTGTCCATCAAGAGGAAAATAGTAAACTTCCTTTTGATCGATGTCTAGGACACTGCAAGGTTTGCTAGTGCTGGTATGTTTTACTATGAATTCATTATCGTTCGTGTTGTTACTTTTGGTAGATTGAAATCCAATTGTAACTAATTCGTGGTAGTTGATGTCTTCTGAGTTTTGTTTACGTTTCGTGTAGGTACGCCAATGTATTTGTAAACAATAATGTAATTGTTTATTTTTCCTTTTTTTAAAAATAATACTTATAAACAAATTTTTATTTTTCCAGTTTTGAAGCGCAGGCAACTGAACGACGCATTACATTTCCTCGGATGGCACCTGGGCTATGACTGGGAAAGATGCAGATATTCCATTTGCCCCGTTCTACAAGTTGATGCATCACAGCTAAAATTATGCAGGTTTCTGTCATGAAACTATGCCACAACAAAGAAACGTAAAGGTATGTGTGTACCAATATTCGGTTTTATATTTAGCAGGTTTCTAAAGACACAAGATTTATTTAGTGCAAAATCTCAGTAGGTCTACGATACATTTTTTACTAGAATGCTAAGTAAATTTCGTTCGAAAGGAGGGTAATTCTTTTAGAAAAGAAGTTTTTTTGGAGGAAAAAATCACAGAACTTGATATAATTTCACTGTATTAATTACACAGAACATGAATTGAGATTAGTGTACAATCCAATTCCACAATGTTTACAGGCATTTAATGACATCACCAATATGGCATCGATGATGTCATATGTATTTTACTATTGCCACATCCTTATCTATGCTAATCTATCGGGGCATCCATGGTAATGTGGGGGTTTTCGGGTGGGAACAATTTCAACATTTATAGCGGTTGGAATCAGGAAGTACACTAGGGCCCATCTGATCTAGTGTACTTCCTGATTCCATGTATGGAATTGTGTAGTACACGGAGCCTATCCGCACAAGTGTAGGTACTACATGATACCACAAAGGGATCATATTCAATAAATTACTATTTTGCAGTCAGAACTAACGTATCTGATTTGTAAACAACAATTCACTATTTTCGGTATCTTGGCCACACCTTGTTTATCACTGGTCGCATGTGGATGAATCACTGTAATTGTTTCATATTTTGACCACTTGAAAAGGATTATTTCCACATACAACCACATTTCCCTGTTTAATTACCATTTCTAATATATTATATGCTTCACTGTTTCAAATATTGCCTAAACATACTACCCCATTCCCAACAGGACTTGCCTACAACCACCTTATTCTACATGTCTCTACAAACATCAAACATATCCAATTACAAATGGTAAAGACTAGGTATCTGTTACAGAATCCTGATGTAACATTACCTACCTAAAACACTGTTAATTACACCAGGTACACACATCAGTAATTTAACCACTTACCTGTACCAAACATATCCATTTCCTGCCAACATGTAATGCCACATTATTCCTTATTATTTCAAGATACATAATTTGCACTACAGCACGTATATCATCTGTAGTACACAACACTATTATTCACAACATATTTTTATTATCTATGTACACTATCCTATACCACTTCACTTTATATAAACCATACTACTTTATCACTATATACGGTACGTTTCCATTTTATGACACAATGTCGCGTAATAAAGTGGCCTCTGCACATTCTAAACACCTTCACTGTACGGCAGCACAAAAACAACCAGGCAACTATTTTTTTTTTCCCCGTATTCTACAATGCGCATAAACATTCCAGCGTACAACTTACAAAAACTAAATTTCTCCGCTATTCTAACTTACTTCTTTATTCGTTGCAATGACTACCACCTTCAACTATACGGCCAACGTCCTGACATACGTCATTAACTTTGTC
Organism: Dryococelus australis; assembly: GCA_029891345.1. NCBI lineage: Eukaryota > Metazoa > Arthropoda > Insecta > Phasmatodea > Phasmatidae > Dryococelus > Dryococelus australis. The sequence continues at coordinate 191,861,263 of CM056995.1, forward strand.
AAACTTATAAACAATTATCAAGAATCAAATAATACACGACCCCACAAATGTACTAGGGATATCAACATTTCACCAATAGAAACCCCAAAAATTATAGTGGGGATGGCTCAGAAGATCAGAGAAATGCGGGTAAAAAAAACTTAAAAAATGTTTATCATGATAAAATTGTACCCCACAATTTCCCTCCAGTCCATATCCCTACCCACAATCATATTTTCTAAATTGTATTGCCAACATTGTCAATTGAGGTAATGTTCAGTTCGATCTTTTTGCATTTAACCATGTTTTCACGATACAATATTACAAATAGGGTGAAAATATGTTAAATTGTAAAATACACCCATATTATTTTCCAGTGCAAATGGCCTACGCATGAAAATCTTTTCTGGGGAATCTCCAATCTTTGCTGATGTGTGACACTTCTTGTGACCACCCTGGATAATTTGTTTTGGGGATTTGCTCCCCGGCTGGTGCTGGGACTCTGGCTTGGTGCATAATGTTTGCCTACGCTTGTACACTATTTTCATGTGCGAGGGGCTCCGCTTGAAAATTGTACATTATGACAGTAACATTCGGGTGTGTGTGTATAGGTCATACAGTGAATGTACGTATTGCTGGCTTAGATAGTTTTGCAATTTAAACTATTTTCATGATAATCAAAATATAATTGTAATATTTTGTAATGAAAACATGCATAATTGCAAAAATATCTAACCGAACAATACCCAAATTTACAATCTTACCAATTGGTAAAAGATACAATTTCCCTATTGGGGAGTGCTATGAGCTGGATGTAATTTGTGGGGTAAGATTTTTTCACGAAAATGTACATATTTTTCACTCGTTTTACCATGCAATTAACACTCTCACGTATTACTACACTACCTTACTATAATAAATGTAAATACTACATCACAAACTGAAATAATTACGTTACTCACCCAAATACACGTCACTCATACGAGGTCACAATTGTGTATCCTATTTGACCACATTCCACACACACTTCACATTACCGCATAAATATTCTTTATGGCATTTCCCATGTGCATAATACCATAGAAACACTTGTATTATAACACAATTATTTGAATTAACATGCCAAACACAATTAATAGTAATAAAACACACAAAAATGTACTAGTACATCACAAACATCAACACGGTAAAATGCCAGTCCTAAAAATGAACTTGGAATGTTCCTACAATACAACTATGATGTAAACAAATTAGTTTGCGCATTTGTTTCCTTTATCTGTGCATCATTGGTAACCGAATACATAATGGCTATACCCATAAACACTTCATAAACTCAGTCTCTTAATGTTGTTTTGTGTTATATACTATATTTATTCTACTAGTCATGCATTATTTAGTACAATCCTCGGAATGATACAGGTAAGACTTGGGTAGAGGGTTATCAAGATTGGTGTGTTTATGCTATAAAACACGTATAATTTACGTTGAATATATTTATATCAGGTCGCTGAATTGTTTTATATGTAAGAATTCCGTTTGAAACAAATATTTAATGTGGAAAATGTCATTTAGCTTGTACATTAAAGCGGCAGTGCTGAGGTTATACAAGTAAACGACACATCAAACAGTATTTCACTATTTAAATTGCTAGTGTGAATATGTATGAAATTATCTTATGTGCCATTTCATTTTAATAATAAAAGTTTTATTCTGTGGGCATAGCACTTCCGCTTGTGTGAACCCCATTGGCAGCCATGGTAGGTCCGTGCAACCCCTGCCTCTGGGCAGTCCGAGGAGAGCTGGCGAGGTAATACGTTGTCACGTACGCACTTCATATTTTTGCACTGAGTTAGATTTCCGTAGTTCACTTTAGTTTACTGGTTAACCTGTGCTTTGCGTACATTTTGCCAGACCTTCCCACTATAATGCTTCTGCTTATAAATTATTTTACTCCCTTGTGGCTCTTTGAACTTAAATCGAGGGAAGGAGGAAAGATGTAGGGGGAGGCCACGCAGCCTGCAGAACTTTGAATCAAGCGCCAAGGCTTTTGCATTATAATTTTTGCTTCATTGCCACGGGAAATGTTAAGGTTAAATTTATATGTATGTGCTTTAGGGTTTTTGTCATGTTAAATAGTTTTACGACCACATTATTAACCATCGCCAAGTCCATGCTGCGCCATCATCGTGCTTACAGATTCTTGTTGATAATTTCTTCTGCGCCATAATTTTTCTCAAGGTAGTATGTATTGTTTCATTAAAAGGGGTCTTGTCATTTTTGTCATAATGTATGTTTTGTAACTGACCATGCAGTCAACCGCAGACGTGGATATTTCCGCCATCAGGCGTGCTACCAATGCTTCAATGTTCAAAATGCAATCAGCATAATTTTCTGAGGAACGCAGTAATTTTGTTCGACAGGATTTCTGAGAATTTTACTGAAAATATTGCAATTTCACATGCACTGCGTGGCCTGCTACGAACTTCATCCAGCGGCATCCGCGTCGTGTAAGAATGCTTTCACGCATCTGCGTGTTTATTGTGCCTGTTCATATCGTGTCCCTTGTTTTCTCATCAATATTTGTGTAATTTTTGTGTGGTGACATTTTTTTTGTCCTAGCCTGCTAAATGTAAAGACAGTCACCACACACACACACACACACACCACGTGATTGGGAGACCCATCCCGATGAGTATGCGTTAGCGATGCCAGTAATCACACGTGTTAGTGTTCATTTTGTAATTCTCCATATCCTGTTTTCAGGAAAAATCTACAGTCCATCCTAACAGCTGTAGACCCCTTTCCTTGTGGAGGCTGTGTTCTCAACCACCCCGGAGAAAATCATCCATCTAGGAGTGCACTAGATTAATTACGAGTTGGGGGAATCACCCAACGGAGTTAGCTAGTCATGTCCGAGAGTAATCATTAATTCATATTTCTGGCACTGTATGTACTTGGAAATCAATAAATGGAACCTCGGTGACAAATCAATGTTTTTCTATTTAGCGTCAACCAGCAAACTCCTGCCTTTTTAGTGTTAAATGTCAACGCCGTCAGAGCAACCCTTGTGCACGTGCATCGGATGTGACGGGGCGGGTATGAAATGGGTTATGTGTCAGAAGTGCAAACAAAACTTCCATCTGAGATGTATCAGGCCGGAGGAGTATGTGACTCTTCGTGATGGCGTGATAAACTGTGACGAGTGCCATAATAAATACTATATGGAGAACATGCCGCCACCGATTGTCGTAACCTACACCCTCACAGGGTTTGACAGGGCCTGACCAAAGTGTGCGGTTACCAACTTTCGCGGGACACTATGCTGAGGATCCAGGTACGTTCCTAGCTGTGTGCGAGGAAAAGCTGCACAGACACCGGGTGCACAAAGACGATTGAATGGAAGTCACAGCAAACATGTCAAGGGGAACTGTCGCCACATGTTGGAATTTGGTACGGGACTACCGAATAACTGGGGAAGAGTTTTGTGAGAGACTGTTAGGCATGTCGACACAGACAGCGACGTCATCCAAGCACAAGCCAGATTTTATCACGAGCAACAACGTGAGCATAAGGGAATAGAGGAGTCAGCACCGGACATTGGGCCGTATTTACGTAGGGCAACACGAGCAAGTGTTGAGCAATTCACAAGTGAAACGTGTCTGTACGAGCGCGATGTTCACCAACAGCTGCCGTGCCACTGGTAGAATTCTTGCACGAGGTGCCAGAACAACAGCAAGGAAAGCTACAACTGCTGGACCAGTACGTCAGTGTGTTCCACACGGAGGGAAAACTGCCGTGTACATGTACTTGTGTGGTCAAACAGCTGGAAAGAGCACCTTAACCACCTGAGCCTGGTGTTCGAAAGATTGGAACGTAACAAATTCATGTGTAAAATTGACAAGTGTAAGTTAGGAATAAGTAGAATGGACTGTGTCACAGGGGACGGACACTAACCAGAACGACAACAAGTACACCAGATACAGGACAAACCCACACCCGGGTCACGTAAACAAATCAGAAAGTTTTTTTGGATTAATCAATTAGTTGAGAGAGTTTGTTCCGAATTGTTCTGTAATTACTGCACCATTGACCGAGTTATCTGAAAAACATAAATTCGTATGGTCACCTCAAGCTGACCAAGCATTCAAAGGCATAAAACATGCTGTCTTAAACTGTCAACCACTAGGTTTAGTCCGGAGCTGCCAGTTGTAGCTCAAACAGACGCGATCCAAGAAGGCATTCGGACAGTACTGTACTAACTGGGAGAACAAGGGGGAAAACGCATCATTAACTACCACAGCACGAAGTTTACTAATGCCGAGAGGAAATACCACATCAATGAACAGGAATGTTTGGTGATCGTGCATGCACTGAGGAGGTACTGGCCATATTTGTTAGAAAGGAAGTTCATTCTGAAAACCGACTACCGATGTTTAGTTTGGCTCGAGGGAATGCATAACGGGAAGAACAAACTTGCCTGCTGGGCCCTGCTATTACAAGAATTTGACTTCCTGGTAGAACACGTGGTGGGGGAAATCAATGAACTCGCAGATGTGCTGTCTAGGAACCTGTGCCAACACATAACAGTAACAGATGATGCTGAGTGGGAAAAGGCGTTACCACCTTGCAGTGCCACACAAGTAACAGAAACAACACCTTTTGCTTTGCAAAGTATTGTTGCCGCACCACCCGGAGAACTTGTTTCGCTAAATATCCGCAATGTTTTAAGAGAGGAGCACGTGGCACAATAAAATTCCCCGGATACTGCACAACGCCGACAACACTGCGCAGACAGATATTCCGAACACTAGCGAATCGCGGACCGGGAAATGCAAGTGAAACCACCCGGTATTGCACAAAATGGCGGACCTATGTACCCACAGAAACACATGAACTGGTCCTAACCTATGGACACGACAGTTTAGGACATAGCCACCCGGGTTCAGAACAAACGTGTAGGAATGTACAGAGGTTTCTCCATTGGTCTGGAGTATAGGGAGACACACATAAAATGTACAGAGCTGTGTTACGTGTAACTCCCGGAAGCCACGAACAGACGGCGACGCACCCCAACAATCCCGCCTGCCCACAGAGCCATTTAAAACTGTCACACTGGACATCATGGGCCCATACCCATGCACAAAAAGCGGAAAACATTTTCTTATTGTGGTCACCGATTTGTTCATCAGGTGGAACGAGGTATTTTCTATCAGCAATGTCCGTGCACACACAGTATGACACATAATGCAGAGCTAGTTTTTTTCCCCAGATGGGGTTACCCGGAATACTTTTTAACAGATAACTGTACACAGTTTGTGGGAAAAAAATAGAGATAGTATTGTACTGCATGGGGAACCGAACACCGTACCACCCCGGCCTACCAACCCAGGGCAAATCCAACTGAACGTCGTAATCAAGACGTAAAAATCTAGTTACAAGTCCGGTTAGGAGCAGACCACACGAGATGGGCGAAACTGATTCCACAGGTTATGTTTTGCATAAGGAACCGAGTTAATGCTGCAACAGGGAAAACACCCGCGGAGTTGGCACAAGGCCGCAAATTGTGTGCACCAGGAGAATCCTGCGAAAACCTGCCCGTACTGCCAGAGGAAATTGTCGCCCACCAACTACAGATACACGAGCAGGCGAGTGAGAATCAGAAGAGATATTGTAGCACATGGCTACAATATAGAGTAGAAAGCAGTTGCCAGAGTTGGTACGAGGCATGTACATGTATGTGAGGGAGAACCTGTTGTCTGCAGGAGTTAAGAACCATAGCGCAAGACTGGCACCCAAGTCGATTGGTCCAGTAAGAGTAACAGCGAAGATGGGGAGTTCCACGTTCTTAGTGAAGTTGGGATCGAGACATGTGACGAAACGGCACTGTGACAACCTACGTATAGCCCGGACACCTGTAGGGAAGAGAGGCAAGGAGACGACGATAAGCCCAGTACCTCGGCGATCGCAGCGTAGCATACCAGGAAACACACACAGTAATGTTAATAACACTAGTCCTGGAAACCCATGCCCAGAGAATGTACACGACAGTTTTGGAAACACCATGTCATTCAGGGGCTTTGCACCATCCGAATACTGCACGCCAAACAGGGAGGAGGAGGGCAACAGTGTACACGTAAATTGTAACATAACCAGTGTCGGTGCTACACCTTTTAGTGGTTTTTTTGCACCCGTAAGGGATAGTCTGGCAGAACAATACAGTTTTATGGGGTTTCTCCATGGCACGAGTGAAAATGGTTGTAACCAAAGTGAAAATGTAAATGTCAACACACGTGAAAGTGAGACACCTTTCAGAGATTTTTCTGTACCTGCATGGGATAGCTTGGTAGAGCAAGAAAGTTTTAAAGGGCTTGGGGAAGATAGTAGGAAAGTGAATGCCATTGTAAGTGGTACTCCAGATGTCAACAAACCTCATCACGTCACTCGCAAGAGGTGAGGCGAGTTACCACCCAGTCCCAACAACATGGTTTCAGCCTACACCCCCACCCCCCTACAAATGTCGCAGAGTGAGACCTCCGAGGCCATGCTACATTCGTCCTCGACCGGTGGTCCTGTTTCACAGTTGGGCAGAGCCCACCAGAGTAATGTTAGTTGCTCGCACCGTCTTGGTCGTTTGACGCCGGCTAACAGCCAACAGTTGTTAGACCATGACGGCACTTACAGCTCACATTACACGTGGGTAAGCACTTGCACAAAGAGGCCATAGCAGAGACTTTCCTGTAGCGGGATTATTATTGTTTGCAGTGTACTATATGTTTCTCCATTTTCTTTTAGGGTTAAAAGTGTTAAAAATGTAATTTCATAAATATTGCACAATTCTCTTTGCAAATTCAAAATGTGCGCCGTGCAAAGAACAGTTATCTAACACTAGTATTTCACGTTTTAAATTGCTAGTGTGAGTATGTATAAAGTAATTTTATGTGCCATTTAATTTTAGTAATTAAAGTTTTATTCTGCGTACTTCCGCATGTGTGAACCCCGTAGGCAGCCATGGTAGGTCCTCGTGACCCCTGCCTCTGGGCAGTTGTCCGAATAGAGCTGGCGAGGTAAGATGCCGTCACATACGCACTTCATAGTTTCGCACTGAGTTAGATTTGTATAGTTCACTGTAGTTTACTGGTTAACCTTTGGTAGTAATTTTATTTGCAAGCCTACCCTGTGCAATTGGATAACAATGTTATTCTCAGGACATCACCACTGTATAGAATTTACATATAACTTTAATTTGTTTGTTTTACATGTGAAAAGGTAATCTTATTATAATTTTTTAGTGACGTGAGTACTACACTATATTGGTTTTATTCGGGTGATCTGATATGTAACTTATATTTTCTCTTAAGAGTAAATACTGCAGGTATTCAGACGCTTTGGCCACAGAGATTTTGTTAATTGCATTAAAGCTTCTATGATAGTGACATCATAGGAAATGACCTAATAGAATTTAGAGATTTTCCTGTTTTAAAAGGCGTCATGACGAAGGCCCTGATGACTTGATACTCTCGCCTTACACTCAGGATGAGCGGACCGTCATACGACTGGGCTGCTGTTTTGACGTTACGTTTGTTCGTCCGCAAGTCCTAAATGGTAGAAAATGGTGTTGACGGCATCATAAGTAGTAATTTGTGGGGCAAATCTTTGAAGAGGTCCAAGACTCATTTTTATTAGAATATTAGTTCTTCGAGACGTTGACTGCTCACTCCACCGCTGCGATGATGAACAATCTTCTAGGATGGTAACGTGCAGTGTAATCTTAATTCTAGAAGAGATTGCATATGATGTTTAGGCAGAAATTATCAAATTTAAAGGAACTTAATACAGTAAAATTAATTAATTTTATATTTTGAAGAACAAAATTAGACTAAACAAAATGTATTTAATTTTGCATCTAGGACAAAAGTTTCCAGAACTATCCAGAGGCTGCAATCTAGTAAGCTTGTCTAATCTGCTGAGCTATTACCGCAAATTTTAAGTAAAGGTCAATTTTGATATGAAAGTTAAAGAGTCATACATTTAAGTACTCACGCTAACCATTGGTTGGCTGAGGCGATAAGGATCTCCAGTCAGAATAGCCTACAGTTTAGTTAATTTAATTTAAGACAGCAATATTTTCCGATACCTATGATTGGTAATAATCTGTCAATTAATAAAATCATATTTTGTCAATCTACACTATGGAGTTGTATTTTCCAGTAGCATTGAAGTATCAGTAGAAATTTTCTTTAGTGTTTACGCCTTGAATTATTCAAACAAATCGTATAAAAGTGTTGTCTCTTGTTTACTCGTCTGCAAGGAGGCGGGTGTGGTTTGGCGTAGTCTAACTACCAAGTCTCAGCTACCTGCATTTACGCCCCACGTTGGCCACCAATTGCAGCACTCCCTTCTTCATGTCTATCTAGTTCTGGGGAAGGTTTCCCTTTTTCCCCACTGGCTCGCCTATCACTTAAGCTTCTCTTTCCAGCTGGGTCAATAAGGGAAGATGAGTTAGGTCTGGCGGATGAAAGTGTTGATACCCTCCGGGTGTGAGTTTACTGCCCTTCCACGTTGTAGTAGAATCTGATTGGAAATTTAATGGGGCACCGGCTGGTGGAAACGCTGGGGTATACTGGAGAGAATCAAACCCCAGGTTGAGTTTGACGATGAATGACTTCCTCCCAGGGAGCTTGATCTTACTCACTGTGAAGGCCGTCAAGAAACGTGACACCAGTAATAAAAAATAAAGATGAATGAGGTTGGTAATGTAGAGTGGTGAGGGGTTGAATAATTTATTGCCCAAGATCGTTACCTAGTCGGCTTCCCTTATGCTTCCGGGGCATTTGTACGGGTTTGGCCAGGTTCATTTACGTGATGGGACAAAATCGAGTGAAGTGGTTACTACCGTGGAGTTACAGGTTGGTTTAGGGGGAATAAATATATTTAGAACCTTCCCTGCAGGTGGGAGGTATTTTATGGGACACAAATGTAGTATAGTCTTCGCTATTAGCTCGGGTGCTGGAGGTACTAAATAGTTAACATGACCTAGATCCGGCCACGGCCAACAAATCCCTATCAGCGAATCCAAATAGGAATTGCAGTTTTCATTAATCGGGGGGTAATTCCCTGACAGGTTTAACTGGCCTCTCAGCTAGCTGTGATAGAGGCGGTGTAAGTTCACTGGGAAAGGGGGGGGGGGGGGGCTCAACAGGGGTCACAATTGTGGGTTGAGTGACCTCTCTTTGATGTGGCCGTTGGGCTAGATGTCTGATTTGGCTTTGATGCCCACCTTCTTCTTAGGCAATTATCTTGTTTGGCTCATAAGTAATCAAATTATTATGAACGCATACTCGCAATCTAGTAGTGACGCTCAAGCCCTCCTAGCATAGTCGTGTGCAGACACACTGAGGAAATGAGCATGGCAAGGGCAAGCTAGATGGGTGCATTTCTTCAGGCAGGCTCGGGTGTACCGGACACACCTTGGGAGTCCCTTTCTTATTCCAACTCAAATAGTCCACTCGTGACTGGTACGTAAAGGTTGCTGGTTTGCAATATGAGTCTCCAATTAAAATGAGTAAATTTACACTTGCTCAAATACAAATAAAAGATATGAATGGGAAGTGAAATGACTAACTCACCAGGAATTAAGTTTACCACAGCGTATTCATTATCGTGATATGAAAGCAGGGTGATGATTGGTCCTGTATAAGAAAGCTAATTAATAATTAATTAAATATTATTAAATGATTCTTGAGTCACATAAGGCAGATGAAGTCAAACCTGCATAAGTTATAATTAGAGAAATATATTATACCCAAATAACTCCAAAATTCTAAGATGCAATTTACAGCAATTAGTAAAGGGGGTGGTTTGTCCCAAAGGGAGAACGTTTACAGCCTGCTACTGCGGAGTGCAAGGATTGACTCAGGTAGGGGGTGCAGGGGTAGTTATGTCGTGATACCTTTGGAGCTTCACTGGGGTTTCCTCCACGGGCTGCAGGGTGAAAACTGGTAGAGGTCGAGGAACCTGCTTCAGTTGCTGGAGAGTCTTCCGCAGACCCTGGAGAGCTGTGTCGCTTCTCCTTATATTCTCAAAATGGTAGCTTGGCGGCTGCCACAAAGGGGCAGGGTTTGCTAGCCTCCAATCGCAGGGGTTTGTTACTACAAGGTAGTGGACTGCACTACACATTTCTTATGTCCCTGCCTGGAGGCTGTTGGCATATTTACCGCCTCTCCACAAGGTTTGGCAGCAGTGACGGCACCGTCAACAGGGGTGCTGCTCTTTTATTGCATACCAGATAACTTTTTCCTCTCTGTCTGCTGTGTCAGTGGCTAAGTGGGTAAAACAATCTTTGCCTTCGGGGGTGGCCACCGAATGTCAATTGATGGGTGGGCAGTACAATCTCATTAATTATCCACGTGTCTGTAGTTGTCCAAAATTGCATGGATCAACCCTGTAGCCACAGGATTAATCGTCTGCCGGATTGACATGCCCTGTATGTCTATCAGCGCGTGATGATGGGGTGTAGTAGAAAAGTAGGGTGGCAGGCGTAAGATTTGGGGTTTGATTCAAAAAATGTGAAGAAACTGTGATTAGACTACAGAAACTGGGGTATGTTTCACTTCTGCTTATTTATGACTGTATTATGCCTTTTCTTGGAGACGTACTTGCAACTACGTTCTCTAGTTGGACTTCTCTTGTCTTGTTCACATTATCTGCAGAGTGTCTTTTCAGGCAGGTCAACTCCTTTATCCCGGTTCTTCTAATTGCTAGGTAGCAATCTTTATTCGGTTCCTGAGGTACATTGTTCTAATCGCTGTGTTTTTGCTGTGCATCAGATTATCACTGTTGCTACTAGATTGAACTCTGGCGAGGCTGTTGTCTGACTCATTTCTCGATGGTTGATGTTGGATGACAACTTAGGTCAGGACACCAAGCATGTACGTGTGTCCCTTCTTCGATAGCTCCAACATTCTCAGTGTTTACATCAACAACAGACAGGTGTTAATATGTCTGTGCTGTTCAGGTGTTCTACTTTACAGTGTGTCATGGTCAAAACAGTTGAAGGCCTTCTTTAATACACAAAAATCAAACCTAATAAAAAGATTTTAAAAATATATATATGTGTGTGTGCATGTGTGTGTGTCTGTAGGCATCGTGCACTGGTCTGAAAATCGTACTGGTGGTGCTGCGTCGTGCCTTTCCGCGTAACTAATTGCAGGACATCACGGGGAGCCGTCACATTCATTGTTCAATAAACATACGTGATATAGAATTGACGTGCGGGTTCCTGCCAATAAAAAGTATTAATATTGATGAGAAGAATTTATTGAAAGGGAAAAATCTTTGCATTAGTGGTCATGTAAATAATGTTACAGAAATAAGGAAGGGTGATATTTCTTTAATACAAACGGAAGTGATTCGGCAGACTTCTGTTACTGTCCCACCTTACAAAGTGTTACTTGATGTGGGGTTATGTCTCACATACTTTATGGTACTACGATAATTTGCAATATGCTTTAATTTTTGTATCCCTGATTGTCTTTCTTTTTTTTTTTTTTTTTCCCACAGATTTGTGATGAAAGGATGAAAGAAATGTCACTGCTAGCACATGCCCTTTCCTGGCAGGACTTGGTAAGTCTTGTAAACATGTAGCCAAAGTTGTTAATTACATAAACAAAGAAACACTGCTTCAAAAACAGACATTGCACAAACCTGGGATAAAACCAAGTTCCACAAGGGCTGCAAAAGAAAAGTACTCAAAGGGAAAGAGAAATAGTGACTTGTTTCCAAAGAAAGAACTACATTTTTCAGTGCCAGCATCTCCTTTAACTGTAGATGCGGTAACTGATATACCATGTTCCATATTCCAGATGTTGATTGCAGAAAACAGAAGTGAAGTAGAACGAGACTGTAGAAAAGTAATTAATTATTTGATACAATCAATGGAAAAGTCAGTGCTACGGGATGAGTGTAAAAATGTAACTACAGAATTCTTACAAAATCAGTGTGACTGTTTGGCGGTAAAGTAAGTTTTCAAACCACTCAGTGAAGGTGAACAGTCGTTTTACGAAAACAACATTTGTGTTAGTGATGAGAAGGCACTTGAAATTTCTTTAAAAACATGCAAGCAAGCAGAATGTCCGGAATGGTTTAGTGAAAGGCGTATCCACATTTCGGCATGCAGCAAGGCTCATCGAATTAAAGTTAGAAGACAAGATTTTGATACATTGGCGAGTTCCTTAATAGATTGTAATGATCAATGCCAGTCAGGTGTTTCTGCAAGAAACCTGAAATACGGGAAGGAAATGGAATCTGAAGCGATAGAAAATTATTAAAGAACATGTGATACTAAATTTGTACGCTGTGGTGTGATAGTTCACAAGTTACAGCCATGGCTGTGTGGAAGTCCAGATGGCATTGTTGTTAATGAAGGGCAAACTGAAAGTGTTTTAGAAGTAAAGTGTCCAATTTCATGTAAGGATAGTGCATAGTTGGTAATGCAGGCACTGTTAACATGAAGTATTTGTATTTAGACGAAAAGAAAAATATTAAATTAAAGCTAAATCACATGTATTATACCCAGTGCCAGATGCTTATGTATGTAACAGGTATGGACAAATGTGACTTGTTTGTTTATAGTAGAAAACAAGTTTGCATAACATTGCAACAGGACTTAAAATACATTCAGACTTGTATTAATAAAATAGGAACATTTTATTTTCTCACTATTTACCTAGACTTGTTCCAGCTCATTGCAAAGAAACAAAGTAACAAGCCAATGTCAGCAGAATGTTTATCCATCGTATGTTTTCAATGTTGCCCAACTTTCTCAGTTACCATGTAGCTCTCTTCTATGTACTTTAATGTAGTAATATGTTGTATGTTTTTGGTTGTGCAAATAAATTCCACAATAAATTATTTCAGTGTGTTTCAATAATGTAAACCTTGACTTGATTTCACATCTTAAACTATGAGAGACTGCAAATTTACTAAAACACAACCCACATGAACAATTTCATCAACATATGGGAACAGTTCATTTGGTAGTTTGTCTAATATGTTATATATTTTAATTCTCTGAATGTACCTCTCTACGTGAATTTGAACACTGGCAACATTGTAGGTAGTTTCTACTTTTTCAGCTGTCAATTTACCATTGTGAAAAATGGCGGAGTAACAACTATAACCCCTTAGTCGGAAAGACTTTTTTTACTTCCTGGAAAACCTTTATCAGCCATTACTGCGTCGCCACTCTCCAATAAAGTCAACAAACTGCAGTTATTTGTGATAAATGTGTCACTCAACGTTCCACCGTAGCATTTTGATTTGAAGCACACTATTCCACTGGATGTAATACCTATTAGGAATTTAACTGTGTACGTACTCTTGTAATTTGAGTAAAGAAACACCCTTTCATCAATGTTGGGTGGCTGTTTAACTTTAACTTCCGTACAATCAATTATCACTCCGCACTTGGGGTATTTTATTTAAAATACCGCTGACTTCGTTTCCGTAACACTTTCCCTGCTAGACCAAAACACATATTTAGCCATTGTATATGCTAGTAACATTAAAGTTGTGGTAAAAATGTATGATACTGTTGTATGATGAACTCCGAACATAACTCTCATAGCAGAATGCGACAGTCCAGTTTTCATTTTCATTAAAAATATGAACAAGCAATTTTCTTTGCTAATTTTGCTGTATGATTGAGTTTCAGTTGGTAACAATATTAACAAGAAGTTGAAAACCACGAACGTCACTCCTGTTAAATCTCGTAGTTCTGTTTCATCTTTGATTGAAGACTATCCCTGGAAACCTAGTATTTCATTTAAAGTATTGCTTGTTCCTGACCTCTGGTCGTAACGTTTCATGTGTGACTTTAAGTTCCACATACAATGGAATAGATGCTTGAATAGACAATTCACACCCACTGATCGTGCAACAAAAAACAAAATCGCTAGGAATGCTTTCACTGACATCTGTCTGTATCGTAACTTCGTGTTTCGTAACAGCAGCACTAGTTGAACATTCGTCTTCTACAAAACTTGCGTTTACATTATTCTTTCTTCATTTTGCGGCTGTCAAACCTTCCCATAGCTTCAGATAAAGTGTTTTTTTTTGTCTATAACCTTGTGGGAAAAAACTGGGGACGTATGTTGGATTCTGGGGATGTCCTGACCGTCTGTTTCCAATAAAATGACAGCTGCATGTTCTTGATGCGGCTGGTGGTTCCCAGGGTGATCCATCAGGACTGAAAATCAATTATTCACTAATTACCTATTTGAATATGTTAAAAATAATATTTATTTATCATTACATAAATGTCATCATTATTTTTTTTCCCCACTGCATTTCAGCAATTAAATAGACAGCCTAATACGTATGCTTATTGTACCTACAAATTTTTACGATGTTAAATATACTTCATTGGGTCGTCATTTATAAAAAAATTTAGTCACCTAAGAGTAAACTAAAATAAGTATTTGCACTGAAAATATTTCCTACATTCTGCCTGTGTATACAATAATACTTTTATAAGCCGCATAATGTTAATTACTTTCGTCTTTGCACAGCCTGGATCCGCAACTTACGACACTCCTCTTCAGTTTTCTGTGTTGGAAATGAATAAAAACTACATCAGGGCTATGTTTCCGTAAGTATTTGTGTACCCAAAAACATAGAAATTTGCATTGCCATTCCGCTTTCTTGAGCCATCCATTCTACTATTGGTTTTGGCAGCTAGCGCCACACAGTTTCTGTGCCTACCGCCCTGCAGTTAGTTACCACAGTCTCCGCCAGAGTAGCGTTCACTGTGCCTATTTATATTGACGCATGCCATTTTACTGCGCAACACATTTGCGCACTGCATGGGCAACTTTGCCCCATCAATGAGCGGACAAGAGCTTGGACAGTGGCAAAATAATTTCACGTACGGATCAAAGGGACTCCGTGTGTTAGACAGCCTCGGATGTAAAGATGATTAACACGTTTAGTTATGAAATGTAAGGACCACCCTTTTTGTTAAATAAGATTTTATTTGACGGCCCACTACCTTGAAATGATCTGTGGAAGAAGTTCCAGCGAACCCGCACGATCGCAGCACCTCTGCTGCCCTGTGACATCACATCCCACCAACCTCAAGCCGAGGTGGATAATTTTGTTGTTGCCTCCATGCAGGGAGATAAGAAATGAACTGCACTGCCGCAACCCTGATAGACCTACCCCTGCACTGGAAGGCTACGCTACCTCGTACATCCCCGTAAGTTTGCTGATCGAGAGATTTTTTCTCTGTATAAGGAAGTCCGAGAGCATCCCCAGGCAGACACGCCGGGCTTGTCTGCCGCATAGGTCAGCGAGCACTCCTTGGTCTGTGAAGACCTCCCTCCTTTCCTACAGCCTGAAATATGGCTTCAACCGCTCCAGCAGCTTGAAGGCTTTACACCCAACAGCTTAGAAAGGCTTCAACATTTAGCAGCTTGAAGAAGGCTCTTCCTGCTTCACAAGACTCCAGAGGTAACCCAATACCCTTTAACCTGCAACCCCTTTACCCCAGTCAGATTCCGTGACTCCGCTGTGGCAGGGCGTCACGACAGTTTTCTTCTGGGTAGACCCCTTTCTCAAGAAGGCGCTGTAAAGAGCGTGGACTTAACATCAATAACCGTAAACGTAATTTTTTTACGTTGTTCATTTATCAGGCTCGCCTTCAGTTGCATTAAATTGAATAATTAATTAATTATTTGAACCTTAGCTAATTTATAATCCAACCGGGATTTTCCCTCTTTCTTAAAATTCGTAATAATTATTACATACCTGAAATAGTGGACTACTGTAATTTTAATATTAATTCCTGGTTCCTTTATTTATCTACTAAATATTTTGTGTCAGTAAATCTTGTTGTCAGGGGCAATAGAAAAACCCCACTGAGGACTAGTTGTGAGGCGTGCCAAACTCTACAGGAGATGGAGCTTGCAGAAAGCTTAGAGTCTGCAAAGACAAGTCACTGCTCCTGGGTTTCCGGTGCTCCCTCACCTACCCTCAGTGGTGTCCTAATACCGGACTGCAATATATACGTCAGGGCCTTGGGTGTGACTGAATAATACACACCCCTAGGACTGCACGTCTGCAGAAAAGTTAGAAGGCTGGTCCGATGAACATCAAGAAGGGTGGAATTAAGTGCCGTGCTATACGCAGAGAACGCTGAACCTTGCAAAGATTAATAAACTCACAGTCGACGTTGAGGTTACTAGTGAGGTCACTCCCCCACCTTCGGAACCCAAGCTGGTACCTAGACCAATCTCGTCGTTCATCCCTCTCGACCACAAGTCAGAAGATGCATATTTAGACGCTTGTTGGCCGGAATCAGAACCAGAACTGATACTTCCCCTCCAACCGGAGACTCTTTAATGCCTACCGCAGTTGTCACCCCGCCAAAAGAAACTCAGAGCCAGGCTGTTCAGAATACGTTTATCATAAAATTGGCTTCCAGGAAGATTATCTCCGGGTTCGACTCCCATCTAAGATCACCCCAAAGCCACATGCAATATCTCCCCCTGAAAGTTATATTCCCGCACGTCGCCTACATGGCCACAGCAGATAAGGCAAATCCCTTCGGCAGGTTCATCCATCATCACCATTGATTAGTTCATCGCACTACTCATACACCCCCCGGAACAACTGGCGTCCCGTCTCTTGGCAATCCTTGTAGTAAGAAAGATTGAACTTCCAGGAAGGGTAAACTATCTTGGTTCGCCTCACTCTGGGGTTTGATTCCCCGTCTATCAGACGGTATTCTCCCACCGAACCTACTACGACCCACCGTGCCAGAATAACAACATGCCACGGAAGGACTACTTGATAAATTTGGGAGGGTAGTCAGCACCTTAACCACTATCACGGAGATAGAAGTGCGCATCAATATATATATATATATATTATATATATATATATATATATATATATATATATATATATATATATTATATATATATATATATATATATATATATATATATATATATATATATACACACACACACACACACACACACACACACACACACATATGCTGTTCATGGTAAAGTGAATACTTTTGAGGCTCTATTTGCTTTTACTTGCAGCAAATTTTTATCCTTTCACTACCTTTTTAAATTAATATTGCCATGTAAGTAGTAAACACTGTGTATATTCCACCACACTTGAAAGTTAACGTCTAAGGCTAAAATTAAATTTATTTTTAGACTACTATTCAAAATGAGATGGCTTTCAAAAGTGCCCACTGTACTGTTAATTGCCTATATATAAATATATAGTTTGAAGGCAGATCTTTACTACCTTTTTAAATCATATTTTAGTACTCTAACTGCAAATTTAAAATTGTCGGAGAAAACATGTGTCTGTAGGGCTAAAAGCATGTTCAGAAAGAAAAATAAATTAAATGCTCCGCCTAAAGTTTTTTTTTACTAGGAAAAGAAATATGAAGAGTTAGGTACTATGTACTCAATTTTTTTGCTGATTGGAAAGTGAAAAGGTAAATTTTTTAATAGGCCTACACCCCAGTGAAATGTGTTTCTATAATATTGCTATGTAAAAATGTAAATATTTTAATATCAGAAGTTTATTTTACAAATACTGTATCAGAATTCAATTTAATAATGTTTTATGTTTAAACTATTCCTTACTAGTCGTTGCTGACCCAGTACTGTTATCACTGTTCTTGTTTTGTATTTATTACGAAACAAACATATCTTAGAGAAAATAGATATGATTTTTTAAAACACAGACGTGTTAGACCTGGGATGTTTTACTAAGGATTCCAAAAAGTCTGAAGTTACCATGAATGCAGTATATACAGTATAGTAAAGTGATACTATTTTGATTAATTCCACTATGTTAGCTTAAATTAAAAAAAAAACTAGGTCTACTAATGTAAAAATGTTACAAACGTTGACTTCTAATTTATTAATTTAAATACTTCAAGAACAATATTTTGTAGCCTTTAAAATACTCCTTTCAGCTAACTGTCTCTCATGTTATTTAAATGTTCTTAGGTTGGTGAATGGTGATACTGCACAGCTGATTTGAAGGGTTTGGCATTATAACACCACTATGGAAGTTGCCACCCAGTACATGAAAGATATGATGCCCTCAGCTCCATTGTCAACAGCAGTTATAGTGACAGACCTGAACAAGGTGAGAGAGACAGAATGTAACTCTGATCCTTTGCTACCATTTTATTTTTTGCTTGTACATTTTGTGTGTTAATTTGTGATTGTATAATATACCTATTAAAGTGTGATATACCAGTAAAGATTCCATTTGTGTGGTTTGAGGCTCTTTGTATTTGTAAATAAAACAGCCATTTTATAAGTGCATTCTATCTAACACAATAATACACATTTATTTGTGTATGGAAATTTGCTGTTATTTGCATTCCTGAATGGCACCACTTGTACTATCTGTTCAGTAACTATCAAAACAATGTCGACAAACATTTCCAGGTCCTCATTTGAGGCAGCTAAATTTCCTCGCAACATGAAGTTAATTGAAATTTGGAAATTTTTCTATTCTCTGTCATATAAATTACTGGGGCTGTTTATTATCAGTATCGGTTATTGGCCAATATTAAGCATCTAGCCAAGTCACAATCAATTGGTTCCAGTAAGTTATCAGTTGTAACGCTCGTCCCTATACCTGCCTATTTCCCTAATCCTTTCTTATGCTTATCACTATATTCTAGTGTTACTGTCTCAGGTAGGTTAGGCTATATAAGAGACTGGTGTTCATGGGGGCGGTAAGCTCGATGGCAAATGAGTATGAGATACTTTGAATTTACTAACACAAAACTCTTTTATTATAACATTAATTACATGAGTGTGAATGAAACAAGTTACATTAAGCTGTACAACACAAAGATTTACTCTTCCAACAACCCTATAGAAGGTTCGCATTCTCTAATGAATAGGCAACAAGTTAAGAATGACCTGCCTATCCCTGCCAGTATACTGAATTAATGAGGGGTTAGTTAACCGACGGAGTCCCGAGAGATAGCCTTACAATCTACTACCAAGCATATTATGCTCACCCTGATTTGGATGACTAGGAGCCCCTCTAGGCTTAGATAGTGGAGTAGCCTTCAGTTGTCAGCCTCGCTGAATCCTGGCATCATCGGTTCCGACGAGTAACACGCTGATTGACCTCTTGCACGGCTGGAAGTGTCTCGGGGGGGCAGGGTAACATGTCGAGGTTCCCTTATATTCTTCCTTACTGACTGGGTCAAGTGATTTGTTTGTAAAACATGGCGGGTGACCCAGCTCTGGCCACCATCTCTGCAGTAATTATGACATCTGTGAGCGGCCCCATCTCTGGCCGCTACACAACCCCCTTGGTCGAAGAAGTAGACGTTCCGGCTGCTGGAGTCGTCGTGGCACATCAAGGCATCTACTGCCAGAACCATCGGGCAGAGGGTCTGAGGCACAAGTAAGGCCAAGGGACTCAGATCAGCAGCTGCGAACATAGAACAAAGGGTGGCATACACAATATTATTAAGGGTAGTATCGAGAAGGCAAGACTAAATTTAGGGTGCCGTTTTACAAAGTGACATGAAAGACAATTATAGATAGTATTTCATGATAGGCAAGGATGGCAGAACTTGAATTAAACGTGTATACAAGTGAATATAGAAAATATTATGGGTTATGTTTGGTGCAATGCCTACCGTAGTGCTAATACCTTTGCGCGTTATGTAGCAGGACCACTGGATAGGAAGGAGTATGTCCAGTGCCACATTTAATTAATACATTACTAAAAAACCCAAAAGGCTAGGCGGTGGACATAGGTTTGGAGGGAGTGTGAACTTATGCATGCGTGTGGTAATGACTTCGCAGTACAGCTTGCTAGGTGAAATTTTTAATTTCCTTTAACGAAATTACATTTTTAAAAGTAGGTATGCCTACTGGTTTAAATTTTAGAACTTGAACGCAGTTAAGTATGCGTGAAAAAAATGGTACATATTTCTTTTCCTTAATTATTAAGATATATGTGTGTGTATATATACATATATACATATCATAATTACGAAAATTTCTAAGACACAATGAAAATGTTAGTAACAAGAAGTTTCACAGTTGGTACAACTGGATAACAGTGCCATTATTTGTGGACTCGGCATATCGGCAAAAGACTGAGCGAGCACAACCACAGCGCGGTGTGGTTATGTTTCGTTTACCTTGATTTGTACATACCTTAAAACCAGTGAATCCAAGCTTATATGCATTGTCTAATTTACCAAGGTTATATAATGTTGGCATTGCTTATGTTATATAACACAAGAATAATTGGTGATTATGATGTAAGGTATTTCCATTGCCATATGTTAGGTTACGTGAGTTTGTAAAATTGTAACAGCCCTTTTTACAAGTAAGTACAGACATTTTGACATAACCCATCCTACCCTAGTGGTAGGGTAAAAAACCAAAAGATTTTAACAATTAAAAAAATTTTGAGTGATTTATGCAACAGTTCTCTGTATGAATTAAATGGTTCGAAGTTGTGATACACATTGTCACTGTCTATGTAGTTTTCACTCTTGTGCCAGTTAGGCGCTTAATAATCATCTATGTAACAGTAATGTTTATCATGCATAGCACAATTGTTCATTTAAAAAATGTTTCTCAGTCCATTCTCACAACTTGAATTCACATAAATGTTTCGAATTGTAGCGATAACCTGGCATTGCTACACTGCCTAAGGTCGTGCTGGGTATAGCTGGTAGCTGAGTGCAGTGGTTTCGTAAATGTGCCCTTCTTGGTCCAGTTATAAAATGGGTCATGCATGGCGCTGCCCCCCCCCCCCCCAGACGGCACCGTGTATTATAGCGCGAGATAGCGAATTACTTGTGAGTGAGACTGCAGGCCAAAGACGAATGAAGCAGACGACCCTAGGCCACAGAGAAGCTCTGAGGCCAGCCAGTACTACGAGTTTGGGTGAGCATAAATGTGTTTGCAGTAGAAAGCTACTCTGGAACCGAGTCATCATCCCTTTCCCCCTTTATAATAATTATGGCAAGGTTAGGGAATAGCTGCGTATATTGTGAATCCTGTTAAACTATTGTTTCAGTATATTAATAACATAATTGCAATCTCCTTGTTCTGCAACATAACTGTATCCTATTGTTGTTAAACGTAAATGTATTTTCTATTACTTAGAGTTTATTATAGTAAAGGAATATTCTTATAATTGATCCCTCTTATTTAGCCACCATCACGAGCACCCCCTGTACGCCCCTTATCACCCTTGCAGTAATCTAGTGTTTGATGTTCGATCGAGTATAGAGAGTTTGGATACCAGAGTAATTAGGAGACTGGAGGAAGGGAAGTGTTACAGAATGTTAATGTCGTAGCACTAGTCTTTTTCTTCACTGAAATAGTGTTTATTTTACTAATAAACAAGATGTGAGTGTTGACACTGTTAATTGAGTCTTTGTTTCTGTTTTTCTTAGAATAATTGTAACATGGATTTTGTGTTTACAATTTCACAAACATTAGACTAACAAAAGATCACATTATAATCATTTATGTACAAAGTAGAACACTCCAACTGAAAGTTATTACATTATTTGTCAGATATTGACTTTGTACCTTTAATACTCTAAGATGGGTCTTAGTGCCCTTAACAGAATTAGAGAAAGTAAAGAATAATTAGTACATATTTATTCATTTGTACCATATGTGAGGCACTCGCCTCAACACATAATGTTAACTTTACTTAATAACGTATATGCTTAGTAGCCGTATATTAAACCTTTCCTATTAAGGACCGACCTACTAGTCCCGACCTCAGGGCCTGATAGTTTCGCCTTTTCTTAGCTAATTAGAATTCTTTGAAAAGAATGTCTTATATGTTTGTCCATGGTGTTTAAATTAAAATACAGTATGTGCACCATATTTACTTAAGGCCATAATTGAAGACCTGTGCATCATAGATTCTTGTATCATTAGACCTCAGTGGTCTAGGAAGCGAACCACATAGTACGCTTATGTAGTGGCTTGGATCCTTGCCAAAAGGATTGATAACTTAATTAGTTTTACATATAAGGTAATAACAGCAAGTACTAGTAGAGTGATTACTCCCAAGGTGGCGTAATCAAAATGAGCAGGTTCAATTGATGAAAATAACTTGGATCCTCCCATGTTAATTTGGGTTAGTGACAGGTCTACATGTGGCAGCACTGGCTGCACTGTACTATTCATTTGCCAATTAGTATCCAACACAGAATTAATGTTGTAAAAGTGAATTCCAGCAGTCAAAAACAACTGGTCAAGGTGGAATGCCTGTTGGCTTAACCAATGAATTGGAACTACTGTCTGTTGTAACGAGATAGTGGGTGCCCTCAGGTCACAAAGGTGGGTAGACTCGGATGACAGTTTGATGTGGTGTGACAACCTGGCATCCACATGGTACATACAATTTTATACTTCCTAGTTTGAGAATAGTGACCTTGACATCAAACAAAGAGATTATACATTTGATATGTTGGAATTGCAGTGATATTTGCATGTTGAAAATAGTTTTGTGGAATTGACAAGTAAAATAGCCTCTTTAATACGTAGAAAATCATCACTGGTGATGGATTCTTTAGGATTACGTATTACATCTGCCGACATTTTGGACGAAAGGGAAATAGCTTTAATTTTATCCTAATTTGGATTAATTGCAGTCGCGGAGAATGGGATTTGAATGGTACACGATTGATTGCGAAATTGATGTGGAATGGGAATGGTTGTGTATATTTGCAATTGGGAATTGATTCTGGAAAGTGGTATTTGTATCTTAATTACCATTTGACTGGTTGAAAATGAGCATTCTGTTAGTTCGTGAGTATAGTACTTAATGATATCTTTTACACTTATGCTTAATGTTAAATTGAGTTTCCGCAAAGTGATGTCAAGTTTTTCAAGGTCAGAGCCAAGCTGTGTTTTATTAACTGCAGTTAAAGGCAATCTGTTGGACTGACATGAGATGATGTAACCTCGGATGAGTTCTTCAAGAACGCGGTTATCAACAAGTGGAGTAAGCTGGGGTTAATAAATACATTTGGCTTTTGACGTCGATCTTACTAGGGCAACATGCTCATTATTTAGGGCTAGGGAAATTTTATTGATAGTTTTTGCAAGTGTGTTAACTTTCGTTTCTACTTGATGTTTCAATTTGTTTACCACATGGTATGTTACAGTCACATCTGTGTTTGTGGATACAATATTATTTGCAAGTGAAGTTACCTTGGTTTGTAGTTGTTGGTCATTGTCTAATAGTGCATGCAGATGCCTGTTTGTAAGAACGTTACAGCACCAGCTAACGTCTCCTATCATTTGTATTCCTCGCTTTCCACGAGTTCTGGTATGTACGTCGTCAAGGTATTCTCGTAGCATTCCCTTTTCAACTACTTGCATTTGTTCGTAAATTACTTACAGGTCTGCAACTTCTGGTCATTGCAGGCAACATGTAAATATTGGTCAAGGGATGCTGGTGTAGTTGGTATTTGCAGTGGAACAGTGTAAATAAGAGGTATGCTCTCTTCATATGTGAAATCCACGTCTGTGGGTGTCCAGTAGACACCTGCATACGTGCGATAATTAGCAGGCGCTGCAAGGATAGCGGGCAGGATGATGCACACTACAGCCACGACCTTGGCGACTCCAGCTGGCTTCCCACTCCTCGGCAGCAACTCGTCTCGTGGTTGGAGTTTCTATGACAACGGTGGTGCGGATGCGCGGAACGCAACTGACATCCGCACACTGCTACCAACAGGGGTTGGCGGCCTTGGAACCCCTCTCCACATTGCTTTAGCCTTGTAATCTCCCGGCAATGTGTCAGTGGCAATGAACGCAGTCCGACGTCTCACGCTGGCTGAATTCTGCCTCGGCAGACACGTGCTGAGCGTAGAGCGACATCAGCTCGCCCCAGTTGTGCTGCATAGACTCTGCACTGGTGTTGTCTCGTAAGGCAGCAACACGTCTCTGGCATACCCTTGTGCAGTTTGTGTAATGCAACACACTAACACATTTTGAAATAACATAAAACAGTGATCCAATTATACATACACAATACACTTGACGTGACCAGATATGGGTATTACCGGATGTAAGCCGGTTTAGTGTAACGGGTGCATACAGTATCGAATGTGGGAATTCTGGTTTTACTTACTTGTATTCGTACCGTACATCTCCTAGGATTACCATGTATGGGCCACGATAATGGTGTGTAAGGGCCTTTTGCCGTCCCCTATTACGTACCCACATGTAATCATTAATACGTAGTGTACATGACTGAAGCGTCTGTCGAATTGGGTTTTTTGGTGTTGAGCGTGTAACTAGTTAACTTATGCGTTGTTGCAATCCTATAATAATTTAGGTCACCAGTCATTGGCACAATCAGAATATTTTGTGGCAATCATTTGAGCTGGTAGCGCAGCCTCTACACTATGGAGTAGATAAAACTGTGTATATTTTGTTGTAGTATCAACACTTGTGTTGTAGTTGAAAATAATAAATTCTACATAAAGGTCCCAATTAGCTTGATCGGCATTGGCACATGCGGTGAGTTGTTCGCCTGCAATGTGGTTGGTGGCTTCAACTAGGCCATTACATCTGGTGTTGTATGCTGTTGTGGTTAGTTTCCTAATCCCCTAACGTCTTTAATAAGTTATTGACTAACTCGTTTTGGAAACTAGTGCCTCTATCAGTAAGAATTTGTTCAGGGCAAGTTGCTGCATCTATTGATGGAACTGGATTAGCAACAACGTAGCGACTCAGATATTCGGTCATGACCAATATATATTTGTTGCCACTTGTAGTGGCTGGGAGGCATCCTTTCGCATCAAGAGCCCAAGTTTTCAATAGAGGTTGAGGTGGAATGGATGTCATTTGATCTGCAGGCTTGGTATTAGGCGTTTTTGTTTTCTGGCATACTGGGCAGCACGGACATAATTTTTTACATCACTAGTCATGATGTCCCAGTTTGTTTGATCTTTTGGAATGTTTTAAATACACCAAAGTGACCTGCCCCAAAAATAGCTTCATTGTGTGCTATAATCTCATTTACATATACTTGAGGCACTAATGTCAGTTTTTTAGGGCATTATGGCATGTTCACTTGAAGATATTTTTCAGTTTTCTGCTATACCATAACAGCGATTAAGTCAACGGTATTTCGTGTCAGCTTGCTGTGGGTTCTCTAACGCGAGTTTTAATGTTTTATGTGTGGGTCACGCTCATATTCCGTGGTTAAAGGTGACATATTTAAGGCAATAAGACATAAATGCTGGATAATCATCATCAATTTTTATGTATTCCTGCTCGTGATTGTACATAGGCAAGAAGTGTGGCTGTCCATGTGTATTCACAATTATGATTTTACATGTTAAAAGGGGATCAATACAATTAGTTTCAATTTTATTAGTATTGTTGTCCATGATTACCTGTATATTAACTTGGTATGATGATGTAATGATTTTGCAAATGGCGTGAATAGGAAAAATTTCTTCATCAGCGATGGCTTTCACAACTTTAGTCTTGTCTGTGGACTGTACATCATTTCTGAAAAAGTGTTTGATGTCAACCCAATTGTTGACTTTGTACCTCACAATGCTCTTCATAATTTTGTCATGCTTTTCAGTGTTCTGTAAGATACATTCTGTAAGCATGTTTTGCTTAATTGTGTATGTAGTGTTGTTGCTAGTGACGTTTAGTGTTTTTCTATCAGTTTCGGTTGTGATTCAACGTAAGGCGTCTGGTAAGGTATTTAATTGCCTTTTTTAATATACGGCTCAAAATCATATTCACTTAATGCAATTGCCATCTTTTGAATGCTGATATGTTCAGCCATGGTGGGTAAATATTAAAGGCTGTCATGATCCATCTCTGTAATGAAGTGGCGCCCATACAAGTATTGTTGAAAACGATTACATAGATAATGTATAGTTCCAAGTTCTCTCTCTGTAGCATTCCATTGTGACTCATTAAGCGATAACTTTTTTGAGGCAATAGCAATAATACTACGCTGCTTTGTCTGTGGATCTGCCTGGATAAGGGCTCCCCTACTGCATCATTACTGGCGTCGCAAGCTAGTATTATGTCTTTCTTTTCATCAAGTTTTTGTAATACAGATACTGCTAAAATTGCTTTCTTAAGGTTTACAAATGCCTTTTGGTGGATATCTTCCCATTTATAGGGTACATTGTGTTCGGTTAATTAAATCAGTGGTTGAGATATAGTAGCGTAATTCATTATATACCTTCTAAGGTATGATGTCATGCCTAAGAATGTATGCAGTTGTTTGTGATTAGTTGGTGAAGTAATGTGTTCGATAGTGCTCACTTTTTCTGGATCAGTAGAAATACCTTGCGGAGGGATGATGTGGCCAAGCAACTTAACAGTTTGTTCTGCAGAAGTGCATTTCTTCGTGTTGGCTTTAACATTGAACATGCACAAGAGCTCAAAAACTTTTTGTACGTTTTCTATATGTTCGTCAAATGAATTACGTAGAATAAAAATATCATCAATATAGGCTATGGTGGCTGTCCATCGTAGGGGTCCTAATAGTGAATTTATGAACATTTGAAAGTACTGCGGCCATGTTAACCCCATTGGCATTCTTTTATATTGGAACGACCCTATTCCATCAATGCTAGATGTTAATTTATAACGGTTTTGTTGTCTAACAGGAATACTATAAAAGCCTGAAAATAAATTTAAACTCTTAATGTAGTGGGAGTTCTGTAGTGCATTCAAAATGTCTTCGGTGCGGAGTAAAGGGTACTGCATTCTTGTTAAATATTGATAAATTTTTCAGGTAAGTCAGTTAGAAATCTTAAACCGCTGTTTTTCGTTAAAACAACCAAACTTGGAGCAGAATAAGGTGAGTCAGTTTCCTCTATAATCCCCGCCTGTACCATATCATCAATTTGTATTAACAGTTCATGTATTTTCGGACTTTTCCTATAAGACCGGGTTGCTACTGGCTTATCTGTGGAAAGGTCAAGCTTTATCTCAAAGTTCCTAGCTTCAGATAGTTATAGATACTGTAGCGAACCTATCGTTATATTTGTTTGTAATATCATTAATTATCACAGTTTGTTTGTTAGGTAACTTCTTGTTGATCGTAGGTGGTGTCTTTTCTTCACCTTCAAAACTTTCTAATTCGTTAAAATAATGCTCAATGGGCGCATTGGTGTCATGTAAGGTAGTACCTGAGTGTATAGGTACCTGAATTAACTGATTGGTATCAATATCATTAATGAAAAGAACGTTGTGTTTTAAAAGAGGAATGACATATTTCTTTATAAACTCTACCTCTAATATTAAATCCTGTTTCAAATTATCTATAACTAAAAAGTCTTGTGGGTATGTGTGTCCAGAAATGTATAAATTGATAGTGGTTTTAAATTTAGGTGTAGCTAATACAGATGTTGCGCCAACTAAAGTAATGTTTTCTCGCAATGGCTGCAGCTATTGTGTTGAAATATGTGTTCTGGCTATACTGCTACGTGAGCACCCGGTGTCGAGTAATGCGTAATACTTTCTCCCTTTTATTTTGACAACTACTCTTGGTGTTGACGTTTGCAAGCTGGTGTGTTGACACTCCAGTTTGGTAGGCTGACGTGAATGTTGATTTGTACTAGATTGAGGTGCAGGCCTTCTCAGCAAGTTCAAAAACTTAGTGTCATTGTGGTAGGCCTGGCGACTCGTGTTTTCATAACAAATTTTATTCTCTATGGCATTGTTATTTGTGTGGTATTCTAGAAAGACAGTTATCTGCATCAGCCTGAACTTTTGTTTAAATCTCTTAAAACAATCACCTATTTTCATTTCAAATTCGAAATGTTGGTAGGGGAACAATGGTCAGTGGCATGCTTTGTGTCCTGTATAACAACAGAGGTCGCAGGTGTCTGAGCCAAGACTGCGTGGCCCACTTACTTTTTGAAGTCGCTTGAATTCCGGTGACTTGGCATGGCATGTGGTGGCGGTAGTGTGGCAACGTCAACCTGGATAGGAGGACGGGATGGCAAGCCGTGTTTGTTTTGCAGCTAAGGGATTGTGTGTTTGTCACCTGGGTGTTATGCAAATTAAATTTTGCAATGTCAGCATACGATCTCTGCAGCACAACTTTATTATATATTGTCCTACGCGCATCACAAACTTGGTTGTTCCTTTCCTGGGTGGTGGTGACACGTCTTTCTCTATAATTGGGGCCACATACTTCCTCCTGTGTATGTTCATAATGTTGCTGTTATGCCCTGAAGGGACCTGCCTGACTTTCTCTAGTGTGTCGGTAATGGTCTTGGTTCGATTTTGTTCTGTAGTGATCCCTACTCGGTGTCCTTTCAAATGCTGTGGGCCTATCAAATCTGATCTGAATAGGTGTGACTCTGTGGGTGGGTTCTCTGTACACGTGTGGAAATGTATGTTGTTTAACATAAGGCACTGGTTCTGGGCATGTTGTACGTTTGTTCGTGTTTTTGAGTTTTTGCAATTGCTCTTTCAACATATTTATCTCTTCTTGGAGTTTGACATGTGGATGGAGTGAGGTATGTTCAGTCATCTGGTGTACCTGTATGTCCCAGGCTCAATGTTTTTGATGGTTTGTAATAGTTTGGTGAATGTGTCTTGTTTGTAATTTCACAAGTTTGTCGGCAACAGCTGGTGACAAAAAGTTCCAAATTATTTTAATGAATTTTGGCTCGGACAACTGTGGTTCACACTTATTCTTATAGAAAGTTAAATCTTCTATGTAAGGCTGATAACTTTCACCTTGTTGGTGTTTCTTGGAGTGTAACAACTCTCTGTAATGGTCTTTGGTGTCAAGCATTGTGAATGTATGTAGTAGTTTGTTTTCAATGTTTTCCCAAGAAATGTGCTCTGCATTGCTGTAATAAACGTTCTCATAAGCCTGTTTGGCTGTGCTTTGTAGGTAAAACTTTATGCGGCATTGTTCTTGTAGTTAAGTCCAATTATTTAAATCACTGATGGCGTTGAAGGTATCTAAAAATTCCTCCACATTTTCATTATTCTCACCTGTGAATGTGGGGATTTGGTGTGGTTGTTGGACTACGTGTACTGGCTGTGTGGCATGTACTTGTGCTGGTGTAGAGCTATGTAATTCAGCAGTGTTATTAGTGCATTAGGTGGTCGGATGTATGTTCGTGTACTCATGTTCCGTGATTTCAGTATTCCTGCTGGGAATGGAAATTAAAAGTGGATCTGTTGTCTGAAGTGTGTGGAGTGGGCGTGGTCGGAGATATCCACTTCCACCAGCCTTGTTAAATTTTGATTCAAGTGGTGAAGTCTGTTCTGTAGTTGAGGTGTGTACTACTGCGATTGATTCTGTTTTTTCAATAGTTAACTGGTTCCTTAATTGTTCATGTATTTCAACTGTGCATTTAGTGTTGCTTAAATCAATTAATAGTGTTTTAACCAATTTCCTTATCGCTTATGCTGTAGATTTCTGTTCTGTACTCATTTCTGCATTGTAGAATAAAGTTGTGTGGTAAAAAAAAATGTGCTCTGTGTGAGTTAAAACTACTTATAATCACAAGGAGATACAGATTTTGAAAGTTCTCCAAACACACAAAAACAAATTGAGACTTTTTTGCTTACAAAGGAACAGATGTTCCCACGTCCAGTAACAATCTGTATTTATGCATTACTAAAGTAAAAGCAAACTTAAACTACTGCAAGGAACTGGAGGTGGGTGGCGTGACATCAAAGTGCTGGCTGACAATGTGTCGGCACGGACTGTTGACTAGCGCACGTGGCTAACTAACCTTGCACACGCTCGTTTACAGTGCTTCCCCTGAAGGTGTGGGAGGAAACAGCTGTCGCGTATCTTTGCACGAATACGTTAATTGTACATGCAATGAAACATTTATGCTGGCATGCTAAATCAATTCTGAAAGTTTTATTGACTACTGAAATAAATTTTCTTAGATATACTTGAATAGAAAAATACTGAATGTAGAAGTGAATTATCGTAGGAACACTACGCCTAAGCATGCTGTGGTGTGCGTAAAGCTCAGCCACATTTGATTTTTCTACGTTTCAGGTTTCTTGTAGTGTGTAATTAAACAGAGTGGAGTGCGAACTACTGGAAGAATTCCTAATTATAAGCGTGAGACGATCAATAGGCGTCTCCGCCAGTGCAATGCTCATCCCTATACCTCCCTATTTCCATATTCCTTTCACATGCTTATATCTATATTCTAGGGTTACTGTCTCAGTTAGGTTAGGCTATGTAAGAGATTGGCGTTCATGGGGGCGGTAAGCTCGATGGCAAATGAGTATGAGATACTTTGAATTAACTAACACAAAATTCTTTTATTATAACATTAATTAAATGAATGGGAATGATACAAGTTACATTAAGCTGTACAACACAAAGATTTACTTTTCCAACAACTCTATAGAAGGTTCGCATTCTCTAATGAATAGGCAACAAGTTAAGAGTGACCTGCCTATCCTTGCCAGTATACTGAATTAATGAGGGGTTAGTTAACCGACGGAGTCCCGAGAGATAGCCTTGCAATCTACTACCAAGCATATTATGCTCACCCTGATGTGGGTGACTAGGAGCCCCTCTAGGCCTAGATAGTGGAGTAGCCTTCAGTTGTCAGCCTCGTTGAATCCTGGCATCGTCGGTTCCGATGAGTAACGCGCTGATTGACCTCTTGCACGGCTGGAAGTGTCTGGGGGGGGGGGTAGCGCGTTGAGGTTCCCTTATGTACTTCCTTACTGACTGGGTCAAGTGATTTGTTTGTAAAACACGGCGGACGGCCTAGCTGTGGCGGCCGCCGTCTCTGCTGTAATTATATTTGTGAGCAACCCCATCTCTGGCTGCTACACGGTTCAGGTATCGGGAAATGTATGTTTTTGGGCTGGAGACAGAGATTCGTGAAGGACCTCTGTATTGACGGCGGAGTTGCGTTGCAGGAGGCTGCATCTGGGTGTCGTCCTTGGCGTCTCCTGACACCGGGACTTGGAGCTGATTAAATATAATATATAATGTTTCTATGGGTGCAATATTTGCACTTCTCTGCACCAAAGTGGAATTTAATATGAACAAACAGATGTGCAAGCAGTCACGTGACAGGTGCAAAATACAGAGAAATCTGCACCCAGGCAGATGCCTCAGTGCAAGTGCAATTGCTCTCGCTATGAATGCACATTAAACACAAGTAGCCAACAAGCAACATGACTGCCATATTGTAATTGTAAAAAAATATTGGTTGGTTAATTGTTGTCTGTGCAAATTGTGTAAATTACTAAATTAAAGTGATTTCAACAACAAATTTGAAGTGGGGTGAAAAATGTAATTTATTGGTACTGACAATGGCCATCAGTAGTTCTACCTGAGGTTGAACACATAAATTTGAAAACTGAAATACAGATGTGACTTTTCTCAGGTAAGTAGTGCCTGTTGTTTAATTAATTTTAATATATTTGTAACTAGCTACAGTATATTTATGGTGTACATTATATGTATGCATTATTGATGGTGTACACTCTATGTGTGCGGTTTTCTTTACAGGTTCGTAAAGGTGAAGTAAAGCTCGAATCTTGAATTTTAGCACTTCTGCGGGAAAATTGTCAACCTATTGTACAGAGTAGAGCACTTGTTCTGACCAGTTTAGAGATGACCTCGACAGAATTTCTCCAAGTTGTATCATATTAAGAGATTGAATATTGTGTTCAGCATTTCCATCGTATCTGCCTAAGGTAATTACTAAATACAAAATGTGAACATAACCTGTTACACTGTCATTAGGGGTAAAGGCCGGGCTGCAGTTGATTTAGCACGTGCGATAGCACAGAACACACGCACAGCTCAAATCTGAAATCTCCAATCAAAACAGCACATGCACAGAAACGACAGATGTTTACGGAAAACAGATGTGAAAATGAAATGAAACTGTGCCCGGTAAATTGTGTATGCATGTGTTTTGGTAACGTTAGAATTAAAAAAATAGTTTTGACAGCTCTGTTTACTTTGCTGCTGGTGTCTTAATTTGTGGAAATATAATACATTATACAGTTCATCTTAACATACATTGCTTGTACAGTAACAATTTGAATCAAAACAAACTTCTGTTTAGATTGCACCAAATTCTTCAAGCACTAGTCAAATTCACTACTTTTGTAGCCATTTTCATTGTCACATGAACTCTGTGGTATCTACATTCTGATTGACCACACATGGTGCACTTGAATAGAGTATAGCTCTACTTTCTGTGTTCTTCCCCTGTGCAATTTTTCTGTGTGTGTGCTGTGCATGATTGTAGTGAATGCCATGGCAATACATGTATTCTACCTTCTGTGCTAAATCAATTTTAGTCTTGTCATTACTGTGCACCAGTATGGACAGCTTTGAACCACGCGAAAAGATTATGATTCGACTATTGATTTCTCAATTTCACAGATTTTTGCTTGAATCAAAGGAGTTCCGATTTTTTGCATTTAGAAGTTTGATTCGATTCTGTAAAATTTTCTTACTGTGTACTATATTCTGCAAACCTGGTGGTGTTTGTGAACGCAATGCAATAGTATGTGTGTGTTGCAGTTGTATTTAATCAGGCATAATTAGAGGCACGATTTTGTGGCAAATCGTGATAAAACTAAATAACCCCAAAATACAAGTTAAAACGCGAAATAACACAAAATACAGACAAATGGGCATTATCTCACTAAATTAGCTTTCTCCACAAGAAATTAACTCTTCTCCTATACACTAATTTACTTTGGCACTATATAAATAAAACATCAAAAGTTGTGCGAGTTCTAGGCATCATCAAGAAATACTTGAAATGAAAAAAATTCTCGTTT